>OY720443.1:25465785-25876571 GCA_963082915.1 Dolichopus griseipennis
GTATTAGAATGAGACAAAAAATAATACAATAAATAAAAAAATGAGAGAAAAGATGTATCAAATGAAAATTTATTTTCTATAAAAAAAAAAAAAAAAAATAACAAAAAAAAAGAAAGAGGTATTGAGGGCTTTTAAAAAGGAAAGAGATAGAATATATATTGATATCAATATATTGCGATAAATTTAAAATATGTGAAATGAGGAATAAAATAAATAAATAAAGAATAACAAATACGGTAAAAGAATAAGATATTACTAAAAAAAAAATATATATAAAATAAAAGTAGGATATGAGGCAAAAGATGAGTTTTGCTACCTTAGAGATAAAAAAAACTTTAATAAACAATGTTAGAACTAATACAAATAGAACTAAATGGAAATACGGGATACTTATATAGCAGCAAAAAATAAAGTTAATAATAGAAAACTTTCTAGAATTTGGATTTAAATTAGAAATAACAGAGGAAAATGAAGTAAGATAGCATATGTTATTATATTGATGCAATAAATACTCCAAGTTTTATGTCATCAATCAATTGATATGTAACCCAGATTTTATTATACTGCAGTTAATTTTATTATATTACCATGGTTACGATTTAATTTGAAAATGACTAATTATGCGACATATTTTGAAGAGGATAACGACAAGGAATGTTAATTGTAATTAGAAATAGTAAAAAGTGTCAGATTTAGGGCAGATTAGGTCCTTTTATTAATTATTAAATTTTTTAAACTTGTAACCCCTGTTTCCAATGTGAGTTGCTATCATGATATAGATTATAAAACCAAAGTTAAAGTTGTTTGGTTCTTTGCTCAGTCCTCAGTGTGATCAGACTGAACATTTAACCCACATATTTTTAAAAAATTGTTTCAACTTACAAAACCCTTTATATAAAAAATTACGGAAATGGTTCTTCTTAATAACTGATATCTTAAATCTGATGATGTTTTTAAAGTTAACTTTATTTGAGATTTTTTTCTACAAATGGTCTTTCAACTCACAGACAGAAATGGTCTTTTTTAAATAAAGCGCTTCAAGAGTGTAAGTTTTACAAGTTGTATGTATAATTAAAAATTATATTTTTTTATTAAATATGATTTGACCAGGGTTTGACCTTCATTACTTTCAGATTTTGAAGATATGAAGTGGAATATACATATTTTCGATAAAGTACATATGAAACTTGGTGATTTAAAAAAAAAAAGTACTAACTAAGAAGGGCTCCCCTTTTGTATTTTGTTTTTCAGCTTGTAATAACCATTTCTACTAATCCATTGAAAGTCAATTTTATAAACTCTTCACTTTATTACAAGATTTCGATTGACCTTTCTTTTGCCATTTAATCCAAAACCACAGTTAGTATATTTTTCTATTCATTAAGTCCTTCTTAGTGGAATTTAAGATGAAGTATTCTTTTAATATAAAACAATTTCTTTTAATTACGGTTAAAATAAACCTTAAGAAATAAAGTATAAATACTTACAGCATTAACGTCTGCTCTTAAATCCTCTTTAACCTTTGCAGCGTGTGATAGATGAAAAAAAAACCCCAATAGCGCATGTAGTATTAAATGTAATCTAAAACTTTATTTTATTTTTGTAATTTTCTAATTTTAAATTTATTTAATATTGTTTTTTTTTTTAAAAGGACACGTGTTTATAACATTTTACTTGCAACAATTTTACAAAACAAAGATTTATATTAAATCTTTAAAAAGGATGAAGTATAACAAACCATTGAAACCACAATAAGAAATAAATTATTAAATTGTACCACATGGTAGGATATGGAACACACACATATGATTATGATGTACTTGTACCTCAATTGTATTCTGAGAAAAGGATACTGAAAGTACAGTTGTAATATTTTTTAATACTTCTGTAAAGCACCAGTGCAATATAAATTTTGTTGTATTATTTCTATATATAATGCACTACTTTAAAAATGATTGCAACATGAATTGAAGATATTTTTTATTATTAAAACACCAGAATTTCTTTGAATGCAACTTTATTGTACACACACGTTGTTAACAGTAAACATTGTTAACAGGTTGGGTACGTAATCCCAAGACACAAAATCCTAGAATACAAAATCTCAGATTACAAAATTCGAGGTTACGAATCCCAAAAAATCTTCAACTTATTACAATAACAAATCAAAATATCCCAAATCACAAAATCGTAAATTACAAAATCTCAAATTGTGAAATCTAATTCGGGTTGGGTACGAAATTTAAAAAACTTATTTCAAAAAAAAAATATTCAAAATTTATTGACAAACAATTTTTTTAATAGAAACCCACCCCGCTAAACAAGTTATTAAAATCCTGCTTTTATAACCTATTCTAAGTGTATTTCCTAAATACATATACATGTTCTGAAAAAAGTATATAATCTTGATTTTGTAACCAACTCTAAAATCCCTTTCCTTATATACATATACATGTTCTGAAAAAAGCATATAATCTTGATTTTGTTACCAACTCTAAAATCCCTTCTAAGTTAGAACCTTCCGTATACATTAATATACATACATAATTTGTAAAAGGCATATAACTCTGATTTTGAATCCAATTCTTAAATAAATAACAATAGCATGTCAATGATTATAGGATTTCTTATAAGGGTATTAAGTTTTGACATTTATCAATGACACACAGTAATTTTTTTAAAAATTTTGACGTTTTTATATAAAGAAAATCACTTTTGAAAATTAACATTGAAAATTTCTGATTTTCGAATTTGTGTTTGGGATTTTGTAATTTTGGGATTTCGAAATTTGGGATGATGTGATTTGAAGTTTGATAACTTTAGGATTTTGTTATTTTTGGATTTTTATACGTTCCCTACGTTTCTAATAATGTAATTCTAATTATTATGTTATAAAATATTAATATATGTATATTTTGTATAGCATCTTTAGTTTTAAATTAAATCAGATTGTTTTTATATTTTAAGAATTTACTAAGTATATACATTCTATATACTTAAAGTTAATTATAGTCATAATGTTAAATATCTTGTTAAAAAAGAATGTGGTGGGTACAGACTGGGTACTCAATTGAGTAAATTATAATTCAAGAAAAATAACACAGAGTTATTAAAAAAGAAAATTTTATAAAATGATATATTTTCTGTAATTTTTAGAATCAGTTATTAAAAGGAACCTTAATTCTTTGTCCTTGTCATCGTCTCGTATAAAATGTTATTTGTAATACTTGCAATTTATAGAAACCACAATAGAAGCATTTGCTGTTGACTGGGTGTTTTGTTTTTTTTTTTTTAATATACTTCTTTTTTATAAAAATATTTTTAATTGTATCTTAGAGACAAAAATAATTGATGTACTATCATAATCTTGAAATTGTTACAAATTAATTATATAATATTTAGAATCTGGTATATGAGTATATGTAAGTCTTTTGAATTGAGATGGGATGTTATTAATTTATTTAAAGAGGATTTTTTTGTAGAAGTATTTATAATATTAATTGGTTATTTCTAGATTGTATTGCATGTTGAGTGAAAATTGAATTCAATTATTGAAGTATTATTTATCTAATTAAACTAAGTATATACGTTTCTTTAGAAATGATTTGTATATATTATATAATATGGGGATTGTTAGAATCTTGAAAATATACATTAAGCATATTCTAAAATTCAGAATACAAACTGAAAATACATAATTAAATATCTGGTAGTTTACCAACTCTTTTAACAAATTTACCTAAGGGTAAGCCAGATATGAGCAAAATTTAATTTCTTAAAATTAAAGATATAACGTCGATATCCTAATCTGACGTAAAATTGTGAAAAAGGAGACTGCTAAAATAAGGGAGAAGAATGGAAGCTTATGGTAAAAAAAGGGGAATTTAGAGCAATAATTTGTTCTGATGTTCTGCATACACGAAAGAGTATCTAATCCTAACAATGTGAAACACTATTTGATAATTTATTAATGAATAATCTATTTAAGTGAAAAAAATACAGCGGCTCTATTCGTTAATTATTTTTTAAATATTATATCTAATCCGCTACTATTATAATTTTTTAGAGATACGGCAACAAACTTCACAAAATTCAAGAATTTTCAACAACAATTTTTCAACGATATTAGTTAAAAGTTTATGGACTAATAGTAGGATTCCTTTTTTGTAAAAAATTAAGTAATCCATAGAAACTTGACATCTCTCAGGGAGGAAAGTACAAATTTTAGTGCACAATGCTTGCATATATGAAATAAAATGAATCCACCTTTCAAAATTAGTATAGTAAATAAATGTATTCTTACCAACAATTGGTAAATGTCACTTGTCATCTGTAAACAGTCTTTTGCATCAGAAATGTCACTGAAAATTTTATAAGCGGTATATTAACAGATATTTAAGTTATTTATCGAAGTCAAATTTGAATTCAACATTATTTTGAAATTTTAACTTTTATAATTTTGTAAAAAATCAAATTTTAAATAACATTACGCATTTTTTTTTAATTTATTTCTGTGTTGCCAAATACTTTCCAATATAAAAATGATTGAAAAACAAAAAAACTATAAATAAAATATAATAATTCAACCTCCAAGGTTTAAATATAATTAACCTATACAAAAAAAAAATTAAGAATACCATTACTATACTCTAAAAGCCCACTTTTTCCGGGCAATAAAAAATGAATTTAAAAAAAAATTTATCAAAAAAAAACTTAAAGAAAAAAATTAATAATAAAAGAAAGTTTTCGTATAACAATGATTGAACTCACATAAAAAACAAAATTTTAAATTCGCATTGGAAAGAATGAGATAAAAAATAAGAAAGAATAAAAACGACATCAAAATAATAAAAAACAAAAAAGCAACAACACGACTACACTAATTTTGTTTTTTTTTTAATTTTCGGTAAAATTATGTGAAAAAAAAAACTGAAGTTTAAAAATATTTTTTTGTAGTGATGATCTTGTTCGGTGTTCGGTATTATTGTGTACCACCTTAATTTTTTGCTTAAAACTGAGTTCAAAACAACGAAGGTAATCAAAAAACAATAATAATTGGTCCAAAAACTGGAGCTTTTTTTTTTTGTACAAAAGTATTTTGTCTCGTAGAAAGTGAGATTAAAAAAAAATAATTTTGAGATCATATTAAGTTTTTGTTTTTGTAATTCTGGAAAAAAAATTGATAGAGTTTTTTTTCTAAAGATCACTTTTTCCGATTTTTTTCGCGTTAATTGAAAAATGTGCCATAATTCAAAAGTGAGTCTTAGAGCAATAATTACAATATACTAGGAGAGGCAAATTGAGTATAATTACATTTCAGGCGGGGTGAAAAAAGTTCTGTAGTCGAAAGTCCCGTTGTGATTCAAGTGAAAGGATCCCGGGAAATTTTGATCACAATGAGTGGGCCAAAATTCCTCTGGGGACTTATGACTTCATAAACTGAAAGTTTTAAAATATTAGAGAGGTATTAAAAAAATATTGAAGCCCGGGAATGTGCTCTTTTTCCAAAACTCACATTTTGTAACAAACTTAAAACTCACTTCAAATACAAAATTTTGCCAACGCGAATTAATTAATACCAGTACTCTGGTATCAACTTTGATTGTGTATTCAATTGTAATTTGCTTCCTATTTTTAATCACATTGTTTGAATATATAATTGGGAGTTATGTCTCATTTTTACAAGAGCACTTTTGGTCCATTTCTAGTTAGCCATTATTTCTCGAGGACGTTTTACTTTTATTTCGAGTCATAACTGGTCCAGGAACTTTTGACTCCAAAATTTTTATCCCCTCGTCTACTTTGCGTGTACCGAGCGCAAAACCGGAGGAGTGGACGGGATATGTAATATTAAGAGTCGCAGAAGCCGAATTAGAGGATGTAGATCATTGATCATTGTATTGAGGTTTTTGGTTTTTTTCCTTATTCAACAGATGTCTAACTTTTATTTCCGTGAATGATACTTTTGTTTTTTTATGAATGAAAAGTTTTACAACAATACAAATTAAATATATTGATGTGTTCATAAAGAATTTAAATCGCTTGTAAAGAGATTTTAATGATCTAGATTGACAGTTTTTGCTTCTACTTTTATTTTTGCTCTGGAATTTACATTTTATTGGATTGTTGTATCCATTTCCAATTTACTCCCATTAAAAAATTGAAAAGTTTATAATAAATATTTTGTGTTTTGTTTTTTACATTAAAATGGAATGTAATGAATGTGTAATGGCTAGAGGTTAGGTATTATAATACTTTGTTTGGTTTTTTTTATTATATTATAATTTTTGTATATCTATAATAAAGTTTTTCTATGGTGTGTCACCAGAGGCTATATTCAATATATCCTATATGCTGTAAAAAAAAAGTTGTTTTAATTATAAATTGATTGGAGCCTGTACTAGTTTTTATGTGAATCAAGATCGAATTTTATTTTCGTGCAGCATATATATATATATACATATATTAAAAGTTACCTTGATACAATAAACTAAATTCATCTTTAATTATGATTTGGATATTTTTTAATTTTTATTTGGAATTTTTTTGAAGTTTTTTTTGGTGAATATTACTTTAAGGGCATTAGTGTGAAAAAAAGGCCTATGGTATTTTTAGTTTGGGGGGGAAAATAAATATGCCTAGATTTGCCCAGAAATGATACCTATTTTTTAAAAAAAAATTTTTAAATTTAATTATGATAAACAAAAAATACAAAAAAAAAAAAAATAAAAAACCAATTTGCGTTTTATCAGCAGGAGAAGCCTTAGAAAAATTGCTTTTTAAGGTAGATTTTAATGGTGGAATAGTTTTTTTTACAAGTTCAAATGTTAAAAATTTGGTATTTAGAAAATATGGTATCATTAGGGTGTTTTTCAATAATTGAAGCAAGGTAAAAGATAAATTGCAAGTGAAATTTAATCATTGCAAGTAGTATAGATTTTATTTAGGATGGTCAATGACATGTTTCTCTTGATGGTATTTAAAGATCCCCTGGACTATTTTCGTGTCTTAATTTTGCTTTTTAAATATTTTATTAGATTATAAATGTTAAATATTATATTACTTCAACTTATAATTTTTAACACCAATGGTTTTCGAGTTGTAATAGGTAGGCTGTTTGCTTATTAACTATGGGAGAGCGACTCCTGCACAGACCACAAGGAAGGAATATTAAATAAATATAATTATTCTTTATAAATCCTGTTAGTAATTAAATCTACGGCAAGGGGGAATTAATCCCGTAGCAATAAAGCCTAATATGCCTTAATTTACGATGATTGAAAATAGAGCCTAGAGTGCGCAACTCCCATTTCTTTAAGGAAACTTGTGAAGCTAGAGCAAAGGAAGGCTAAAGAGTGGCTGGAAAGGGGGGCTACAAAGACTAAAAGAGTAACTACAATGTAGAAAATTGTTTGAAACCTGTTGAAAATACTTAAATTGTACATTCAGGTACAAATTTGGAAATGGAATAATAAAATATTTAAAAGTGAAATAAAGCATGTACAGGCTTAAAATCTTTTTCGCGAAGTAAGCCTGATTTCTGAACTCAATTGTGAGGATTCTAGACATTTTTAAAGGATTCTTAACATTATGAAATTTAAACAAGCTTTATATCCAATCTTTTTTAATTTATAATAAAAAAAAGATTCCAAGTATAATTTGATATAATCTTCTTAGATTCTCTTAAATTTTGTCTATGTAACATTTGTTTCAAAGATGAAAGTTCGAGAAATTAACTAAGTTTAAAAAACCACGATTTACAGATTGTTTACCACATTTAGTATCTAATTTCTTCCCCAATAAGTAGAACAATTTTTAAAACCTTACTAATTTATACTTTCTCAATTAACACAAAATTTCTGCGGTTTTAGTTTTGACACAATTCTATTTAATAATATAACACTTAATTTAACACTTCTTATCTCATTTGTCAAGAGTGAAGTACATTTTAAAACTTATGCTCTAGCAAAATCTTTTTTTTTAAAAAAAAGAAAATAATTTGTAACCACTTGTAAATAGGTTTCAAATAGCAATTATTACACTATTCTTTTTATCATTTTGTGATTATTTTTTTTTTTAGAAAATAACGATAGAATCATCCATCAAGTACTTCCACTACGTAATAAGTACAAAAATTTCTCTCTTTTAACACTTGATCGATGATTTTTCATGATTTTCAATATTTTAACACCTTATAATAAAAAATAAATCACTATCATATTCATATATATATATATATATATATCTAATATATATTTTTAAATTCATATACGATCATGATGAAATAAAAATGATGATTTCAAGAATAACTTGAACATCACCATCATCATGCAAAAAACCCCAACAAAAAATACACTTAAAAAACAAATTTTAAAGTAATAATTGAGTTGGAAAAAAAACAGTAACTTTTTACAAAAAAAAAAAAAAAAAAAAATTCAATTTAAAATTGCGAAAAAATAAAAGTAAGAAATGATCATAAGATCAACAAAAGTCGTGATCTTCGAATATTGAAAATCTGATGCTTTGTCATTATTTTCAAAGTTTTGTTTTTATTTTTCTTTTTTCATTTTTATTATTGTGAATACAAAAACAATTGTGAATAAAAAAAAAAAACAAAAAAATAAATACTGAAAGTTCTATCTTTTATTTCAATTTTCGATATTTTTCAATAATAATCGATATAAAATTCTTAGTTTTTTTATTTTTTTGTTAAAACTTTGATTTAATTTTGTTACTATTTTTTTTTGTACTATAAAAATCCTAAAATAAAAATGATGATGAGCTATTTAATACCTTAACTCCTCCTTCAATCTTCTCCTTTACCTTCGTATCATTTTGTTTAAGTCATTTTTAAATATCATACGTTTTATAGATATGATATCATTTGGTCACTTTTATTTTGTCGATTTTTTAATGCGGTGACGTGATATATCGAAACATGATTTTAATTATTATAATTTAAAATGCACACACAAACAAACCAACTAAAATAAGATAATAAAATATTGCACATACAGTGGATGGCATAATATAAGTGGCAATAAGGTGATTAGCACTGGCTCACTAACCGAGGGTGGGTGCGGGCGGTTTCGACTCCTGTGCGGGTCATAAATATTTTTAATTGAAAAAATTTGTTCAAAAAATAATTTTCTCTACAAATCGCCATGGTGACTAAATAAAATTTAAATATACAAATATATAATATAAACAAAATAATTAATATTGGGGCTATAAATAAATAGAAAGTATTTAATTTAAGAAGCCCAAATACCAAATAGGCAAGAAAATATAACAATATGAAGCAATATTTACTATTGTCCTGGTACTAATTATAAATAAATAAATTATTTGGCCGTAAACTATCACACATTTTTTTCTTTTGTTAATTTACAATTTTAGGGCTAAATTTTAGTTTTATAAGCATGCCTTCAAATTTTAAAGTTTTTAAAATGGTATTGTTTGGAGAACGAATGGAATGCTTATTATTTTATGAAATCAGCAGCTCTAGTTTTAAAATTGTACTTTTGAAGTGGGGTAGGTTAATCTTCCTTTGTGAACCCTTAAAACTGTTCTAGATCCCTATTGTTTAGTCATAATATGTAGATTTACGTGATGTCATTTGGTATCTAAGCACCAAAGCGGATACACACTTCTTTCATTTGTGGTTTTAAAATTAAATATTTGTAATTCTCCAAAATTAGCAAGTCTCAAATGTCAGTGCTAATCAACATTCCAAAAATTACAAAAAAAAAAAAAAACTCAAAAGTTTTAAAGTAAAGGTTTATTTCTTGTATAATATTTTCTGTAATTATTATTTTGCCCTACACTGTACTTGATTAAATACATTATATTAACTATAAACTTGAAATTTTAACGGTTAAAAAACAACAACAAAAACAAAAAAAAAAGAAATAACAAATTTTATTTATTTTTTTTAAAACTAATATTGTACGAAGAGAAATTTTCAATATAATAAAATGATTAGTATAAGTGTTATTAAAATAAAATAGGTATTAAAAATTTACTGTTAGTTATAAACTAAAAGTGTTAAACGGTTATTTTTTACAATTCATCTTCGATTGCGATTGCGTAAGTGTCCAAAAAAATAAAAAAAAACAAATTATAGTAAATGTTGAGTCAAAAGAAGGTCATAATAAGTTCTTTAACTGTAAATCGAACTCAATTTTTTCAATATATTTGTAAAATTTATTATCGATAATTTTCTTTTTCAAATATTAGAAAAAATCTTTAAGATACATTCGCGTATTCATCTTCAAATTTTTTTTATTTTTTTCCAAATTTCAGGTAAAAAAAAGTTAAAAATTAAAAATTAGAAAAATGAGAAAATCGTGAAATTTTGAAACTTAAAATGATAATTAACTAATATGTCTGGATTCAATTAATCTAACCGGTTTTTTTTTTTTTTAATAGAAGGGTTATTTGAAAAGTTTTTGAAGAGTAATTTTTTTTCAGCGGAAATAACTAGTATTGAAATATAACTATTATTAAAAAGTTGTTTTTTTTTTTTTTTATTTATTAATTTCCGAAAATTAATTTTGTGCACGAATTGTTTTTACAGTCATTTTTAATAAATTAATACTTTTAATATTAAAAAAAAATTTAAAATGCAAGAATTGAAAAAAAAGAGTGGGTCGAAAATAAGTGTGTCAAAATCTTGTGATTAGGTAAAGCTATAATTGTGAATATCGTGTCTTTATAAAATTATAAACGTTCAACTTGTATATGAATAGTTTTTTGTGCTATACGGTTTCGTTTATAAATTTTAAAATTTTACTATTTTTAGTGTGATCATAAGCCTATATTACCTATGTATGAGTTTAGACATGGAATTGATTTAATTTGAGAACAAAGAATTTATCATTTGAAAACTAGAAAGATTTTAATAAATTAATTAAATCTGGAATAAGTTTTAGCCATATTTATTTAATAGGCTTTTTTGTTATAAAATGATGGTATTATTAAAATCATTTTGTGGAATGCCCTTGTATCTGATGCTTTTAAAAAATCCGATATTATTGGAAAACCTTATCTG
The DNA here is from genome assembly GCA_963082915.1 of Dolichopus griseipennis. NCBI lineage: Eukaryota > Metazoa > Arthropoda > Insecta > Diptera > Dolichopodidae > Dolichopus > Dolichopus griseipennis. The sequence continues at coordinate 25,476,839 of OY720443.1, forward strand.
GTATTAAAACTTCAGAAATTTCATAAATTTCAATTTAATCATCATATCATTTGATTATATTAATTAATTTCAATTATCAAAGAAAAACTGTTATGTGTTTTCAACTCGATCTATCTTCAATTTGACGTTGGGTTTAAATTAATGGTATAACCAATAATTAATAATTTCATATCTATGATAAAAAATACTTTAACACAATAATATAAAAAAAATAATTAAATTGAATAATATAACTCGCAGATACAGAATAATTTATAATTGAAATATAAAATACTGAAAATTTCGTAAACAGACAGAGTTACAAACATAAAAGTTCTCGAAAGGCTAAATATAAATAGAGAACTGCTTATAATTGTCAAGCGCAGAAAACTAAGTTAGTTTGGTCACATAATACGAGGTCCTAAATAAGAACTACTCCAGCTGATAAGACAAGGTAAAATATCTAAAATCTAAAAATATTCTACTTGTAATAAAGCTTAACAGTTTTTTAGTTAGAACTTAAATAAAATTATCCCCGATTTATAAAACTTGTAAAACACAGGATGGTTTTTTAGATTACTATAATAACCTGTTAAGCCTAATTTAAAACTTATTTTAATCAGTTCAAAATAAGAATTTTTTCGACTTCTACAAACAGTGGAACCTGAATCGGGGATCTTTTGCAAATCTTAAATAAAAGTTTTTTTCAACAAAAATAGGTAGACCTCCAATACGAATGAATTTGAGTAACTCTTCATTTTCCTTAAATATGAAATAAAATATTTTATTTAGTGGGGCTTCATCGGAATAAAATTCCGTTGTTTTATTTGATCTAAAACGCGGGATTTTTAACAAAAGCGCGACTTGGGTACATCATGCAAAAAACGTTTTGATAACGAGAATTAAGAAGAGTTAACACAATAGGGATTGGGCTGCCCCCCTAAGGAAGAGAATTTGATTATTTAGAAAATTTTGTATGAAAAGCACCAGTAGATTGAAAAAAATGATTAATATCTTAACAAAACTATTATATTAAAATTTACATAAATTTAATTTCCATATTCTTGTACATAACATAATGTTAAAGTTAATCACCCAATAAATACCTTATTATTAGTTAAATATTATTAGCTGTCATAACTAATTTACTAATCATTGCTCATAATTCAAAAATTAACTTTTAACCCTCTACACTTATGTAACCAATTTTTAAGGTAATTTTTCAAATTCATTTCCATTTAAATTTATTTCATATATAGGTAATAAAACAAAAACAACACTGATTAGATTAACATGATTTAAACAATAGCAAAATATCTAAAGATACGTATCTATAGATACGTATCTACAAAAGATACTGGAAAATGAAAATAGTTGGTTCCGGAATATTTTCAAAAAAAAAGAACCTTTTGTTATACATATTTTTATTTCATTCTTTAATTTTCTGCTAATTTAAATTTTTTTAATTCAGTATTTGATATTATAAAAAATTTGCAAATTTTTTTGTTTTGTTTCATTTATTGTTTTTTATCTTAAATAAATAAAAAAAAACCTTGAAATTTCTAAATGATAAATAATTTAAATTAAAGAAATAAAAAACAAAATGTATCTATAAAATATTTAAAAATGGTTGACCTTGATCCAAGTTTAATGCCAAAAAAAAATTTTAAAATTTTAATTTGTTTTTTCTAAAAAAATATACAAAATCGTATTAAACACCGGTTAATGAATTCAATATAGCAATTAAATATATATATTTAATTTAAGATCAAACTTATAACTTATATAAGAGTAGGTAGATATTAGATAGTAGAAATGTAAAAACATCAGATAAATCTTACCTTTAAAACTGAGACCAAAGCTTAGAGAGGTAAAATTTTTTTTGGAGGACCAAGATCTTAAAAACGACTTTTAAACTTAATTTAAACAAATTTTATTTTTAAAAATTTATGATGAAGATCTTAGACCCTTTTTTCATTTTAAAGATATAAATTAAAAAAACCTTTTAATACCTGTATATTATACCTGTCATTTTATTAAGATGCTTTTTTTGAATAAATAGGTATTTATGTGTTTCTTTTATATTACATTAAATTTGAATAATTTAGTAAGGGTTAGAACGCGGAATTTAAAAGTTTAAGGTTAATTTGAATTGTTCAAAATTGTCAAATAAATATTTGAGACATCTTCAAAAAAAATCATTTACAATTATATTAATATTTAATTTAAATGTGATAGATAATAAATAAGTTGCATGAAGTTTTTAACTTTTAAGAAAAATTTATTTAAATTAATAATAAAAGTATGCACATATAATTGCTACAATTAACTTTTTTTTTTTAAATTTGAATAAAATTTGTTATTTTTAATCTGTAATGTAAATAAAATAAAATAAAATATAATTTTTTCAATATATACTTTTATTAAAGTAAAACTAGCCCTATATAATGTAGAAAATAAAAAATTGAAGAAAGATCTTGGGAATTTGTTACCGTTTTAATATAAAAGTAAATTGCTGGTATAAGAAACAGTTCTTTTAATGTTTGAAAACTTTTAAGCTTAAAATGTTGAAAATTTTCATTAACCAAAAATTGATGCTAGATCTTTTGCATTTAAAAGTATTTTAATATAAAAGTAAATTGCTGAAATGTGAGACAGTTTTTCTTTCAGTTAACATTAATCCACCAATTTACTTTTATATTATAATTTAAAAGATTTTATCTATATAATTATTTAGTCTTTGGTTTTACATTATTAAATTAAAAGTATTTTAGTTTTTAAAGTTACAAATTTTTAAAGAAGCTAACCAAATAATAAAATTTTTATCTTTTAACGAGGATACACACGAAGTCACTTCTCTAACCTCCTCACCATAATATTATTTTAAATTTATGATCAGATTTCTAATATTAATATATCACTAAGTGAAAGACTGAAAAATAAACCCATAGACATTAGGCACAGGCAAGTTAATATAAAAGTATATAAAATACATGTTGATATATTTTGATCTTTATCGATCCGTATTGAATATCCCTTGTTTTTGGAATTTTTGTAAATTCTGGATCAAGATTTGGTTTTGTTTTCCTTTTTATATCTTAATACAATACAATTTTTAATTTTGCAATACTAAAAAAGTATAAAAGAGGAAAACCTTATAAATGTAACTAAACTAATGAAAATTTATATCAAAATAACTTATACCACAGCTGAAAAGGAAAGACTGAATCAGTCACTTATCACATGGTATGTGGTAGGGAACTGTTTATAAATAAATAAATAAAAATATTGATGTTAATGAAATTTGTTAAGGGCAATAAACACAGCGTAACATATTCCGCATACATTTTGATTTATATCACAAACGTGAAAATGTTCGGGAGAACTTCTGTTTTTCTTTATTATTCAAAATTGATGAACATCAATAAAAAAATAATCATAAATTATGGCCTAGAGATTGGTATTTAAAAAGATACAAATTTTTTTGTAAAAAGTTTGTTAGATAAAATACTGCTATCATTTATTTCTGTGTGATCTATTGACGCTACTCCTTGTAGTGGTTGCTCTTGATCTTGTAGAAATGATATGTTATAGAAGACGTACCATGATGAGTATATAATATTAATCAACTTCAGCTTCAGACTCTTCGCTTTGCTAACATTTTTTTTCTCTCCTTCCAAAATGCAGCCCGTAAATTATTTAATTTTTTTTTAATGCATTTATGCTAGCACTTGCCAGCAGTTCCTTAAATTTAATTAACAGTGTTTTTCTAAAACATCCATTTTGCTAAAATTTTTTTTTTATTTTAGTTACTTTTGACAGTCAAAAAAATTCGTAATTCCTTCCAAAGTTTCACAAAATCAATCTAAATCTTCTTCTCGTTTTCTTTGTTTATTTTATTAAATTAAAATCAAAATAAAAATAATTATATAAAATTTATTAAAATGGTTACAAATACAATTAATTGGTTAAATTTTAGAATTAAGACGAATTATCTAAATTTAATATAAAAATTATTCTGTGAGCGTAATCAAAGTCTTCCAGGTGGTTCTATATAATTCAGATTTTTAAATCTTATTTTTTTAATTTAAATTAATTTAATTAAATAACTTAGTAAATTAAGATAATTCCTATTGGTATTTCAATTTACAAGTCTTTGTTAGGAGCAGTTCTACCATATAAGTCAAAGCATTTGAATATATAAGTTATTATAAACTAAATAAGAACCTTTTACAAAACTCTTGTCCCTTTAAAAATTTCAAAAAATTTATTTTTTCATAAAATAGTATTAAAATTTAAATCATAATTTTTTCACAATTTTGTTTTTTTTTTAAATATAACATTTAAGTCAGATTAATTTTAATTCTATTTATTATTAGTTATTAATTTTATATATATTATATTAAAATAGGTATTAAAATCGATTAATTAAAAAAATTGGGTTTTATTAAGAAAAAAGTTGACATTTTTATTATTTTTAAGATTTTTTTAAGCTTTTTTCAAGATCAAGGTAGAATATATTCCAAAAATTTTTTTTAGGAACTTCCTATTTTATTATTTAGATAAATACTTTTATAAAATATTAATTTACTCTTCTAAAAAAATAAATAATTTTTGAAATTAATTCCGATTAAATTTTTTAAAGCACTTAAAATCAAGAACTAAGAGAAAAAAAAAGAATTATGTCAAATTATGTGTCATTAATGTCAATTTTATAAAATTGAAGTTTAGAATTATAGTAAGCACTTCTGTACTTAAGTACAAAATACTTATGAGTACATTTTGATTTCTTCCGGGATTTAATTAACCGTTAAATTTTGTTTTTAAAGATTAAGTAAAAATTAAATTTACAATTTATAAGATTACTTATTATGTACGGAAATTATTAGAATGTTTAGAATTTTATAATTGAATATTGAATTTAGAATTCATTCAAAAGAACTAACATATGTATATTATTTTAGAATTTTTAAAAATATTACTCATTAGGTGTATTAAAAGTTTTTATAGATTTAAAAAAATATGTAATTACTAGGTATTTAGAGTTTAATTTAGCATAAATTATATTTGAATTTCTCTTGTTAACTTTCAATTTAATTTTACTGATAATTTTCTATAGTTTCTAATTTAAAAATAATAACTATTAAATGCCTTAAAATAGTAATATTATTTGTTTATATTTAGATTTTTTTATAATGACAGTTATTATTATAAAAATCTATATTTTATTATAATAATCTAAATATATATATAATATATATATATATATATATATATAAATAAACGCATTTACCTAAATATTTATTTAATTATATTCAATATACATATATAAATAGAAATGTTTTTTTTTTTTAATTAAATTGACATCATTTAAATTTTTAAATAAATTTCATATTAATAAAATTTAATTCTATCTTCACAGTTCATTAATTTTTTATTTTAATTACTTAAATAGTTGAATTTTTAGTAATTAAAAATAATTATTTATAAAAATATGTACATAATTATTGTACATATATATTTATTTGCTAGTGGCAATAATCAGATTAAAAAAAAAAAACAAATAAACAAATTAAATAAATAAAAATAATGAAAATAACAAAACTATACAAAAAAAATTTATCCCAGTAAAAAAAACTGTCTTTTAAGCCTTTAGGTATGCAATTTATTGTTATTCGTTTACAATTTTTTAAAATCAGATGTTTAATATAATTTCATATCAAAATTTTTGATTACTATAATTTTTAGTAATTCAAGTAAATTATGTACAATAATTATAAATCATATACGTATGTATAGGAACATAACAGTAAAAATTTTTATATTAAAGATATATTAGATATCGCAGATAATTATCATTTTTCTATATTGAAAAATCTGCAATTATTTTTATGAATTTAAAGCTTAAAGATTTAGAACCAGTTAAATAAATCAGTTTTTGTTTTCTTTACTTTTGTCCTGTAACTCATAGGGCATCCATTTGCCTCTTCCATTGGACTCGATCGTTTGCTAACAACTTGATCTCCTACCAAGTTTGTCTGTTTCTTACTAGTTTGAAGCCAGGTGGTGTTGTGTCGGCTGCGCCTTCTACTGCCTTGGGGATCCATTCTTGTTATGTTTTTTGGTGTGTTTCTCAGAGTGTGCCCTATTCACCTCCATTTTCTGCGTCTGATTTGGCTCTTTACCGGTACTTCACCTGTTAGCTGCCATAAGTCGTATTACTGATGGTGTTGGGCCAGAATATTCTACATATGATTCTTTGGCACTTGAGAAGTGTTGATATTACAAGCTTTGAAAATTCTAATCTTAGTTTTTCTAAATAAATTTGATTGAAGAAAATCGAAAATATCAATATTGATTATTATTTAGAAAAGTCTTACAGTTTTTTTAACTTTTCCATCAATTCATTCGTTTAGAATTTAAAAAAAGCATGAGGTTTTCTTAAATGATTTGCAATAAATCAATGAAAACTTATGAATTTTTTAAGCTTTTTAACAATTTGTAATTATACTTGTTATATTAAAGCTATTATCTAATAAAATAATTTAATAATAAATATTAATTAGTTAAATAATAGGAAAGGTCAAGCAGATCAGACTATAACACGAATCTTATGAAATTTTAAAAGTTATAAAAGTTTTTAATAGGTATATCTATAAATGTCAGTAATGTTCTGTAATGTCAATTATATTTTTATAACTAAATTGTAATCTGATATTTTTAACCGGTTTTTTCTCCAGTAATGATGATTTTAAATTTAAGCAGATAAAAAATAATTTTTGAATTGCAATTAACACCACTTTAACTGAAAATCAAAGCAATATTTTTAAATATACATTATATTTATTTAGAAAACCAGTTCAAATGAATCTCTAAATTTAATTAAAACAACAACAAAGTACACTTCATTTAGTTTTCACTCGTGTTTTTTGATTTTTATTATTTTGTGATATTGTTTTATTACAATTAAGTAGAAAATAAATAAAAAAAATTTTAAATTAAATTTTATTTCGAATAAATTTCAATTTAACAATATGAGAATTGTAATTATAATACAACTTTTTTAAAATTCCACAGTAAACATTTGTTTTTTTTTTTTTTTTTAATTTTTTTATTTTATTTTAAATTTAGTTTCAATTTCATTAAAATTTTGAAAATTTTTAAAGTTTATTTAGGTATTTGTCAGTCTAATGGATATGTGTATAAATGGGATTTACGAAAATTGAGTACACTTATAAATATTACACTACAATCAAATGTCAAATAAAGAACATCAACATTATTTCTGTTTCTCTGGCAATGCTTATTTTCGATTAAAGTGATCTTTCATATAAAGTCATTTTTAAAATTTCACATAACAATAAATCGTGGATGTAGAAACATTGGGAAATCATGGATGTAGAAATCATTAGGTCCTCAAGGATTAATCATATTTATGGAATTAAAGTTTTCAAAAATGTAATTTGTTTTTAATTTGATTAAACTAATGCTTTTATAATAGGTTTTTGGACCAAGTATTTTAAAGTATTTTCTCTAATAATCTCAATAGAAAAGATTCATTTTTGAAAACAGAGTCAAATTTCATAGAAGATTTAAAAATATTCTAAAAATTAGTTAAAAAAACCCCTCCTCTAATAAGGACTCTATTTTAACATAATCGAAGAAATTCTATAATTCCTCAACAAAAGTGAAAATTAAAAGACGAAGCAAGTGCTGATATTTTAAAGGATTGGAATGAATTTGAAGCCCCAAATATTGAAAAATGTAATAGAGTTTAATGAAAAATAATAAGCATGAAAGTTTAAAATCTCAAATTATGATCAAGAGCTAAAAAACACTCTGGAAATTTTTTGTTAGTCAAAGACCGGATTGGAATATCTGTGCTTTTTTATTAGATTTATTGTTTTAGATTTTTAAGACGCTCCTAGATTAGATTTAGACCCTCTCCTTAATTTGATTATATTTATTAATTTATTTTAATCAAATATTAATACAATATTTTGTAAAAACATCGGTTACAAGGGCTATTCTTAACAGTCATTGCATACTTTTAGGGGTTAAATTTATATTATGGGGAAAAAATAACTACCGTTATTAATTATTTAATTCTAATTTTATTATTTTAAATTTAATTTTTTTTATATTATAAATTTATAATTATAAATTTTTAAAAAATTATATGAAATTAAAATATATATTATAAGAAAATTAAAAAAATTTAAATCGTTAATTTTAAATACGAAATTATTACATCAGTTATGTGGTTTCACTCTACATGAGATTTTGTTAATTCCGGAAATTTTTTTTTTTATATTATTAAATTAAATTTTCAAATGTTTTTTTTTTCCAGATTCTTTTGTTTTTTTATTTTATATATATTTTATTTATTTTATTTCTAGGGGTTTTGTTTAATGTTATGTAGTGGTTAATACAATTTTTATTTATTTATTTATTTTCCTCAATCATAACAAATTGAATTTTGTATTTTTATTAAATAAAATGGTAATATTGAAATGGCAAAAACAATTGTAATATAAAAAAAATCATGATGATTTAGCTAAAACAAAAATTTGACACTTTAACACTTGACTTGAACAAATAAGTTTTAAAACAGATAAAGTAATATAAAGTAAAAGATGATATAAAATGTGTTTTATAGAAAAATATTATTCAGTACTTAAAACAATAACGAAATTTGAAACTTGAAATATGAAGTACATAGCAAAATAAAATCAAAGATCATCGACTGAAACCTTCAATCTATTAAATCTTGAGTTAATTTTATTCAGTATGATTGCATTCTTGTTCACTTGTGGGCTGTGATTCATGATAAAGTTTTTTGTCTGTATAATAACAGATTGATTACATTATGTTCTTGATATTGAAGGTCTAATGTCTGACCCTATCATACTAATAATATTTTGCTCACATTTTTTTTTAAATTTTATTCAAAACATTTCAAAATTATGGAATATGAGTAAATTATAAGACACTTTAGAGCATTTTCTTAGAATTTCAGGTAGAAAAATATTCTATCAATGTTTCAAAGGAATTTTTTTAAATTGAGTAGATTTTTATTTTGGAATTGATCTGGATTATAGAAATTCGTAATTAATTCATGTTTAGTAAAGCATTTAAGTAATATTTAGTTGAAAAAAAATTTGCAATTAATCTGTTAGTCATAGACCGAATTGTAATATCTGGGCTTTTTTATTAGAGTTGCAGTTAAATCTAATTAGATTTTTAAGACGCTCCTATATTAGATTTAGGTACGTCTTTTAATTCGATTTTATTTATTTTTTTATATTATTCTAATATTAATACAATAAATTGTAAAAAAAAGGTTACAAAGGCTATTTTGGGAGTGGCTACTAAGTTTTTTTAATGACATTAAAATATTTTTAACAGTAGTTGCATACTTTTAGGGGTTACATTTAGATTTTCAAAATAATAACTTCTGTAATTAATTATTTAATTCTTAAAAAATTATCTAATTCTGATTTATTTAGGAAGTTTTAACTCTTAATTAAATATATTTTAAAAGAGTTGATTACGAATCATTTTATATACAAAATGAGATTTCACAAAAATAGTTTTTATTTATATCTAATAATTCTTGAATAATTTACAGTCACACTTAACTCGATCTAATTCTATTTTATTTAAATTTACCAATATAAGCTAATTTAATTAATTAAAAATTTTAGTTATAGTATTACTTTGACTAACTAATTTACTTATATAAGAAAAAAATTTACAAACTTTTTTTAATTTAAATATTTTGGGGCTCTCTCAGAAAATTCCATCGTTTTTTAGGTAATGGTATTTTTGAGGAAAAAACCCACAAATTCGTAAAATATTATTCAAATGAAACAAATAATTTAATTTTACTAATTTATTGCGTAATCAATTACTTACTTTAAAATTTTTTTTAATTAAAAATCTTTTATATGGTAATTATACAAATTATGAAAGGTATTTGTATGAATTGATTTTAAATAAAATCTGCATTGATTTTAAAATGCCCTCCATATTTTTATAAATTCAGATTTAACAAACTATAGAGAAAATTTGGCAAATCAATACATTCATTTTAGTATTTAATTTCATTATATTCATTATCCACTCTATTTTTTTAGTCAATTATATTAATTAAAATATAAATTAAATTGCAGCAAATTTAAGTCATAAATTATTTATAATATCCATTAAAGTAAGAAGATTCTTTAAAGACAACATTTTTTTTTAAAAACTTAAACTTGTTTTAAAATACAAAATATTGCAATTAAAAAAGTTTTCTGGGTCATTTAAGATTGTTGAGATATTCAAATTTAAAATACATTTACTCAATTATACAAATTTATTACCATATATATTATTATCTACTAAAAGTTTGCGAAAATTTTAGTTTCAATTCAAAAATTATAGACAAAAAAAAATGCTATAACTAAGTTTTTTTTTTTTTTTTAAATAGTTTAAAATTGTGGAGATCGTAATACGAGTAGAAATACTTGTAAAATATTTAGATTTGTGTCAAATTTTAAATATCAATAACAGGTATTTTCAATATAAATTCAACATTTTTATATAGGTATTTAATTTTAATTAAATAATAAATTGAAAGTATTTTTATATATATATATACCCATATTTAAGAGATATTTTTGGTAATAATTTATAATTTAAAAAAAAAATATTAATTCCTATAAAAAAATTACTAATTAACCTTATTAACATGTATTTTTAAAAATTAATTAATTGTAGTATTTAATAACCGAAAAAAAAAAAAATTAAAAAAAAATATACAATTTATAATTGATATAAATATATTTAAAAGCAATTAATAAACTTTTATATGTAAATAGAATCAGTTCAAATGTTGTTAATTATTAATTAATTTTCTTTTTAATTATCTGTTTGATTTTTTAATATACACTTTAAATAATAAATTTTTTTAAACATTTTAATTATTTTGACACATTTAAAAAAACATTTTTTTTTAATTTAATAAAAATTATAAATATTGTATATAATATATATATATATATATTAAAATATTAATATTATATTTAATTAAACATCATACTTGATTTCCAAAATTTAAAATTTACAACTTTAGAAAAATAAAAAATGAAAATTTTTATTAATAAAAAAAGTTTTTAATTTAATAAAACATATTAAAAAGTTTTGTTGCCTGTTTTTTTTTTTTTTTATTTTAAATTAAAAGCAATTAAGTTAAAACAAAATAATTATCATTAATAGTTATTTATTTTTTATATTAAATATGTTAATTTAAATTAAATTAAAAAAAAAAAAAAAACAATTTAATATTAATATTTATTGAAATTATTTTTAATTAAGATTGAAGTATTTACCGTTATTACAATAATAGGGAATATATATTTTTTAATAAGTGGTTTAGGATAAATTGATTAAATTTTACATTTTATTTAGTATAATCTACTTTTGGCTAGTAGTTGTCTAGGAGTCAGAAGGAGCTTAATTCTCTAGTCTTTACTCTAGTCTTTATTCTCTAGTCAAATTTTGTTCATTCGTTCACAAATAATAATTTACTGCCTCAAGAAACACAAATTAAAAAAAAATTCATACATTACCTAAAAGTATGCAATTAATTTATAAAAGGTGTTTTAGAGTTATGGGGACTCATTGAATATTAATATGAATTAAAAACTAGAGTATGTTGACTCAAATCAACGCACAGGTTGTTAAACAATTTTTTTTAACAAATTTCCTTTGTCTTAGTAACTTTACATCTAAAAATATGTTGACAACTTCTGAACACTCTGTTATCTTTGCATATCAAAATAAAGTTTGTCTCTCCCTTAACATAACCCAAATCAATTTGTTTGTATTTAAACTCTGAAATACCTCATCCAACAATGAATTTGAATATAGAAACTGCACCCTATTCTCCTAAACCTATATTTCAATATGCATATCTCTTATTCGATTTCAGGCCAGGATATCAAAACTTTAAAAAATTTTTTTTAATTATTGCGATAGACTGGCAAATTCTTTTAAAAACACATTGTAATTGTAAAAAATAACGGTACTTTATCAAAAAGAAATTACTAAAATTCATGTTTTTTTTTTAAAAATTTTGAATTAACCTCAAAATTTAAATTTTTATAAATACTTAGTTAATATTTAATTATCAATTCATTTCAATCATTTTTTTTTTTTGTAACAAATCACGTTCACTAATTTTATTTCACTTAATACAATAAAAAAAATATCACTTAAACGCTCTAATATTACAAATTAAATATATATTACCTTCCTTTTCCCTCTGTTGAAAGAAACGGGAGAAGACATTACTGTCGCTTCAATTAGTTTTTGAATTTAAGAAGTGTTACAAAATACATGATAATTTAAAAAAATTTCATCATAAATGTACTCAAAGCCGACAATGTTAAATCAAATAAAACTAATAACAATAGCAACAAAATATAAATATAAATTTACTATATAAATTTTAAGTAACTTTTTTAAGTACCTATACATATATTTTATTGCATGCTATGATTTTATTGCAAATAGGTTATATTGCAATATTGCATATTATAATACATACTATTATTATAATTTGCAAACTGAATGAATTCGAAATTGAATTCTATTAAAACAATTCAAGGCAAAATATATAATAGTATTTTAATCAACAAATCTAGTTAAAATTTTCATTCAAAATAGTTTTCGTACCCCATCCCCTGCTTCGCGTTCCTAAACTTTTATAAAAAATTTTATTGGATTTAAAATTCATCATGTATGCCATCTAAGCAATGATTATTGCATGTAATAATTTGTATGATAGCGCGATGATTGTATCTTTTTATCATTTCATCAAATTACAACAGTAACAAATGAATTAAAAAAAAAAAATACAATAGTTACTTTAATATATGATGAACGATAATCATTATGACGTTTCATATGATTTTTAAATAAGCTTTTAACTCATTCCGTGCAAATATGTCATTTTAAAGTATGTATGTATAAATCATGTTACACACCCCCGGATTTTTTATTGTTTAACTATTATAGTAAATATTAACAATTACATTAAAAACATGGTAGTACTGGTATATATGTAACATTGTTTCATTGGATTCATCCTGTTAGTTATTTAGTAGCATTACCACTTTCAATTAAATATTAATAAATTCCTATCAGCATCGCGATTGGAAGCCATCTGTGATAATAATAATAATGAAAAGGTTGAAAAAAAGTTCAATGTCTATGTCCAATGAACACTTATTAGACAAGTCTGATTAGGGATTGTTGTTGTAATAAAATAAAAAAAAAAATTCAATTAACATTAAAGATTAATTGGTAACTATGGTAACTATGATCACAAGCAAATTTGAAGATAATAATAATAAATTTAATCTTTCAAATACCTTTGAAGGTATTAAATTAGCTTTAATATTGATGAGATTATTATTGGTATGGTTGATTGTTTGTTGGTACCTACTTAGCAAATTCAAAGCAATATTGCAAATTTCTTTTATTAAATTAAAGAAGGAAAAGCAAATTCATTGAAAATTCAAGAAATGAAGAGAAAATGAAGAGCTCCACCAAAAGATTTAATAAATCATAATGATGAAAGTTATTACTTATTATACAAAGTCAAGTTAATAATTTTGAATTTTGCAGTTTTTAGTCTCTTTTAGTTTTTTTTTTTTTTGATTATTATTTTTGAAGGGATTATTAAATAATAATTATGATGTTAAAGTTGTTCATGATTTACTGTCGGTATTTGGTGATTTTCAGTGATTATGTTGAAAAGTTTTATTAAAATTTTTTTTTTAAATAATCATGTTATAACTGAAGAAGGGTAAACTTAACCAATTTCTGCTTTAAAGAGTAATTGCAGGACAGCTCACAAAATAAATGCACAAAAGTTCAACATCATAATTACGAATGATGACCACTTAATTCGATTTATTTTTAGTTTCTTTCATAGGTTAATGAAAAACCAATTTAATCTTTGCACTTTTTGTTTTAAAATTATGTTGTTAAAATATAAAGGAGCTATTACCTATTATCTTTATGATTTATTTATCATTATTAATTTTGTTCAATTTAATTAGGTAGTATCCATAATATTTAAATTGGAATGAATTCCATTTAAGGCCTCCTTTAAATTAAGTCATATTTGATTGTGTAGAGTATTTCTGTTCACATTTTAAACTCGAAGAAAAATAGAATAATTTCAAGATATGATGAGTGGCGTATTAAGTTATATGGAGGAAATTCCAGCCACGAATAATAGCATACGAATTGTGACTTATATTCACAGTAAGAACATATTCACATTCTCAACCCAAATTCAAAAACAAATTCAAGGGGGTAGAGCTAAATAGTGACTAAATAAAGCTTTAAGGATTGAAAAAAATTAGACATACTCAGAAACACTTGAAGAAAAAGGGTTGGATAAGAAATGAAGAAGGAAACGTGGACAGAAATAACCCAAAAAAGTGTTAGCTAGATAGTGCCAAAGTAAAATATAAAGTTGTTTTTGATGTTTGGAACTCTTTGATTGAGCTAAATACAAATTGAAACATATTAGTTGTTGTAGACCAAAATTCAAGTATCCCACTACGTTTTCTAAAAGTCTATCATAACCATTTTTTAAAATCAAGGCCTTGTCGATGATTAATACAATTTCGTTTCTTATATTATCTGATTAATTTTCAATTCAATTTCGTTAATATGTTCCTTGAACTGATCACCATACTTTTTATTTTGTAAAGTTTTAGGAGTGTTTCGTCCTAGAACACTACTGGACTCATAAGTGGACAGGGAATATTACATTGCCTAGACAAGCTCCTGATTTAACTTTGATTGATTTTTATAACTTTCTGAAAATCTTTTTTCTTTGCATATTTAATTTCTCTATTGTTTTCATCGTTTTGATCTAGTTCTCTGATTCCTTGTCAAATTTACTCCTCTTATGGAACCTTTAGAACTCCTTTGTCCTCCTATGTTGTTCTTTGTAAATTTTTGTCTTCAAATTGTTCATTCCATTGATCTCCCTTACAGGCCTTAAATTAATATAGTATATGATAATAAAAGTAAAATATAATATTTGATTAAACCCTACCTGAAATCTTCACTAAATTAATTCTGTTGTGGGCTCATCATCATCAATATGTCAGAAATTTTAACCCTGAACTTAAAATTACACTCTCTTTAATATCTTAATGCATTTTTGTTTTCTGTATAAGAAAATAAGAAAATTAGTTAAAATTTTAATTAATAGATGCCATTTTTATAAATATACAAAAAAAAAACATTCCATTACTTTTGGAATTTTTTAATCAATATGAGATTTTGAATTGGCGAGGTTTTACCGTTATTATATTGTTGATAAGTTAATACTATTGTGAAAGAATCGTGCGAAATGATTACATAATTAAAAAAAACTGAGAATATTAACTTTTAAGAGTTATTTTAAAAATTAAATTAATTTTTTTAAGTTTTTATTGAAGAAGAAGATTGAAGAAAAAAAAAACCAAAATATAAAAAAATAATAAAGGTAAAATTTATTGCAAATAATTTTTATTTTAAAGGTAAAAATTTTGAAGGTTATTTATTTTATACGTTTTACAGTAGTCATAAATAACTAATTTTTTGAAAGGTATTAATTTACAAAATGACTTATATGAACTTATGAAAATTAGTGTATATTAGATTGCGTGTATAACAATTTGAAGTTGCTATTGTGCATTGTTTTTGATTTCAGATTCATATACAATATAAGTGTATTAAGTAAGAAAAAACTCTTAAAATTTGTGAAATTTTTAAAAAAATATAAAGAGTTGCGCTTTTGTTTTTTTTAAATTTTAATAAAAAATATATGAATATAAATTCGAATAATTTTCTCATAATTAAGTTATAATTAATAAATTTTTTTATAGTTAATTAAATAAAAAAAAAAGTTTTACCAATTTATGTATAAAAGATGGGAGATTGTATAGCATTTTTATTGATAATTAAAAGCGTGAAGATATGAAATGGGTATTTATCGAAACTGTCGATCAAACTGCATGACATTTGCATCTTCATTATTTATATCTTTAAAAAGGTGTTTTTCCCTTGTCACTTTTGTTTGAAGCATAGAGTATTTCCAATGCATCTCCACCTGACGCTGTTTGCAGCAGTCATCTTCGCTTCGATGTCAGATCTACTGATATTCTTTTTTCTTCTGATCACTTGTCTAATCGGTTCCCCTTTGGTAAGCTTCCAGAAGGGTTCGTTTCAAAATACCATTTTCTCAAACCCGTAAATCAAAGTACCAAAACTCTGTTGATTAAAACCCCGCCATATTAAAATCCCATCACTAAAAAGTCCCTCTGATAAGGACCTCTTCCACAGATCATTCTTCCTTATTGTGTTTGGCCAGAATTAGCCAGTATTATTACTTATTAGTTATTACCTATAGTTTCCGTGTGATATTGTCCGTTACTTACAAGGTGGCTTCTCTTTCAAATGTTTAAACTGTTATTACACAGGTGTCGCATATTCTCATTTTCGTACCTCTGGAAATTTGTGAGTTTTTCTATAATCGACGCAAGACACTGAAAGTTGTCCTTTACTGCCCATGTTGCTGCTTATATTACTGCTATTATTATAATGCAGGCCTAGGTCATTGGTCGTTCAATTTAACATGACAGCTATTGATGACAGGTATGTGTACAAAAGCAGTTTGAGAACCGTTTAGTAAATGGTTAACACAACATTTATCATCAGATCATAAGTAAATAATTTTTAAAAGGCACTTAAATTTAATTTAATTAATTTATAAAGTTCTTCAATTAGTTAAAGTAATCACTCAACCTAGACAATCCGAATTAAAGACTGGACGACAGCTTATAAAAGTGCTAATTTCTTCCTTTAAAATACTTTATTATATCAAAATATCTAATGGAAGTCCTTAGATGTGATACTACAAAATTCATATTTCTTATCACCGCAGTCGTACCATTCCTCTTTCGATAATTTCCATAAGATATTGTGTATAAAAAAATTTTTTTATGTCTGACCTTGAACAAATTCTCAATTGTTTTTCCTAATGTTATACAACATTAAAATTGCACCAGACGCAACAAAAAGGAATAAAAATAATAACTAGAACAACTAAGCCAACAAGCCCCATGTATAAAATACAAAAACATGCATTATACAAAAACTTATAAAAATTCAAAGTTATTTTAGAAAAAATTCCAATTGTTCTAAAAAAAAAAAATTAATTAAAATATAATTCATAGAAGTTTTGAACAAGTTTTTCATTTTTTTTCTAATATTGTTACCAGCAGTTAAAAATTGAAAAAAAAAACAAAACAAAATTTAGAACAGAATGTTATTGTTGTTTTTTTAGTGCGGTGGTTGCAAAAATACAAAACAAAAAAGAATTAAAATGCAACTGCAACATACAGTTTGCAAAAAAAAAAAAATAAAAGAAATTTTACCTTGATAGTTTTGAATTTGACATAAAATTACATGCATTAAAAAATTGCAAAATTTTCCTTAGTTTTTTGCTGTACTTTTTAAAGTTTTTAATTAACGCTTCTAACTTCTTATTCCACTCCATTTAATTTTTGAATTTGAGCTCAACAGTGAAGAAATAAAAAAATTTAAAACATTAGGAAATTGAAATATTAAATTTAAGCGCGTATATAATTTTTAAACTTCTTATATTAGTGAACAAAAAGGAACTTTGTTACTAGGAACGTTTATAATATAGAATACTTCCTGTTCTGAGCGAGTACTTTGATTCTTTGAATGTGATTTTTCATGACACCCAAATTATGTAACTTTTAAAACGAAAGATCCAAGGACTTATATGCAAATTGTTAACTTCCCTAGGTGTAAGTGACTTAAAAGTTTTAAACTATGTTCTTATAACTGCCAATGTTTTGCCAACAACTGTTAGTTCTTTTGAATAGTACTTTCAAGAAATGCAAGCGATTACTGAGAGAGTGTATTCCTATAGTTATCTATCTAGCTCGTAAAGTTCCAGTACTATGATATTTAAATAAAAAAATGAGTACCAGTACTATTACTGTACTGCCAGTACTTATCAATCCAACCAGTAACAATCAATTTTAATACTTGTATAGAGTATAAGTACTGATAATACTAGTTAAATACTGGTAAATACTAGATAAGTACTAGTATATACTATATACCAGTACATATCTTATCAGTTCTTCCAGTAACAACGAGTATCAATACTTGTATTGAAGTACTACTTATATAGGTACTGATATTCCTGATTAGGTACTGGTAAATACTTGGTAAGTACTGGTAAATACTGGTAAGCACAAGTAAAAATACATAAATTTTACTGAATATTTTTTTCATTATAAGGACTTGTACTTGAATTACACAAGTACTTGAAAAACGGACTGGAAAAACCCCTAGAAAAAATTTGAAATAAGTTTTGTCTTCGGTGCCATAGCTGAAAATCCTTAACACAATTTGATTCGTTATTTCTCAATCATCTTATGATAGTTTGGGCTAACCATTAATTCTAGAAAACTATATTTTATACTTTGTATTTGTAGCTGATATGCTCCGATAATTATTTAATATCAAGAAACCATTAATATATTTTATGATTAATCAAGCGAAGATTTACTGTTTTTTCAAAAATTAGTTTTCTATTTTTAAGAAATTTTCGGTTTTAATTTTATTTTTTCACTTAAATTCGATAATTGCCAATAATATTCTTAAAAAAAAAGGAAAAAGGGAAGTAATAACATCCGACGGAGCTACTATAAGGTACATTTGAAAAGTTTTAAGTTTTAATTTAAATCTTGCATTTTTTAATATGAGCTCCAAATGTTTCTGGGGATAGAAAAGTCTGTTGACGGTTTTGAACATTCCAAATTTGGAAGAGTTTATTTCGATTTCTGGAGAAACTTTCAAAGCTACTGACAATCATTCAAAAAAAGAAAAGTATTAATATTTGTCATTCTAATACGCAAACATTTTATGGTGGGTGATAATCTTATCAACTTTAGGCGGTCAGCAGTTTAATACCGGAAATATGAACTTTGGTAAATTTCTTCGAGGCAAAATATCATCCAACTGAAAATTATATACGGTAAATTTTATTTACTAAAGTAAATTTAAGCTGTTCCATAGCTTAGGATTGAATACAGATTTGACGAATATTTTCTAGGCTGTCTTGAATCGAAAGATAAGTGCCTTCCTTACCTCATATCCTTGTAAAGAGTTACATTCTATGGTTTGTGGTAGATTTAATCAACTAAAGTTAAATGGAGATGATATTTATTTGAAAGGTAAATTCGAGTTCTGGTGAATATTATCCAGCTTGAGTGTCATAGGAGAATATGATATCCCCTGCCGTCCCTAATTAACGGTAAAATTTTATTATAGACGGTAGATTTTATTAAATTATTCCAAAAGATAAGTCAACATCAAAATATAAGTATCTTTCTTACCTCACATTCCTGTAAAGTGTAAAGTATGATAGTTCAACGATCTCTTGTAAATATCTTTGAGGAGGATCATTCATAATTACTGTATATGTAAGTATCAATATTCGACACGGATTATTATAATACACCTGTAAAATTTTATTTTAAACTGAAGATTATAAACTGAAGATACTAATAATAAATAAAATAAGCTTATTTGATTATAATCTAGTATTATAATCGTTTACAATATTAATTTATACATCACTTTTATTAATCTCCTGCGGATATCTACAAAGATTTTAAAAAGCATTAAATAACAAAAAAAAAAAAATTAATAATTTAAGTGTTAAAAATTGACGTTTTTTTATGGTTAGGTCTGTGTTTGTTTAAAGAAAAATGAAAAAAAAAGCAAAACAAAAATAATCAGAAAAAAAGTTCATTTGAAGTTCAAAATATATATGACCACGGATTAATAAACTTGAACTTTTCACGTACATTAAACTTTTAACTTTTTTAATTTGAACACAAAATAATAATTTTACAATCAATAATACAATTAATATATATTTTATATATATCTATATATATAATAATAATAATAATAAGTTTTAATTTAAATTGAAACATAAAAGAATTGAACGAAAAATTAAAAAAAAAATGGATTCGAGATATAAATAAATTTAAAATTAGTACCTTTAAAAAATTGTAAAAAAACAGTTAACGATGAAAAAATTTATGATTTTTTACTATGAAAAAATTTATAAAATTCAATTGTTATAAATTAATAATTTAAAATTAAAATTGAACAATGACAATGACTTTTCCAATTATTTGTCATTTTTCTTTTTATATTGCGGAATTTTTTAATAATAAATTTTATAGACTAGCCGTGGTATTGAACTTTTTCAATCATAAAATAATAACTGTATATATCATTATCGTTATAATCTGCTGCCTATAATTAAATTAATGTGCGAGCATACGTATATATTTTGAGGTATTTAAAAATTTGTTCGTCTAAGATAAAAAAACACCTACGAGTTAAGGGGTTGAAGACATGTCAAAGCTTTACAAAATATAAGATGTCTTTCTTATCAGGGATGAAAAAAGCTCAAATTTCGAATCAACTCATTGCTCAAGTCAAATTTTGAGTCCGCTCAACATTTGAGTCCGCTCAACATCTGAGTCCGGTCAACCTGTGAGCGCATATGTATCGCTCGTAGTATGAGCGGACTTATCATTTGAGTTGAGTATGGGTTGAGTTTGGCACTTCAGTCCGCTCATTTACAACCCTGATTCTTATTTTGAAAATCTTCGAAGGGATTGCCTCCAGTCGTAGTAGTTTCTAATACAGATCAATTAATAAACTTTATGATCTCCGTAGATTTTCCTCTTTATTCTAAATGATCTTTAATAAATCACAATTCTGCAATCCCTTTCTTAATCCTTATCCACAAAACTAAACTGTACATTTTTATTAAAGGCCAAATTCCAAGGTTTTGTTCGAAATTTAGATTTGAGTTATTAGTTTAGGTATGTTAAAGGTTTGTATTAAGATTCCTTTACAGTTTTAATGAGCACTTTCGATGCATCAACTGTTTCTTATGGACATTGAATAAAGCCTAGTACTATCTCATGTTTAAATTGTATGTGGAATTCATTAAGATCAATTTTAATAACAAGAATATAATATCACTTCTGTTCCAACAGGCTTATTACAGTTGAAAAGTTAGTACTTAAAAAAACAAGAAATATCTCTTTTAAATTTGTACAAATTAAAATAACAGTTATTAACAACAAATTTTAACTATGGTAACACTATGTAATTAAAATAATTTTAATATATTTGACTTCTTGCAAGAGCAGCTGTATACTAAATGTAATCAAATTTCTGAAAATGTTAATTATGGTAACACTGTCCAATTTAAGGTTAATGCATTAATTAAAAGTGACTTCCTGCAGAAGCAACTGCACTAAACGTAATAAAATTTTTGAAAATGTTAAATATGGTAACATGGCAACACTTTAATACATTTTAATACATTTACTATAAGTGACTTCCTGAAGTAATCAAAAATTCAGAGCTCTTGTTTGATTATGATTACAAAATTATTGAATAATGAATACATTAAACTTTATTTTAAATAATCTTTATGCTGTTGGAAATCTTATTAAATATAAAACTTAACATAATTACTGTAATTAAAAATAAAGTAATTATGAAAATAAGTAATTAAACAATATATATATATATTTGCATATTTTTTTTTAATTAATTTATAATTATTATAATTATTTAGGTTATATTTAATTATATTGTGAATTAGGTACAAATTATTTTTTAATTTTTTCTTTTATTAATCAATTGTTTTTATTTTTAAATAATTATTACACATGCCATACATATATTGAAATGAGAATATTAAAAACATAAAAATGCAGTGTATGCAAATGAATAATTAAAACTGTGATTGACAGATAACAAAATGCCGGTAATAATCTCAGAAATGATTACATTTAAATGTAATATAGACATGCAAACAATATCTTTGGAAAAGTTTATAATGAATAGGCAAAAAGCAAGGTAATATCTAATATAAAGATTGTTATTTAAGATGGTATGAGATTTAAACGTCATTAGATCGCAGTTTATATTGATATATTATAGTTGATTTCTAATTAGCACGGAAGCAATTAATTTCATTGCTAATACATTTTTAAAAAATTGAACTTTAATTAGATTTATTAAAAGGGCAACTGAGTACAGCAACTGAATAGACAACATCGATCTAATATTGTTTGACAGTAAGTTTCAGTGATTGTCAATACCTTAAATGACTCTTATGACTTTATATATAAATTGCAGTAAATTTTTTTTAATATGATTTATTGTGAATATAATTAACACGATTTAATGACTTGTTCACAATGATAAATTTATAAATAAAATCAATTTTATACCGTTATTGTTCATCAAACCCGTCTGCACAATTTAAATTTAACCAGATAAACCTCTTCAGAAAAATAAATTAATTTAAATTTTTATTTTTATTGCTAATTTTATACAAAAAACCGTTTTATTATGAAGGTCAAATGACGGTAAATTTAATTTCAATTCACAATAGACCAAAATAAAAAAAAAATACAAAAAAGAAAGAATATCTGAGATAATAACTCAACTCTTTTCACTTTTACTCAAAAAAAAAAAAAAAACTCTTAATGGTGGACAAATAAATTGATTGTTCAATTGCTTATAGTTATAATCATTGATTTTTATAGAAAGATAACGGTTAACCTTAAAAAAAATTATTAAACATCAACAACACCAACACCATCTCTGTGTAACTAGGTTTTTTGAATAAGTTTTAAATAAAATTATAAAAAAAAACGAAATATGATGGAAGTTTTAAGAAAAATTTTGCAGTTGTCCCACAAATGCTTATGAAAAAAAATGCTTAGTCATGGGTAAAGACATTATAGATAGATACTGAGTTTTATTGTTTAAAAAACTGAGCATTTGATTAAAATTTTGTTGAAAAACGATTTTATTCAATTGTTTCGTGATTATGCGATTTAATTAAAAAAATAGCGTTTTTTTTCTATTTAAAGGTTAAAGTTGCAACATGCTCGATTTATTTTAAAAGAAAAAGCCTCTGAATTAAAAAAATATAGAAGAAGGCGTTAATTTGTGATGAAAATTAATTCAAAAAATCGATTAATATCTTAGTTTTTTTTTTCATTTTGCTTTTTTGCTTAGAATTAGTTCACAATAATAAGTTAGTTTTTTTTTTAAATATGAATTAAATTTTAATAAAGTGTTGCAATTAACAGCTTTTTTAATTACTTTTTGGTTTAATTAAATTAATTAAATAAGTATATTTTATGTCAATAGAATTTTTTTTTAAGAGAAATATTAATATAATAGAAATAAAATTGTGAATTATAATTTGAAATTGAATGCAGAATAATGAAGGTGCTTTTAAAGATTTTTGAACTTTTGTGTGGTGTCACATGAGTTGAAATTTATTTGATTTGAGTATGAGTAATTTTTTATTTGAACTTGTAGATACTTTAAATTGTTATTGATTACTAGTATTAAATTTAACTTGAATTTAAAGGGTTGTGTGTTATGTGAATTATTTGTTACTTCCAGTAGACCCTAAAATGAGAAGATATTAATTTTAAGTTCAAAATATTTAAATTTAAATTAAATATGTGGGCAAATTAATATTTAAAAAAATTATCATTAATTTAATAAAAAATTCGAAAATGTTTATTTATATAACTGAAACATTTTATATTACGCATTACGAAACCTTGGGCTTGGTTGCTTTTTCATTTTTGTGATGGTGAATGAAAAACATCAAAAGTCGTTCAGAGTATTTAATATAATTGCACTAGGTTTCTCAGAGTAGTGTAAAACTTTAACTATCTTTAACTATCTAACCCTTTTTAAAACTTAAGATTAAACCTCTAATAAAATGTACAGTTTCGTGAATTTTAAATTAGTTAAGAAAGCTTCTGACATAGGGTGGGAATCTAGAATTTTAATTAAGAGGGAACATTTGCAGGGGTTTTATGAACTTTGATGGTAATATAGTCCTTAAACTTTCTTATGTGGGATATATGTGAAAAGTCAGCTCACTTGTTTGTAACCGTTGAAAGGGGGCAAGCTAGTTATAAAAGAGTTTATATATAATCAGCGTAAGCCCCTGGGTTGATTTAGAGATGTCCACCTGCCGGATCATTCAAAAAATAATGATAGAAAACAAGATAGTTCTATCCTGTATGTTTAATTTTCATAATATCTGAGATGAGTTGAAGTGGAGGTTCGTGTAATTGTCAATTGAATTTTTCAGGTATCGGGTATTACTAGTTCGGTTATGTCAATTTACTGTTGTTTTATAACTTGTTTTAATTTTAATTTTATTAAGAAAAATTCGATATGCGTCCATAATTTATAAATTTATTCCTATAAGATGCAATAATATATTCAGATATACATATATACAATTACATACAGACAATCAGTAATTTATGCTATATATATAATCTTCAAATTTCATAAGTGTTTATAAATTATGCTAATAATAATAATAATAATAATAATAATAATAATAATATTATTAAAATGACTTATGGTCAAGTGATCTTCATTTAACTAGTTTTTTTTTATTATTAAATCTGTTTAAAAGAAAATACTTCAGGTGTGAATTTTCTTTTTCAAGATTTTCTTCTTTATTTTTAGTTTTTATGTGTAAAATATTGCAAAAAATAGACAAAACAACACAATAAATGTTACTAATAATAATATTAAAAAATTATAATATTATTATTATACATTAATAGTTATATGTTCATCTTACAGGTGGCATTATCATCGTATTTCATCTTGAACTAAAAATAAAAAATAAAATGCATGCAATGGAACAATGAAAAAAATTATTTTCATTTTATTTTTTTAAAGCGTTTTTAATTTTTTTTTGTGTTTTTTAAAATTTAATAAAAATTTAATTGAAAAATTTTGTAGTGGAAATAAAAAAATAAAATAAAACATTAATTTAATTATTAGCTAGACTTTATTTTTTATTTAATATTAGTTAAGATATTTTATAAATTATGTATATGTATATGTATATATTTAAGCCTTGAATATAGAAAATCATGTTAGACACATGATTATGACATATGCTTAAAATAAAATTACACAAAATCATTTTTGAGTAGTTACATAAATAAAGTCTTTATAATATTTATAGTACAAGTTTAATTGAATTATTATATTCAAAAGATTTATTAATTTTATGGAGAATGAATTTAAGTTTTGTGTTGCAGTACTAAAAGTTTTTAATTAGCCCAAAAGAAATTTAGTATAAATACAAAAGCAGTCTTAATATAAATTAAGGGATTTAATGTATATTTCTTCTCTTATTGCTGATATGAGCATAGAGCATCTGACGCCTCCATCTTACACGATTTGTGGTTGGTGCCTACCAGTTTTGTTGGAAAATGTTGTATTTTACTGGTTCACGAAATCCATGATGGACTGCTTTGCCTCATATTTTGTTCGGGCGTCCAAGCTTTGATACACTTTGAAGGGCATGCAATCGTATGAATAGGTCCACTTTTTGCGCCTGGTTTTTCACTTTAGATTCCTCACCCATTTGATCTAGTGCTATTCATTGACTATCATACTGTGCATATTATTCTAAGGCATATATTAATAAAAACTTGGAACATGGGATTTAGACTTTTGGTAGTGGAACAAGTTTCACTGTCATATGTCAGACCTAATTCCACACAATGTCCAAAGCTCTTAGATTTTTCGGTCTAGAGATTCGAAAGTTCCTCACAATAGATATAATCATCCGAATTCTGCTCTCGAATTCTTTTAAATGCGCTATGCATTTTCTTATGTTTTTCTGTTGGTAGTTCTCATAGAATCGAGGTACGCATCAAAAATTATTAACGATTTTGACCTTTTTACTTTTAATTGACTGGGTGGAAAGGTTAAGTTTGGAGTAACTTTCTAAAAATCGTTTTTTTTTTAAATTATTTTATGAATTCGTGTTCTTAGAAATTATTACATAGCTCATATTTTAAAACCCAATATTTTCAAACACACATTTGTACATTGGTTTTACTTTAATTGAGAATGCTTTAATTCTGAAGGCCGAAGTTTTAGCCAAATAAGGACCGATACCACAATTTTATACTTAAATACTGAAATCAAACCGAATTTATATAATTTTCTTATTTATTTTATTTTGGTTTTACAATTTCTCTCTTAAAAAACATTCCATTGCAAAATTTTGGTAACACCCTTTCATTTCATGACAATTTGTCTAAAAACAAAACACTTTAAACAATTTTAAAGTCTAATTTTATGTGTAGTAAAGTAATTAAATGTAATTAAATATTTATTTTACAACATATATATACAATATAAACGCAAATCCAACGCAATGCCAAAACTAATTGACTAGTACTAATTTTAATTATTTTTATGATGTATGCAACACATTTAACAGTAAGTTAGTTAACATTTTTTTTAGATCATCTTTAAAATGATGGGGAGAAAATGATGAACAAAAATGAAACAAATTGTGAAAGAAAATATTAAAAAACAAAAAAAATTTTTAAATTTTTGACCTTCTGATTTTAAAAGTAATAATTTACAAGTAACTCTTTAAAACTTAAATATAGTGTTGTTTAAAAATGTAATAACTTCTATAAAAGGGAACTTCAAAAGGTCTGAAAACATTAAGTAGTTAAAAATATTTTGTATTAAATAATTTTAAAAATATTTTGACCTTGCTTTTAAGGTGTTATTAAAATACATTTATTAACTAAAATAACGTATAAGTGTCTGACTGTCTTACTAAACCTTATTTGCTTCTTTTAACTAGTAAAGTTTGTTATGTAAGCATTAGGAGATTGCTTTAGTTAAATACGTTCAATGAGAGATGTTACTGTGCAATGTTGAGGGCTATATTTTTTTTGTCTAAGGGTGCGTTTTTATTGGAGCTGCGATAAGTGATAAGAGTGCCGATAAGAGCATAGTGTAGAAAACTACACTTGCCAAAACTACACTGCGCACTGACACTTGCCAAAAAAAGTAAATAATAGCGTTATTTGTCGCACTATTTATCGGATTTAAAGTTTTATGACAATGATAGCCGCCCGGAAATTATAAAAACCTGAACTACAGGATTTCAAAAAGTTACCCACGTTTTTTAAATATTGTAATAATAATTAATAAAGCTCGATTTATTAGCCCTTCCCATATTAGCTATATCCTATAAATCTGAGCAGGAAAATTATATAAATTCGATTTAATTTCAGTTTTTAAGTATAAAATTGTGGTATCGACCTTCAGGATTATAAAATGCTGAAGTTATAAAATAAGTAATGAGGTGTGTTTGAAAATATAGGATTTCAAAATATAAGTTATGGATTTTTCTTGTTGTTTTTGCTTATTGAGTTTATATTGAAGTATTTGAATAACGGGACTAGGTTTTTTTTAAATTCCGTTGATCCGATTTCTGGCTCTCAACTTACGGGGGCTTCTTAAATGGCTTTCTTTATAATACATGGATTACATTTAGCTAGTATATAAAAATACACTAAAATTTGACAGGTAATGGAGTATAATTTGACAGGATGTTTAGGGTTTCACATTCAATTACACTTAGAAACTATTATACATTAATTATTATAATGAAGTTTTTGGAAATAATTAAGTGATCGCTGATGAATCACTGATCGGCTTTAGTACAATTATCCGATAAACTCCGACAGACCTTTAATATGGGTAAGGTAAGGATAATTTTGCTTTCGAATGTAACATTGGTTCTGTACTCTGTAATAGGATAGTAAAAAATTAAAGTAAAATTAAATTAAATGATAATATACCTATATTAAATGATAATATTAATGTATGAAAAACGTAAACTCTGATTGAATATAAAAATTGCATTCACCACATTAAAATTTCATAACATTAGCAAACGAACCTTATCTATTACTGTTCTTCAGGTAATTTTAGTTACGAATTTAAATTTTCCTAATTTATTGCGCAATTTAATTTTAGTTTTCTTCATTTTTAACGAAATGAACTTTATCAGGTGAATATTTAAAGCTCATAAAATTTGTTTTATACATATATATATATATATATATTTTAATAGAAGCTTCACTCTTATAATTTTCTATTAATAACTAATAATTAAATAAGAGGAAAAGTGAATAATAAATTATGTAATTTTCTCTTACTCTATCACTCTTTATGTCTTTCTCTATATCAGCCCATCACTCTATAGTTTCTGGTTTCTTGAAAATTTTATAAAATTAAGTCATATATTATAAAAGTTTCAGTGCCTACAACATTAAAATTATAGTACCTTTGCCAAAAAATCATATAAAAATACACATTTTTATAATATGATATAATATATATTTTTCACCTGTAGTTTATTTTACAGGTAAAAATATTACGAGGCATATTACCTCAAAAAAAAAAAAAAAATAAAAACAAAATTAAAACATATGCCTAAAAAGGTAAACTAATAAAATTATGTTTGTATAATTTTATATTAAAGAGTAGTTTTTAGTATTTTTATGATTAAATTTTGGAAAATATGAAATTACGATTACATTAAAATTTAAAAAAAAAATTATGAATTCATGCGTTATTTGCAGAAAATTAAAATTTTAAATTATTACAAAATTTTAAAATTAAAAATATTTAATTTATGTGCTTTAATGTTTTTTAAGTTTTATAAATTTCCAATAAAAATGAAACTAACTAAAAGAAAGGGTTGCAGTGGTGTTAAAAGATGGGGTTTGGAGTAGATTGTGTCAACTCAAGGATACACGCATGAAAGTAATATAAACACTATAAGAGTATCATCCGGTTAATTATAGTTTTGGCAAAATTTCAAAAACACAATTTAATGGACTCTGAGTTATGCATAAAAGTTATATGGTAGCTAGTTGAACTTTAAATAAAATATCAATTATATTTTATGCAAATTTTGGTGATTAGAATTAACTATACTTTTGATAAAAATTTCAGGATTTGCTTAGCAGCTTTATATATTAAATTATTATTAAAAAAGATATTGTATAGAGGCTGCTCCAACCCGCTGCACTAGACAAATCAAATTTTGCACACACTATGGCCAACAAACTGAACTATTTTGAATTCTCATAATAAAAATGATGTTTAATAGAAGCTCCTCAAACCCGTCACACTAGGTCAATCAAATTTTGCACAAATTTTGATCATTAGAATTAATCTTACTTTTGGAAAAATTTCAAATACCCTTTATTATGTATAGAGTAATGATTATAAGAAAAATGGAGTTGTAAAACAGCCAATTGAACCAGCAGAGCAAACTTCCTGGATTAAAATAGCGATGACGACTCTTCCATAAAAACGAATATGTGAAAATTTCAGAATCCTAGCTTCTTTATTTTTTGACTAACGTCATTTACCTAGATAGATTTACTTTTCAAATCCAATCCGATCCATATCTTTTCGTATATATATATATCACCCCTCTTCACTGAATCACAAACGTAACGGAAAATTTAATATTCCTCTTTGAAATATTGCAATTGCAATGTTTTAAGGAAAAAATCATCAGCTTGTTGAGCCTATGACTGTTTGTATTAAACAGAATTAAAGTATTCCAAAATTATTTCTCTGAAAAACAGAAACATGTTGAATCTATGCTTAGTTATGATGTTATAAAAGTATATTTGAGAATTTCTTCGAAAGATTTGTACATAACCCTTCTTTACTAACATTATTTTAACTGGAATCTGTTAGTGATCAATTCCCACATTCCTACCTATTTCTTTCGCTTCGATAATTTGCTTTGAAATTTTACGTCGAATTCCTCGAACTTGAATTCGTACCCTCTTAGTTGGAATTTATCCATTTGTAACTCCCACCTATTTCTTTCATATTTAAATTTTAATTGTTTTCCATGGAATTCTTTGACGAATATTTATACTTCATTAGTTATAATTCTTTAAGTTTGAATTTTATTTAAATTTTTAATTTTGTATAAATTTACAATAATTATTTAATTACTAATAATTTTTAATATAGAAAATTAAAAATAGCAACTGCTCTTATAATTTTAATCTGTAGTTTTACTCTTTTTGCCATATAGATTTAGGTGGAATCATTTGATCTTCAAAGTGTTTCAGCATTTCCCTAGAAAATTTTGGGTCTTGTGTCATTTCCTCAGATAAGATTGAGTTTAAGTTCTGTATTTAATATAAGAATTAATTTATATTTGGTTTTAAAAATTACCTTTTAATAAATTAATCTAAGCCATAGATAAACATATAGTTTGACATAAAAACAACATGTGTTATCAAGGCCCGGTGGCACACATGATTTTATTAAGAACCTATTAAAAATCTTTTAAGATTAAACTTTATTTTTTTTACCAAACCTCCAAGGGGTCTACCGCTATTGGCAGACTTGCAGTTCTAAATTTAACTAACCTATTTCCATTTAATACAACACGGCTTTAATTTCTAAAAGAAATTCCTTAGAACTTTTAAATATTTCGTTTAATCGATTCATTGGGAAGCAGAGTAAATAACATTTTTATTGATACTCAAACTGAGTTGAAAGAAAATTTTACGCCGGGATTTGAAGGGGAATTTAGCCAAAGTTTAAGTATTTTCAACCTGTCTATTGCATGGGTACATCTTGGAACAGAAGAAATGGTATTGGACATATTATAAATTATTATTACTAGGATTGATATTAGTAAATTTCACTTATAATTAATTTTTGAGATAGTATTGGTTAATTAATAAGCTATTTCTATTTTCATTCTATTTTTCTATTTGCATCTGTGAGTTATATTATTCAATTAAATTATTTGTTTATATTTTGCAGTAGTTCATATTATGATTTTGAATTATTAATTATAGGTTATGCCATAAATCTGGACCGAATAATGAGTGGGAGTTAAGCCGAGTTGCAAACCATAAAAAAGTATTATAATTTTACTGTGATTCAAACCCGGAACTCTCATATGAATGGTTGACATTTAAACCACTGTGTGACCCAGTCCCGTGATAAGTAATATAATAAATTAAAATAATAAAATACACAAAATGAACCCCAAAATTTTGATTTAAATTCAATTTCATAAAAAATATTATGAAAATTTAAGGAAATTTAAGAATAACAATAGTCATATTGCTTCCTCTTTAAAGTCATTCTGTTTAAAAAATAAAAGGACATTAATAAAAGAACATTATTAAAACAAAAAAAAAAAAAACACTTATAAAATTCATCCATCAAGTTTTTATTAAAATATTGTGTCATTTTTATTTAAATATAAAATCAATCAATAATTTATTCATTGTTTACTTTAATTTTTTAACAAATTTTTTTTTTTTTTTTCGAACTGTATCCATAACAATTAAATTTAATTAAATAAATTAGTAACGGTTTTCACACATAAATATAATCACATGTTATATTTTATTGTGTTGATGTAGTAGTATATATATATATTTTTATATATATATATATATATTATAGGTTCCATTATGTTTTTAATATTGTTAAATTTACCACAAAAATAAAAAAATCCTTTACAGTTAATAAAAATAACTGTATAACCTAGTAGAAATTGAAAAGTAACTAAAGAATTTCATGTAAAAATTGTCATATACAGTTCGGGTTAAAATTTTGTGAATAATGAAATTATTTTATTAGGAGGTAGTAATTTAGTGAAAAGGACCTAAATAAAAAGTTATGAAAAGTTATGAAGTAGAATATCAAAAAGGAATAATTCGTATCTTAATAGATGATTAAGAAATGAAGAAATCCTAAAATTTCAATTCATATTTATATATCACATACTAAAAATTTGAATTCATATTTATATATCACATACTAAAAATTTGTAATTGATTAATAGTAGTCGACAGCTTAAATGTCATTTGTATTTAATTCTTGGTTTAAGTTAAATGAACTTGTGTTTTAAAACTTAAATTGGAAGTGCTAATCAATTTGTATTAAATTTTATAGAATATATAATATTAATTATCCTTCAATGTTAATTATTTTTAAAAATTTAATTTGTATAGTTAAATCTGATCCTTTAATCAAATGATAAAAAAAAAATTTATAATCATAATAAGAAAAAATAGAATTTTTTTTAACCACAAAATTTATAAATTTTTTTTTTCTTCTGTTTTTAACAGTAAATGTTACAAAAAAAAAACAAAATAAATAAAAAAATAAAACATATTTAACCGACACTTGTCATCATTTTTATGAAAACATATGTAAAATATTTTGAAAAAAATATTTATATTTAATTTATATACATCGTATAAATAATTATAGATATATTTTCTATATATACTATTAAGTATCTAAAAATTTTGCCTATATGGAAATTGTTATACGAAAAATATTATAAACAGTTATTTTGGTTTGACATATTATGCAAGAAACTCTGCTTGGAACTTTTAGACATAGTTGTTTTCAAACTTGGCATCAATGTAGTACTTAGTGGGTACTGGAACATTTTTCTCTGTGGTTTTGTATATTCGATCTCTAATTAAAGTTAGGGGCCTTAATATACATTCAAAAGCATGGTCGTGTTACGAATTTAAATAATGCCTCCACATCTAACGTCCTTTAAAGCTTTCAATATCTAAATCAAAACAAACATTTAGTAAAATTTTAAATTTTAGTTCAAAGTTATATATCACAGATATTATTGAAAATTCGGCTAAATCGATATTAATATAAAGTTGTAACTGTGATGACCCCAATGAAAAGTTAATAAAGCATCATACCTCCTATAAAATGAATTGTTTTTTAAAAATTCCAAACAAATGACAAAAAATAGATCTATAATTCTAGTGATAACTTTCTTAAATTGTATTTTATTACTTGCTATATTCACTCAGCTTACAGTAAAAATTGACAGCAATCAGATAAAACTGTCAAAAAAATAGCACAACGAAATGTCAGATTTTTATAATGTTCTATGGAAAGGTATATGTAACTGTAACTGTCTTACATTTTATTGCTCGGCAACTATAAATTGTGGTTATATGGAAATGGTTATTGAAAAATATTATAAACAGTTATTTTGATTTGACATATTATGCGAGATTCTGAAACTTGTTTGACACCTTGTACAAATATGTTGATAATAATAATATACCAATATAATGTAGATTTATTAATAAAAAAAAAATGTTTATTTATACATAGTACGTCATCGAATAATATATATATATACATACATATGCATAAAAATTATAACAATTATGTACATAATATTATTTTATTTTGTCTCTTTCACACATTATTATTGATACATGAACATTGTAATTATAAAAAAATTTAAAATATAATAAGCGTAATTTTGTTTTTTTTTTTTTATAATTTTTAAATTGTTTAAAAACCTGTAACTGTTTTTATTTTTGTAAAGCAATTAAGAGAAAATTGCAAAATTTTTTTAAAATGTTTTTTTAATTTTTTTTTTTTTTTTTAAATTCTTTTATTTAAATATGAAGTGACAGGATAAATTTTAATTGTTGTTGTTGTAGCTGTTATTACTGCTGTTATTATAATGTTTTTGTCGTTCTTGTCTTATTTTTTATTTAAATTTTTTTTTTTTTTTTTTTTTATTTATTTTTTTTTTTGAATATGTAATTAAAATGTCAATTACTTTATCAGATTACCATAAAATACCAAATTATGTTTAAATTATAAAAAATGAACAATAATATAATATGAAATATTAAAATAAAATTGAGAAAAATTAAAAAAATAAAATAAAAAATTTGAATGAAAAAAAAAACCTAAATTCCGTTAACGAAAGGATACTGTCAAAAAATATGTAATGTCAAAAAGTCTGTCGTATACTTTAAGGTATAGGATAAAAATTTAATTTAGTTGTATTGTCAGTTCTGTATGCTTAGAAGGTTTTCTATGTTAGATGATCATTGCCTCTTTATTTTTTGAGGCCCTGAAAGTGTTATATTAAATCTCTAATTTTATGCTAAGCCATTATGAATGAAATTTAATTCAATATTATCGTTTTATTTGGTCAATTGAATAGTGTATTGAATTTTTAACTGCATATGAGTTTATTGGAGGACGCTGGTTTGTCTATAAAATAAAGCTGGTTTGTTTTAATTAGTTTTAACTGCTTATAAGATCAATTGTGTGGGATTAAAATGTATAACGCATCGATATATTTCAAGCTAAGATCAAATCATGCTTAATTAAAGTACGGTAACCCTTCTAGGTTTGATCTCAAGGGACAGGGGACCAATACTTCACAAAACCAATACAAATCTTAATAATTATCATATACTATATATGCCTCAAAATAATTGACGTAGATCACTTAGTATGTTACGACAAAGTTTTCTAAATTAAATATGGCAAATATTTTTATTAAAATCTAGAAAATTTAAAAATAGAAAATATTCATAAATCAAAATTAAAAAATTTGTTTCTTTTTTCCAATAAAATTATTAACTACCTATAGCTAGAGTATTAATTATGTTATCTGTGAAACTAAATTTTAAATTTTTTATTATTAAATATAAAGTTATTAAAAACAGTAGTAGTTATAAATTTTGTTAATAATTTTTGAGAACTAATTGTTTTAAAAGAATTTATGATTTATGGGAATTTTGATTTAAAGTTTTATTTTTTTTTATTAATAACCAACTTTTTATGCTTTTACCAAATTATTCACTTTTGGCAATTATGATAAACTTTCAAAATGTGTGGTGTGATTAATAGTTATATTGTAATTATAATCTAATGGATATTGTAAAAATGCTTAATTATTTTCGTAACTTAACAATTTTTTGATATTAGTATTTTAATACATTTAAAATCAATTAGTTTGTAAAAGTATAGAACTCAAATAACCCTAAATGAAGTAACTAATTTTAGCTTTTAAAGTAAAATGTCCTTAAATACGCTTGAAAAATAACTTTGATACTATTTTTTTGAGGCTCATGGTTCTTAGGTCTTGTAGCTAAATAGACTTAGGGATTTATTTATATTTTACAACTAACTGGCTAATGTCATAAATTTGTGTCATAAAAGCTTTCAACTGTTTGCGTTTGTTTAGAACTTGTAAATAGGCCCTTAAATCAACTTAAAAGATTATTATGAATAATAAAGATTGCCAACTGTAAAAATTTACTTTATTTTGGATTTACGATTAGTCAACTAAGTCCTAAATCAACGGATAAGATTGAATATGTTATAAACGTCAAAATCATGTAACCAAATAAACAGTTATTCAATATTAAATCTTTTATTGACAACATTTTCTGTTGTAAAATACAGTGGATTAAACTAAACGATTGATTTAAAACGGTAAAAAGCGAAAAAAAGATTCGCAAAAAAAACTTTTAAACATTTTAAACAATCAATACTTTTTCTACTTTTAAATTATTCAGTATTCAAAAAATTAACAATTTTAACCATTATTTAACAATATTTTTTTAATAAAAGTAAAATTTAAACTGATTAAAAATTTTGATAAAATTTTTCATATATAATTTGTTTTGCAAATTTTCTGGCATCTCTTTTTTATGCCAAAGATTAAATTTTTGAAAATTTGTCAAATTTTATTGAGGCACACAAAAATAAAAAAAAAATCGCGATAAAAAAATTCGCAATTTTATAATTTTTATGCGTTTAACACGCGCCATAATCGTTTATTTTTTTTCATTGTTTATTTAATTTTATTTTTTATTTTAATTTATAGGTAATTATGTTTTAAGTCAATTTAAAATAAGCTGTTTTTTTTTCTATAAATAATGTCAAAAACAATGAATAAATTAAAGATTTTTCATTAGTTGTGACAACATAATTTTGAAAAAATTAAAATTTTTTTGAGAGAAATTTTTTCACTAAAAAAACATTTCTAAACAATTTGCAAACTAAAAAAAACAGAAAAAAAAAATAAAATTAAATATTCGATAAAAATAAAATATAATTTGTGGTAATTGTAAATATTAAAAGTTAGTGACAGTTTAAAAAAAAACAAACAAAAAAAAAAAAAGCAATAAAAATTGTAAATTATAATTTTTACTAGTGGATCACAATTTTAAGATTTAAAGATTATTAACGGTTATTGTAACTGTTGTACTATAAATTTAGTTTATAATGTAGCGGTAAAATTTAAATTTATTGACAGATTTTTAATTTCTAAATATTTTTAACTGTACTTTTTTTGTTTTAATGAAAATAACTGTTAAAAATAATTGATTAGAGCTTAATCTCAAATTTTTTGAAAGTAAACACTATTGGTATTAAGTTTTTGAAAAAAGCCGTTAGGAATAGGGAATAACGGGTTATGTACTTTAAGGAACGAAATTAAAAGACTCTAAGGTATATAGGTACAATAAAATACGTATTTAGATAAGGTAAATAATGTACATTCACTTAGGCTCAACGTGAATTCTCCGGATCTTGAATTAAAATTGACCAAATTAGCCATTGTGGAATTTACCAAACCAAAGTCGAAATTCGTCTTGTATTAAAAATGAGTTATTACAAAAGATTTTGTCCAGTGATCCGAATTTTCACGCAAGCATTTGACATTTATATAAGATCACCGACATTTATTTACCGATCCCCATTCTACAACTTTCAGTGTTAGGCCATATCCTCAAAATTGCACTACATTGCTCTATAATAGGTCTTAACCTTAAATTTGGTTTAAAAAGGAGATAAGTTCAAATACTATCCAAGCCAAAACTATCCAAAGGAACTTTGAGTAGCTCCCGTACATGAACCTTTGTATTTCGTACAATTCATCAGGCTTTACCTGTGAAATTGAGAACACTCAAATTAAATCAAATATATTTAATTAATAAATGTGAGAAGTTTGATATATATTAAAAATTTCATAAACTGCAGTCTTTATTAAAAATAGAAGGTACTGAATGATAAAAACAATTTAAGAGTTCAAGGCTCCTAAAAGCCATTATTAAAATACCAGAAAAAAATATAATTTTGTTACCATTAATTGGTTATGATTAAAAAATAAATTGGCTTTTAACTGATTCATTAGTTGTGAATTTTTATGATATTCAACCTGAAATTTGCAACAAAGAATTCACAATATTGAAATAATTCATTAACCTCAAAAATCATTAGCTACAATATTTCAAGATCAAATTAAACTCTTTTTAAAAGATTTTTTTTTGTATATTTATTATAATAATACTAACTAGCTATATTAAATTAAATTAAATATTTTTTTGTGTTCAATCAACTTCCGTTCAATTAATATTATTAATTCTTTTGCTTCCTGCGCTGCAGAATACCAATCTTTGAAAGTAATAAAAAATGTTCAACAATTTTTTTTTGTTTTGTACTCTTAAAGTGCAGTTGGTTCGTTTAATATTGGTAAGATACCTTAAGGCACTTTAAAAAGGGTAAATGAAAGTTTATATTTTATTTAAAATTTTATTGAAAGAATTGAATATAAAATTAAGAAGTTGGTTAAGAGTATTGAAAATGATCATGTGATCCATTTGATTTTCAACAATTAATAAACTAAATTGATAATATGAATTTTGTTCGAAGAATACAACCTTCCAAGTATTTAAAGGTTAAAATATTGGCACGTGATAAACTTAAGCCTTTGATATTAAAGATAATTTCATATTTTGCAATTAGAAAAATCTAGAAGAATGCCTAAACTTCTTACAGAATCAGTTCAATCTAACAGTTCAACTGCTAGGCTAATAAGCCTGTCTATTCCACAAGTACATGTTGGAACCGGGAAGACATATTATATTCGTATTATTAGAATTGATCTTAATGAATTCCACATTCAATTTAAAGACGATATCTTAGATTTTCAATAGATGCAATTCTATTTGTATTATATTGTAATCATTTTAAATTTGAATTATGAGGTATTTCTATACCTGTGAGTTATATTATAAAATTATATTATTTGTTTATATATTGTATTTGTTATATTAATGTATTTATTATTTTAGAGATATATAATTATTAATTATTGGTTATGCCATTATTCTGAACCTAATGGGGAATAGTGATTTAGTTGATTTGGAAAGCCTAATAAAAGTTTTTTCACTTTTTCCGGAAGTTGAACCGGGGTTTTCCAAATCGAAATGCCGGCACTCTAACCACTATGCCACCTAGCCTTTAAAAGCCCTTCTATTGAAATTTCTAGGAAATTCTTGAAATTTAAGAAGCTTAAATTTAGAAATCGTGGAATTGATTAAAAGTTGTCATAGTATTTAACTGTTATTAACTAATTTTAAAGTATTGAATATCTAGACTGGCTTGAGATGTAATGTGTGACAATAATTACGCCGTGCATCAAAAGAATCAAATCGTGCATCTTAATTATATATAAAAATTTGAGTAATATAAAACAAATTTAATAAAAAGTAAAAGCGAAATGAAGATTGATTTCCTTTCTATAATGGATGTCAAATCCATTTTAGTTAATAATTAAATAAAATTTAGCGTATTAAACAATTTCCGATTTTTATTTTAAGTGACTGGTTGTCATATTCATTATTTTTATATTTTTTTGCTTGTAATTAAAACCAACTTACATTTCTTTATTATATTTTAACATATCAAATGAAAAGATTTATTTATAATGAGGAATTCTCTAAGAAACTGGTATATTAATTTGGATTTTGAATTAAATTTGTTTA
The DNA here is from genome assembly GCA_963082915.1 of Dolichopus griseipennis. Lineage (NCBI taxonomy): Eukaryota > Metazoa > Arthropoda > Insecta > Diptera > Dolichopodidae > Dolichopus > Dolichopus griseipennis. Next base: position 25,515,544 of record OY720443.1, read on the forward strand.
ATTTTTGAATCTCATCTGAGTGAAATGTAGGTTGTGTTTTTGAACTTTGAACTTAGGTTCTGGTTGAATTTCATTATATAACTAACTGGCTTATTGCATTTAATAATCAAATAATATCTATGCAATTTAAGAGTAAAACGAATATTAGATCTAGTTAAAGTTGCCCGGTTTAAGTCTTTGGTTACTTTTTATTAGGTCTCCTAATACACCTTTTAATTAAAAATTATTATATATAACGGTAAAATATTGTTCTCTGTTCTTGTTTAGTTTTTTTAAGAGAATGAAATTTGAACTGCAATCAATTTAGTGTTTATTTCATTCTAAAATTATAATTAACAATGCACTAAATAATTTAGTAATTTCATTTCAAAGATACATGGAAAAAAAAATTTTTGTAAAATTATTTTAAAACACGAATAAATTTTAAAACAATTAAAATATTAAATAAATTTTAATTAATTGATTTAATTATAAATTAATTCTATTGCTAATGTTTGAATTTTTAATTACAATTTATAGTAGAAAATTATAGTCAATTATTTTATGCATTTTATAGATTCGTGTACTTTAAAAGTTTTTTTTTTTTAAATTTAGGTTAAAGATATTCTTAAATTAAAAATTAATTCATCTCAGGTAGAATTAATTTTAAGTGAAAATGTATAAAGAATATTTTACTTATCGACTTCATATATTAGATACGGTGCTAGGGGGTTGATTCCCACTTAATATACTTTCATCATCATACATTAAAAACACTATATCATGTGTGCTATTTAGTATGAACTCTGAAAGCAGATGTTTGTCTTTTATAATTTCTTCGTTATTTGGGCTTAAAATAATTTTTAAAGAAGTCTTTCAAACCTCAAATGTTTCTAAAATGTCCATATTTAACTTTTCCCAGCCTAGATAAATAATTAAATCACGTATAGGCACTTTTCTACGATTTGAGGAAATGCCGTTATTTTTCTATCTAGGTGATCTTCTTCAATAAAGCATGGTGGATAAACATATCTCTAGTCTTCAGCCTTGGAAAACCTCATCCAGAAAGAAAATAGTTTTATCTAAATTTAAATTTGTTAAGCTTTATGATTCCAGGAATTTGATTAGAAGTGGCCTTTAATAAGCTGAACTCTAGAGAGTAGTTTTTTTATAGATAAAACTCATCACAAATCGTATTTATTTTCGGGTCTTCAAATTACGCTATAAAGTTTAAATATTTTTAATAATTTCTCAATGACTCTTTATTTTTCTAATTTTGTGAATTAAATGTTGTTATTCACAAATATTTTTTTATTTTTACGTAGGTTGGAATGGAATCTTCAAAAGACACAATGAGCCCCGTAGCTTGACATTGCGTGTGGGATTCTTACCCACTAAACCACACCTTTCCTCTATTGCGATCTAGTCCGATAGGGCTAATGAGCAATTTTTCTTCTGGCTTTATTTTAGTTTTAAATGTAGATTCCATCCAGCGATGTCTATCTAACTGTTTCTTTCTCTTATTATAGCTACACTAACTCAAAAGGCTTTACTCTTTTGAGTCGTCTGGCTATATTTGTATTATCCAGAAGCTGGACTACCTCGACATTTACATGGTTTTGGAGTCTTTTTTCGTGACTTCTTGCAAAATTTTGGATTTCTTTATCTACAAATTCTATTTGCATATCTCTATGTAGGTCATAGTTTCTGATGAACCAGGGCGCGTTCACAATATTTCTTAGAACTTTATTCTGGAACCTCTGAATAACATCTCTATTACTCTTTTTGCTGCATCCCCATAGCTGGATGCCATATGACCATACTGGTTTTAATATTTGTTTATAGAGCAGAAGTTTGTTTTGTATTGTCAAGGTAGAATGCTTACCTATGAGCCAGTACATTTTTCTATAACGGATTTGTAACTCTTCCTTCTTGTTTTTGATGTGGGCTTTCCAGCGAAGCTTCGCATCTAATGTCATACCAAGATATTTGGCAGTATTTGAATAAGGTATTTCTTGACCATTTATATATACTGGTTTATGGTCAATTTTTTTATTTGTGAAATCCACATGAATTGACTTACCTTCATTTAATTTTAGCCTCCACCTTTTAGTATAATTTTGGATTCTTGTCATAGCTCTCTGCAGTTTTTCTGTAGATTCTTCATTATTTTCTCCGACAGCCAAAACCGCTGTATCATCAGCAAACGTCGCAATTATATTATTTTCAAGTGCAGGAAAATCACAAGTATACAACAGATACAGTATTGGACCGAGTACACTTCCTTGAGGAACTCCAGCACCGATTTCTTTAAGATCGGAATATTCTCCTTCTTGTTTTATGTAGAAGTATCTGTCTGATAGATAGCTTTCTATCATTTCCGAATGCTCTTTTGGAAGGATTGTTCTCAGTTTACAATTCAATCCCTTGTGCCACACCTTATCGAATGCCTGAGTCACATCCAAAAAGATTGCTGAACAGACTTTCTTCTCCTCTAAAGCTTTTTCAATAGTGTTTGTTATTCTGTGTACCTGGTCTATTGTTGCATGTTTTTCTCTAAAGCCGAATTGGTGGTCCGGAATTAGATTCTTCCTTTCAATAATCGGTTTTAGTCTTCTCAAATAAATTTTTTCAAATAGTTTTGACATTATAGATAGCAATGAGATTGGTCTATAAGACGTTATCTCATTTGGTGGTTTTCCTGCTTTGGGTATCATAATGACCTCGGCCACTTTCCACAATTTCGGCACATATTTCAGCCTGAATGCAGCATTTATAAGATTTGTTATTTTAACTATTGCCTTCTCTGGTAGCTGCTTCAGAATTTGTCCGGTTATTAAATCATATCCCGGAGCTTTTTTAGATTTAATGTTGTTTTTAATTTCTTTTTTCACTTCAGCTGGATTTGTTAATGCGATTTCCTCTTGCTCTTGAATTTGTTCTACATCTAGATCTTCCTCTTCTTCACCAGTGTTTACTTGAAATATCTTTTCTAGGTGTTCCGCAAATAATTTGGCTTTTTCTTTATTATCTCTCGCCCACTTTCCGTCCAGTTTTCTAATTGGAGGAATAGCTGCAATAGGTTTTTTCAGATTTTTAGCTGCCTTCCAAAGAGAGTAATCAGTACTTTTATCATTTGTTAGCTTTTCCAAATATAAATTTATCGATTTGTTTTTCACTTCCTTAATTCTTCTTCTTAGTTGTTGGGTGAGATTATTCAGCCTAGTTTTATCTTGTGGAGCTCTAGTTTGGTGCCATTTTTTCCTTGCTCTGCGTTTTATTGCAATTAGTTCTAAGATTTCGGCTGGATATTTATTTTCTTTTACTCTTTGTTTAATTACTGGAGTATTTTCCCACACTGTAAGTTGTATATCGTTAATGTAGTTTTCCACCTCCGCATCCAATTGTTCTTTGTATTGCAACGGTACAGCTAGTTGTATTTTTTCTTCCAGACACACTTTAAAGCTTTCCCAGTCAGTGTATTTATTGGCGAGAATCGGAATGCTCTGCTTTTCAATAGCGTTTTCACTTACAGTTAGCAGAATTGGTGAGTGGTCAGAGTCCATTTCCTGCCTATCTTCTATCTGTATGAAATTATTCGAAATGTTTTTAATAATGAAAAAATCTATTAAATCAGGTATTTTATTTGGATCTGTAGGCCAATATGTAGGTTTTCCTGTTGATATGGTTTCACACCCAAATTCGCTTGTTGCTTGGAATAATTCTCTGCCTTTGGTTGTTGTTAGCCGTTCATTCACAAATATTATAAAAAAATTTTTAACGAATACTCGTTTTATTTTTAAATTGTATAAAAAATCCATACAGAACTGATGTTAAAATATGCCAGTTTTCTTCATTGTGTATTTTTCTATGATTTAAAATTCTAGAAAAAATGAAAAGATTTGCGATTTCACGGAAATAAATTGCGTTTTTAAAACTGCAAAAAAGTAAAGAGAGATACTTACACAATATGTATCTGGGCGGTGAGAATTAATTTGGTTTTTTTTAATAGGTTGCATAGTTTCATATACTTTTCAACAGATAAATGGTTAGATTTGTTCTTGTTTATGGTTTTTTTTAAAAAAAAAGAAGTAATTTGTGTTTAGTTTTTTTTCATCATTTTGAATTCTTGAAGATGAAGAAAAGAACCAGTTAGAAAATATGTAAGTCACAGAACAAGTTAAACAAAAAATTTCTCTTTAGAAAAAAACGAGCTTGGAAAAACAACATAACATAAATTATGGTTTGGTATTTTTATTAGGTACTATTTTTCAATGCGATGCGATTTAAAAGAACTTTTGCACAATAATGTTACAAGAAAATTACACCTACTTAGTTTAGAGATGCACTTTTCATGGATGCCTTTATTGGTTACAAACAATTTAACACTTTAAAACATTCTTGAACGTACAATTCTTGTTGTGGTTTTTTGTGTGTAAATAATGCACAAATGCTTTAAGTGGATTAGAACTGCTTAATCCTGGTTATAAGTGTACTTTTAAATAAGTTAAGTTTAATATAAACATTTTTTTTTTTTATAAGTTATAAGTAGACTAGCGATTAAGAGGTTAATTAGTGTTTTTTTTTTTGGATTTATCTTAAGTATTATAATTAAGTTTTCATTTGATAATTTTAGACTTTGAGAGGCAGTTAGAAGTCATGATACCCGTCAGCATTAAATTGGTTTTAAAATTAGTAAGATGTATTTTAAAGGTTAATAAGGTATGAATGGATTTTGGAATTTAATTAAATTTTGAAATGAAAAATTGTAGGAAGTTGGGTGATAATAAAGTTGAACTTTTTATTGTCTTGTGTAGTACAAATAAAGTTAAAATTATCAAACACACCCAGGTCGTTTTCTAATGAGGTTTGGTGGAAAGTATTGACAGCCACCCGGAATAGCTGTACGTGGTTTATTTGGGTAGTGTTGGAATCAACTATAACCACACTTTTTAAATCCAAAATTGTAATGAACTTTAAATACATGTGTATACTTTGGTTTTTAGGATCGGATTGCGAGAGGAAATCGGATGTAGGATTTGTAACCATGATATATTTATGTGTGCATTTTGTCATCATAGACAAAAAATTAAATTAAATAAAACTAGAAATTAAAACAGTCAATCAGTCAAATCAAATCAATTTCATTTGACAGACTATCAGTCTGTCAGTAATTTCTGTGTTAAATCAGTTACTCTACATGAGAATAAGTACTTTCGTAATGCAAGAAGCTATCATCAAGCTGTACAAATTTCATCTAGATGAACTCGCAACACATATCTGATATTGGGTATAATTCTCACTTTGAATAACACTCAAAGCAATAGATCGCCAAACTTTACAGTCGAATTCAAAATGAAGCCAATTAGGAAAATATGAGACGCGATATGAGGTATAATGTTAAATGTACACTGGAGATTCCTTAAATAAGATAGAGGGAAATGAACTGGAAATTTCAGGGAATAAGGATTGGGAATACAAGAAATATGTCTTTCTTTTCTATTGGGTTCGGGGAAAGGATGTTTTTACTAAGGACTTACGTTTAATTACTATTGTTTGGCACTTTATTTTATCTTCCGAAATGTTATTTTGGTTTCTTCAAATTTCTTAAATCCTAATTAGTACTTCTTCTGTGAAGGGATTGCAGTTAGGAGATATTTCTTACTTTTTAGCCAAAGTAAAAACTACTTTTATTCATATAAATTACCGATTTCTACACTGCTAAATGAACTACAGGACAGAGTTTTGATGTTCTCAAAAACTATGACTGACTTATAATATTCAAAAATGTTTTAAACAAGTTTATATCAATCTGCAAGATTTTAAACTACCTTCGATTCCCATTATTATGAAAGATCAAAATGCAACTAATAACTAGAAAAATACATTTATTTCTGCAATTATGAAATATGCTTTTAATTTAGCGTTTAACTTTAATACCCGAGTGAATTGCGCAGTTTAATTTAAAAAATTTTTATTTTCTGATGCTGAATTCAAACAAATCATCTTGTAATATTAGAAATTGTCAAAATTGTCAAAAAAAAACTTGTTTCAACATGATCTTAAATTTACTACTTATCATTAATTTTAAAATTAACCAAAAAAAGAGGTAAAGTAAAAAATTAATGATTATTTTATACATATTTGTTAATTTTTGTCGCTTTGACAATTATGGCATTCATTTGTAGCGTATCTTATAATATATGTTTATATATATATATATATATATATATATATATATGTATTTTGTCTATTTTTTAATTTTAAGGCAATAAACCAATTATTATCAGCTCCAAAAAAATAAAAATTAAACATTTTATACCATACATAGAATTTAAAAAAATCAAAATGACTCAGATCAAAAAATGTTTTAATCGAAATAAAGACAGGTTTGACCACGTCTTCTATATTTTATGGATAAAATTAAATTTTATTTATATTAAAACTTATTAGTCTAAGGAATAAATAAATAAATAAATAAATGAACGCATATGAATAAGCATTTTCTAATGATAAGTTTTAATGTAGAAGTTTATTTTTTTTTAGTAACTCTTAATGAATTAATAACCATTTGTGGTATAATCTTTTTAATAATAATATTATTTATTTGTGTTTTTTAGTTAAAAACTAAAAAACCATATCGAACTCATCACAATATCATAAGTAGACCATAACTGGGTCAAATATTGGAAGATGGTTGTTGTGTGTGTGCTAATGAGTTGTTGACATACAAAATAAAACTTAAAACTTATAAAATTTTCTTTAGTTTTTAATAAGTTGTGTGTTTTAATAATTAAACTTTTTTTGTAAAAGCATTTAGTTTAATTAGATAGGTATTTTTTTACAGGTACATAATTTAAAATTTTAAAAAGTAAATTATACTAATGGGGGCTTTTTGTAATGACCTCTTACAAGTAGCATACTTTTAAATATCATCATCTTATCAAAAAACTAATAATTTTTGAAAGATAATGATGATCTGCTGAAAATCTGTGGGAAAGAGATTATAATATGCAAATGGAATAAAAGTAATTTAATAACATTAAAGATTATTAATTGGTTTAATTTTAATCAACTGCTTTAGTTTGGTGCGGAATTGCATTCAGAAATTTTAACCTTTTAATACTTACTATCATAGATTACTTTCTAAAAATGTTGAATACCTCAACAACATAGGTGGAGTAGAAAAAAATAAAAAATTAGGAAATAATAACTAGGAGATCGATTAAGAAAGTAAGGGTAATTGTAATATTTGGAATATTCACGGACATCAAACCGATGGTGGAAGAAAAGCAATGAAAATAATGATGATGTGATTTTGGTACTATTAATAGAAAGAGTCTAGAAAGTTGTATGCAACGATAATCTAATATAATCTATGCAAATACTCTATAATCTCAGAATCCAACATTTCTCAAACCCAATTCTAAAAAATCATTCACATACCTATCCTCAAAACCAAGCTGTACATTTGTATCATATTTCCTATTGTATGAAAGCTGCACACTACCTATAGGAATTACGCACATCTTCAATTTGGCTTTTTAAGCTCTCTATGTTCCTACTAAAACAAAAAAAACTCTTGGAAAAATGGATTAGGCACTAAAAACAAAGAAGAAAGAATATGTTCATATTATATATCACGGAGACAAAGAAGAAAAAAAATAACGGCATTTCCTCGACTACTAATTAATTGTTATGTATGCCATGTTAAGTCTTTGTAAACATCATTTAACATATATTTGCTTACACCAAAACTAAATCAATTGAAATATTTAACATTTCAAGTTCTAAAATAAAGATTTATAATAAAAAGAACAATTTGAAAACGGAAGGTGAAATATAACAATAAAGATTAACATTTTTACGATTATCCATGATCGAATAGAAGATTAGATCTATGATCTTCTACGATCATCTTTCATTAAATATTTTTGAAATCTTTTAAAATTCTTCACATATTATTATGTATTTACAATTTAATTATAAGTAAAAGTCATAAATGTAAAAAAAGGGCTGAATGGTATGAGAATGTAAAAGTTTACACATTATTTATTCTTCTCATTAACAAGACATATCTAGTTATTTCTAATGCGTGACTTTCATTTCCTAATACATATACGACCATGTAAAATGCACATATACATGTAATAAAATACTATATAAAACTTGACTTTGATTTATTATTACTAGTTCTATCATTTACTCCAAAAAATATAAACAAACCAAATTGTCCCATATTATATTCTAAGCAATCCAGCAATTTCTTCAAAACAGAAAATTGAGAACGTTTCAATTCAATAACCCCAGAACTATCACGACTCTATCATAATCGTTATATTTTTTTTTATGTATCTCATTGTTTTGACAAGTCGAGCTGAAGTCCATAAGTGTATCCCTAATATGAAAATAATTAACACGTTGCGTACAATGTACAGTAAACAAAAAAAAAACGCTCGTTAAAAGGGAATGGTGGTTCTCCACGGTTTATTAAACACCAAAAACGATCACAATTGAAATAAATGTACAAATACCCTAATTTTCTGTTGTTCTTTTCCAAATTCTGATCTCATTCTAGAAAAATAAACAAAAGTCAAGTTTATAATATTCTTTTATTTTAATTTTTCGTGTTTTTTTGCTAATTAAAATTCTTTACTTGCACTGATTCCTGTCATTGCCCTCAATAAATGAATCAGATTCAACCATACAAACAATATTGGATGACACTGATGATAATGTAGATTGTAGATGACCAAGAAAAATGCGTGAAGGTGAAAGACATCACCAATTTTTTTTTTATATTCTGTGACTGTAGTGCATATACAAAATTGTAACAAAATGTGAATGGCTTGATTCAATAAGTGATTGATTGGTTGACAACAACAACAACAAACGATCGTAAGTGAAAGAGTGGTAAAAGAGTGAATGAATGAGATATAGATTTTGTATGAATGAACTTATTCTAGTATTTTGTAACAAATTCTTTCACATTTTCATTTTTTTTATTTTATTATTATAATTTTTTTTTATGGTTATTTTTATGATCGCGTTTTATCTTATGTATTCCACGGTTGTTTCCAATCCAATCTAATTTTTATAGTCTAATAATAGTTTTGAAGTTTAATAAACAAGAGAACTGTATAAAACTTATTACCGACTCTATCATATGGAATGTCTTCTAGAAAAGAAAATAAAGCGATCAATCTTTGATGTCATATATTGTATAGAGCATAATTATTAGTTGGTTTCACTTATACTTGTATATGCTGGTAGGTAGATATTTGAATAGTGATGAAGATCGTTTAGATTATGGGTGTGTTGATGACAACCTAAATTAAATGTTTTGTTTGATTTGATTCCACGAGTTCGTTGGATTATTTACATTAGGCATTGCTATAGTGACATAAATATTTCTACTTTTGGTCTTTAGTGCGTATAAAAAAAATGTAAGAAAAGTAAAATAAATAAAATGCGTGATGTTTTGCAACGCTAGAATACTAATTCTACAAAAAAAAGTGGTAAAAAACTAACTAATTTTATAAATAGAAAAGAAAAGATATCAAATACTCTAAATTTTAATTAATGTTGTATTTTATTTTAGATGTGATCTACTGGACAATAAAATATGGGAACATATGAAATAAAAATCTGTTTTACTATAAATTACATATTAGTGATTTATATTAAATGCGCATACTCAAATGAATTTAGGTTATTGGAGATGGATAGTAGAACTCTCGGAGGAATTTCAAAGACAGTGTTTTAAGTTGTAAAAGTCACATTGAAATGATTTTGGGATTGCTTTTAGTATGAAAAATTTTAAAGGAAATTTAAAATATAGTGACAGGTTACTGTTATTAATAGTTAAGGTAAAGTAGGAGACTTAAACCTTTAGCGCAGACGCTCATTACATTTGGAAAAATTCAATTCAAATGCCTAACAGTTAGAATTAGAAATATATGAAATCCTTAGCGGAGGCACTCATTAGAGTTGGAATAATCCAATTTAACACACTCGTCAGAGTTGGGATCATAAAATGGATGTAACAACAACTTATCTTCAAAGATCCTCCACTGACTTTAATTTCTTATTTTTGGGGTTCAAATGCTTGAGATTTTCCTTTTCGCATTTATGAAATCACTTCCCTACGAAAAAATAGTAATAATTCTTTGAAAAATAATAAAATCAAGAATATCTGGATATTGAATTCAACCCCAAGATTTTTTCAATTTCTTTTTCATACATTCGGGTTTCAATTCCTTTTGGAGCTCAAAAGCAAGAAAAACTTACACGAGTTTAGAAATTTTGAAGTTAAAACCTACTAGCTTTATTTCCAGGGACGATCCATCAGTACACCAATTCATCCTTGTGCAATTTCATGTAGAATGTTTTTATTAAATGACTGGGTCCAAATAATCTGCCTTTCAAATTTTTCTAATAGTAAAGAATAGAATGGAGAAAACTTAATGCCTGAAATGTAACGTACCACTGAATGATAGTTTTAATTAAAATAATTTCTGATCCCACAACTTTGTAATCAAAACTTGATTAGTTTTTTTAACGGTTTGTTTTTTTTTATTTATTTTTAACTAACCCAATCACCATTTTCACTTCTTTTTTTTGAAGATAGTCTTAATTACTAAAATTTTCAAAGATTTAGAAATCATAAGATTTACTACCCAACCCATTTATTTTAAAAACTTTTAAATTATAATAACTATAATAACACAATATGTAGGTCAATATTTTCGATTTTAACCAATTTGAATTTATATTTTTTATAAATTTTTCAAAATTCAAGAATTTTTGAATATTTTTAATATAAATTACTTTTAAACATGAACTGATTAATAAATTTTATCATTAATTTTAAAAATTTTCTATATATTCAAAATTGATGCTTTTGTTAGTGATAGGTGAATATCAATCAGTGCCAAATTTATATTCAAAGTTTGGTTGAATTTTGATCATATTGAATAATGATACCTAACCTATGGTATTTGGGATAAATTATAACTATATACTGTAAGTTTGGGTACATATATTCAATTAATAATTCTTCAAACTTTCAATAGAGTATTTTGAATCCAATTAATAGATCCTTAATTAACCAATAGAGTGTTCTCTCCAGTATATAAACCCAAATTGTTGTCTATATTGCAACTAATATGTATGTATTAAATGATGCATATATGTATTAAATGAGTCCAAATCCAATTGCATCAACCACCTATCAGTAATTAGAAAAAGCATTTTTTATAATCCAATAAAGTTTTAATAACTGTAAATGCTGACTAATCAAAAACTGGTTACTAGATTATTGAATTAGTGGAAAATGATGATTAGACTAAGAGAGTCCCGTCCTATTTTTTGCTGGAGTCTGAACAAAATAGAAAATATGAGTGCAGCAGATTTTTTGCATTTTAAATTTATACTGAGTGTAACTGAAAACAATAGATTAATAATAAAATGGTGCATTTTTTACAAGTGTTTTCATTTGGAATTTTTCAATTCTCCAGGAATAGTAATGTATTCCATTCTTAGTAATTAAATAGTCTTTATCTAGTGGTTAATTTTCTTCAGTAGGTCTAATTAAAAGATTTTGTAAATGTCAATAAAATGTTAATAAATTTGACATATTAATTAATGTTGAAAATATAATTCTTTTCGTCCTTGGTCTTATCATTATATGAAGATGAACATGCTTTCTAAATATTTTGATGTGCCTCTTAATTGGGATTCGAGTTAAAATTTTAAAAATTCTGAATAGTAATTCTTGAAATTAATTAAAACAAAATTGTGTACAACGAAATAATCACTTTTACTTCTAATATTTAATTAAATAAAATGTATCCCACTTATCAGGTATTACATTTCCATTAATTAGTACTCATTCTCCCAATTAATTTAGTTAGTTACTCTTAGCACAATTACTGAAAGCAAGTGTAATTGAAAGTTACATACACATTTTGAAAAATGAAATTTGATTTTCAAGTGATTAATATTGTAAAATGGTTGTTTTGGTTTTTAAAATGAATTTAAATTTAAATGTTAATTTTCAATTAAATTATAAAGTGAAAATGTGAAAATTTTTGTATAAATACAATTAAAATTTTAATTGACATGTGTAAGTATAATTTATTGTATATAGCACATGTACTGAATATATTATATTTCCATTTAACAATTAATGTAATTTTAATTCAAAACAATGAGATATAATGTTTAGTTGGGCTACAACGTTAGACATAATAGCCGTTCATAAAGCCTGAAAATTACAGATTTTCATTATTCAAATATTAATAAGACTTTTGCGTTTATTCGGAAAATTTAAGAACGCCACAATACCAAGCCAAAATAAATGCTCCGACTCTATGTCAGATGGAGATGTCGGATCGGTTCTACTTTGGCAAGTTTGCATAGGTCATTGCTTTTTAGGCCAGCATACTCTGCATATGAGTCTTAGACATTTGTTAATAAACACCTATAGTTTTTGTGTAATGTTGTTCGTAACAAACCAGGTGTCACTTCCATATATTAAGGTGGTCTTTACGCAGGCTCCGAATATTTTTAATTTTGTTCCTTTTGACATTTTCCATATAGGCTGTAAGCTATCGAGCATTACCCTGGTCTTCTTGATTTTGCTTTCAATGTCGGCGCTTATGTTGCCGTTATTATTTATAATACAACCTAGGTAGTGGAAGTTAAGAGTTGTTGATGTTAATGGTTATCGCTTTTGTCTTCTCGATATTTATTTGAAGACCCACACTTCGAGCTAATGTTACCAGTTGGTCTACTTTACCTTGCATTTTATTAATGTTAGTGATAGCAGGCAGAAGTCATCGGCATAATCTAGATCTTCTAATTGCCTGAAGAGATTCCATGTTATTCCAGTTCTTTTGAGGCCGATCTCCTTCATGATTTCATCTAGCACTACTATGAAGAGGATTGGTAACAGTGAACAACACTGTTTTACTCCTCTGCTGGTAAATCGTACGCCATTCTATTGTCAAAGTCATTAAGCAAATTTTAGAATCAAGATTTAGTATTTTGTTCATCAAAAGGTAATCAAATACAATTTGATTGTGGTCTCATGATTTTAGGACAAAGACTTAATGTCCTTTGATTATATGCGAATCAAATATAATAAAATTGAATTTAATCAATGTTATTAATTACTAAAACAAAAAAAGAAATATTATTTTATTTTTATTTTAATATTAGAAATAATAAAATATTTATTATTCACAATTTAATTTCCAGGTCATTAGTAAATAAATTTTTTTTTTGTTATTATTTATTAAACCTATTTAAGCTTATTAACAATTTAAATCTAGTTTTAATTAGTTTAATTTTAGTTATATGTACATTATAATATTCGCGTGTTTTGTTTCACTTATTCTTTTAATGTATAAACACTATTATATAAATTAAAATGTAGGTATATAATATATTAATGAAAATCTATTTAAATGTTCGAATATATAATTTGGATATTTTTAATTGGATGTTATTACAATTATTTTATAAATATTTGTATTGATTAAAATATTAAAATAAAATGGAAAAATCCATACGAAATATGAGAATTATATTGTTAAAATTAGATTACGTTATATTAAAAGGTAATTTAAGGTATTTGTAATAGAAATTCGGGAGATATTTTAAATAATATAATTTAAACTTAATTGTAATTCATTAGTGAATATATGAAGTGGAAAACTTTGGATAAGTGTCAATGTGAAGTGTTCACATGAAGTTATTTTAGTTGACTTTTGACGTTTTGACATGCTTAATATGCTGAGCTGTTATCCCGAATATTAAAGACCGTTATCTTTTCAATTTTTCAAAATTTATTTTTTTATTTTAGAAGTTTTAATATGTGGTTTGACTTGGTTCAGATTTTTTTTTAAACTGTCAAATTTTATTATCTAACTGTCATCTTCTTACTAAATGAAAACACATAAAATGAACCGCGCCAGTTATTTGAAAATATTAAAATTTTTAGAATAATAGAAATTATTTATTTATTTGTAAATAGTTCCTTACCTCGTATAATGTGATAAGAAAGTGAAGCACGTCTTACATCTTAAGGCGTGGAAAATTCTCGAACCCACTTATGTTATATATAATAATAGAAGAGTTGACATCAATTCTAAACAATGTTTTAACTGTAGCCAGTGAAAGTTTCCTGAAAATTTCTACATATAATTGACAAAATAAGGCGCTTATAACGTAGAAATGCTTAGATAAAGCTTGTTTGGATTTTATATAATGAATTACAGTTTTAAGGTATAAATTACAAGATTTGATGCATGTTTGTCCTTGACATTATTACTACAATTAAACGTTCTAATTTTAAATCTACTATAAAAATGGAAGTTGTTTCCAATTAAGATAAACTTCTATTGGTCAGTCAAATTGTAAATCTTTAATAAACATTTGTCAAGCGGGTTACTAGAAATTATAATCATAATTTTTAAATCTTCTAAATTAAATTAAATTATCGCTTAAAATTAGCATTATATCAGATATTTTAATTAGTGTTTCCGTTTTTCCTTTTAAAATTATTCAATTTTATTTTAATATGACATCTTGTAACAGTTTTCGGAATAACCCACTTTTTACTTACATTTCAATTTCAATTTAAATAATCATTTAACCAAAATTGGATAAAATAAAGTTTTCAAAACTAGGATATTGATTATTTGATTTTGGTTCGATGGCATTAAAATTATTTTCTTAAAAGAAATTTTTACTTTAAATTGGATTTAAAGATTAAAAAAAAAAATAAATGAAAATATAAATGCGAATTAAATTAAATAATTATCATATAATCATTTGTATGAACTCAAAATATTATGACTTTCTTTGAAATCTTAAGATGCACATATGGAAATTTTAATATTACAACTTTTGTATTTTATTTTTATATCACGGTACAAAATTATAGTCATACACTTATTTTTTAATGTAAATATATGGATATTTTTCATTTTTATATTGCATTTTTGATAAGTGGTATTAATGGTCGGTTTTTTATTTTTATTTTGCGTGAGTGTAACTAAAAAAATAATATATAAATATTTATAAGTAGCGTAAGATCCGTAATGAAAAATATTATTGTATCTGATCATTTTTACTATACACTCATTAACCAAATAAAATTAAAACATTTTGAGATTTGAATATAAAAAAATGTCTATGGAGTAGTGGACTTCTGGGAGTACAGTGTGACTTCTTTAGTTCAACTAAAAACCATGGTCGTTTAAAGAAGTTTTTGTCTATTTGAACCTTGCAGCAGTTAAACAGAACTTAATCGGAAAATAATAAAAATATATTATTAAGAATTCTCGCCTTGTGTCTGTTGTTTTTAGGTAAAAATAATTTGAAGTAGTTTATTCCACGTGGATACAAATTTCTTCAAAAGTTTATGCTATTCTATTGTACGTTAGCTTTCATATTATCGGATTAAAGAGATAATAAAGGTATAGTATTGCCAAAAACAAGTTAATGCTCCTCTAAATTTTACCAATAAAATCAAAATTTCGATATTTAATTGAATTAAAAGTATCTTATGAGTTGATTGATCCTCTAAATGGCTTCAACTACATTTTCTCTAGGATAAAAACTTAGATTCTTGATGAATATCAATAGAAGTGAGTAAAATTAGCTATGCTAGCACCTATGATACCTTCTTAATATCTAATTAAAAAAATATAGTTATAGCTTTAGTGTAAATCGGGTTAATTCACTGAAGTACAAATTGAAGAACACCGTTCGGAAAAAAAATTTTGTAATTAACTATTAATTTAAAATATATTTAAAATTCTAATTGGATTTTTATGCATAAAAATGAATTGACATTATTTAATAATTTAATTTGATGATGATAAATAATGATTTTTGTTAATTATTTTATCTGATCAATTCAATTTCGTTTCGAAACCAAATTTCAAAGATACAAAGACTTACACTTTTTCTACATTACTCGAATCAATTTTTTAAAATTTTTGTTTTTTTAATGAAAAATAAATTAATAATAATTTATATTTAATATTATATTAAATTAATGCGTATACTTGTAACAAGTTTTTAAATTCTCTTTCTCTTTTATAAATAAAAATAAAAATGGCTTACCATGTTCAAATTATTAAAAAATCCATGTCTACTGAATTAATGTGAAAATTTACAATAATTTTTTTTTTTCAAAATTACATTTTTTTTGTAAACTATGCACATATTTTGAAAAATTATTGCCATATTATATTCGATGTACTTAGAAAATGTAAAAATAATTTTCTTTTAACTTGTGTCTGGTTTTAATCGTATTTTGTTTTTTTTGAATAACATTGAATTCCAAATTGGATATTGGGAAATTGAGGGGAGAATGGGTATTAACGCGTGCTTTAGCAAAATAGACTTAGATGATATGTAATGTATTTGCCATACTAAATTGAACCGAATACACTAAAAACCTGATTTAAATTATTTCATGTTAATGTTGTATGCTTATTGTGTGTTTTGGTGTTGTTTTTTTTTTGTGATTTTATTGTGGTCATGTATCAGTCCACGGATGTGTTTTTTTTTTTTTAATATTCATTATAAGTAACAATGAATGTTTTTCTTGGTGTTAATTATTGAAAACCAAAACAAAAAAAACATAAAATAAAATTGCATTATATCTGGGCAGGGCGCAATCTTAATGCTTTTTAAGATTCATTAAGTAAAATTATTATTTCCGGTTGTATCTATTTCATATTCTAAATAAGTATCTAATGGATGCAGAATTTACTAATTTCCAATGTCTGTTTGATTGGAATTTCCAAGGTCTCTTTAATAAATTTTCAATTACATGTACTTTATATAGAACATGAATTACTGAACTGCATTGATGAAGAATATTCGATAATAATTGCATGTATTGAATCAATGAAAAATTGTAATGGAGTTGTTAGCCTAAGTTCTAAAATTTTTCACCAGAGGAAGGTGCGGAGTAAAGGGCAGGTTTATTTATAAAATGATAGATAGGTTATCAGATTTTAACATTCGATTTCAACACTCATTTCGATGGGGATATTTTTAATGGAAACTAGCGAATCTTTCAAATCTGTTAAAAGTTTTCCAAGTAATTGTCATAAAAATTACCATTAAGTTTCAATAGAGGCCTAGTAAACTTCGAGGATATGACATTACAATCAAGAAGTGTTTGTTCACTATTGGTAAGAATATATGTCATAAGTATTCGAATACTTACCTCAAGTAGGTATAAAATTCCTGTTATTTAAGTTGAGAATATAAAGTAATCCTTTTTAGAAGGATCTCCTGTCTTTGACAGAACGATCGTGAGCATACAGACAACCATCGGGAAAATTTTTTGATGGTAAATCATTACATAACGTTTAACTTTCTTTGTTTCTCTTTTATTAAGACCTTTAATATAACAAATCAAGAGGTTTGAAATTTGTTTTGAAAATTCAATTCGCCCGTTCCCTGTTTTCGTGTCCATACAATAATGCCATGTCCGTGTTCCAGAACCTTGTATCCGTGTGCCAGAAGTAATGTTGACTAATGTTTATTATTGACTAAACCGAGTTATTACCAACTTTTATTTAATAAGTTCATTTACCACAAATAACTTAAGATACATTAAAGTTAAAAAATTTAACCTTTATAGATGATCATATAGTCTAAAGATTAGCTTCAATTTACACCAATATATAATATTCAAAAACTAATCTGAAATATTTTAAAAAACCATTATAACTATCTTAATTTATATTATTTTCCATTGCATATTTTGTAATTTTATATGCCCAGTTTTAAACATAATAACTTTCTATAGATATCACCCATTGATTCCACTCTAAATGATGTTTTATTTATACCATATATATCATATTTTAATCGTTTAACCAATTATTTTCATGGTTAAATATATCGTTAAAATATGCACTTGATTATCTATTTATATTTTTTCTTCTACCAAATAATTTCTTTAACTTTTCAAAATATATACATACATTATATATCTACGAGTATTATTTAAAACAAAACATGTACGTAGGATTAAAAAATAAATTGTATCTTCAGATAAAAACAAACAAAATAAATTGTATCTTATTAGTAATAGCTGGTATAATAGCTATAAAAAATAAACCAAAGATAAAAAAAAAGTTAAAAAAAAAAAAAATCAGCAAAATAACCAACATTATGACAATCTTCTGTCCATTTAAACTTTAATTGGATTTGGCTTGACTTTATATTATTATTTATCAACATGGTGTTTTCTGAGTATTATATGGAAAAAAAAAACAAAGTTATTATGAATGGTGTTAAATGTACAAAATAATCTAAAAAATTTTAATAGGACTTTTACAGATATGGGGATGAATGGTTGTTTTTAATGACACGGTATCGGCTATATCGAATACTTGAGGAATGCATATGGAAAATCAAAAAAAAAAAAAAAAAATTGAAAAGCAAAGTAGAGAAGATAAAGAGTTACTCGTAATATGTATATATATATAGAAAAACAAAATCGGGTTAGAAATTTTTTTTTAATTTTCTTTAATTTACACCAGACCGAAATGAGATCACTATGTGTACTTAATTAGCGCTTATTTTTTTCTTTTCATATACAAAGCATTTTAGTTTATTGTTGTTTAGTATATTTTCAAAAATATTTTAACATTTTACTCTACCCGTCTGTCAGTTTTACCGTGTATTTATTATACTTTTGTTGTTATAGTGTCGGATGCCCACCACCACCTAATACCTGGTCTTCGTGATAGGGCTCACATCCGCTTTCGAAGCCGTTCGTAATTCTACAGTGTCTTGTGGAGCAATTTTCTTTGGGATTTATCTTTGTCCGACTCCTGGTCCCTGGTCCGACTCCTTTAAAATACTGAAGTTTTCCCAGTATTTTTCTCCTAAGACTCTCATTCTTAGATTTTGAAGCGCTTCGCAGTGGCACAGAATATGAAGACCCGTTTCATCAACAGCCTCTGCACTCCATACTAGCAATCCTACCTATTCTGGCTGCATGAGACAAATGAATTAAGTGGCTTGGGCTTATACCTGTTATTAATCTAAAATCCCTCTTTTTCAGTTTTACAATTTTTTTTTGTTTTATTGCTACATGCATCTGCCTAGAAGTGTTTCATGTAAATTAATCCTGTCGAGTGTAGCCATTGCGCTTTCGCCTGGGTTATGGTCGTCCATTTTACTTCCGAGTGTGAGAGTCCTATTGACTTAAAATCTTCTTTAGGTTTTTGATAGCTGTCGTAGCCATTTTGTCCGCTCTTTCGTTGCCGGAGAAATCCGAATGGACTGGAATCGAAATGCAGTTTATCTCAGTTTATTCAGTGCCATTTAACTATACTTTTCAATACTGTTTGAAATAAAGTAATAAAATTTTAACAACAGATGTGCGATTCGAGTGATGCGGGTATTGTGTCGGCCGATGTCAAGGAGCTTTAATGGGTGAAAATTAGCTTGAATACCGGTCCAACATTTTTTGAAGTAACGTACAAAAGTTGAAGAGCCAAAATTATAATTCTTGGAACAGATTTGATAACTTGAAATTATCTTGATCTTCTATACTGATTTTCTTTGATTTGGGAAACGTGCTTCTTTAAACCCTTCGTTTTATTCATTATTTTGTTTTCTTTTAATATTGACACCTTTATTGTTATATTATTATTATACCTGTCTATTCTCGTATATACCTGTTGTATTTTCAATCTATCAAATTCATTATGATTGATTCCATTTTAAATATACAATATATTTTGTACTTAATTTTGTGTTGTATGGAGATGTATGGTGATTGGTGATATCAGATCATAATATATATGAATATTGTATACGGATTGTCTTAAAAAGGTATTTATTAGAAATCTGCTTGGGACTTTCTGGTACACTTATATATACATTCACTAGATATTTATAATAAGTTTTTTGCTTTATATTAGGAAAATTGTGTGCTGTTTTTAATTTTTTGCATGTAAAGTTAGTAGTTGGGTTTTAAACATAAATCTCTCTTTAATGAAAATTATAATAAATAAATAATAACAACAACAACCAATGTTTAATATTAGTAATATTATGATATCTTGAATGTTTATCAACATAATACAAAATATGATAAATATGGGAAAATAAAGTTGGAAAAAAGTTTAACTGAATTGATCGATTGCATCGATATCGCATTCATCCAATACACAATTTTTAATATCATTTAACTTAGTTTAACTGTTTTTTAAAATGGTTTGTTGGAGATTTAACGTGTTTTGTTTATTAAAAATGTATATTTATTATAAAGTGTTTAACTTTAATGAATACATAAATATGACGGATTTATAATATTGAAAAAACACAAGTGATTGTTTACCATATGCTAGCATGGTTACAAGAAAAGAAGAAGAAGTTAATAATGCCAATAAAGGTGTGCAGAGAAGAAAATTAGTTATATATGATAAAGGATTTCTATTAAAATATGATTGGAATTTTTTATTTTTAATGTAAAAATATATTTTTTTAATTATTTTTGTAGATAATATAAAATATGACCTAAATATTTGCAGTTAGTACAGAGGAAATAAGGAAGGTGTTGCTTTTAAAATAGGTGTAATTAAATAGTTTTTCCCATAACATTTTTTTTGAATCCTGTGATACTCATTAGCATTTGATCTAATTTTGATTTTTAATGTTATATCATTAAAATTTTTGTAATATTTAAGATTTTTTCGAGTGATAAAATAGTATCGAACTTGTACGGAGGTATATATGTTAAAGTTGTACGGTGTAAATACATGCGATTAAATAATAAGGGCTAAGGGCAGTTAACTGTGATGGATAGTGTCACGATGAATCGTTGAATTATAATAAAAAAATGTAATATTATCAAATATAGTTCTCATATTACTTAAAATCTAAGTCCAAGTCAACGAACAAAGGGCAATTAATAATATGAGAAGCTTTTTACACTAAACCCTAGTGTGACACTTCCTTTCTGTTCAAATCATAAGGAGAGTTTCACACTGTGGGTTTTGAGAAGGTTAGGACAAGATTAGTTATTAGTACAGGTTTTGTACTGGCACAAATTTAAATTGATGTTTAGTGAACCTACACAGTGGAAATTTTTAGGTGGCTTAAAACTGTTTATGGAAACTCATTTATTGTGAGAAATGTTAGAACATGAGACATACTTCCATCTGATTTGTACCAATTTGTTCCCTTCTGATAGAAAAATACCATTATACAATTTACAACGTTTCAAAAAGAACCTATAAAAGATCGTTTCTAACCTCTTCTCTTTTTTGCAATCAATTTCTTAGCCACATAGCCAAGCCTATACAAATCTATTCTCATAGTTTTTAATAAAGGAATGCGTTGCTAGAGTTTGACTAGTGTGTAAAAAATCTTGAATACATTTAGTTTGCTGCTATATTTTGGAAAATTACCAAAACCAATATCTTAGGCCAGTTCTTACAAAAAATTTTATGGCAAAAAGATTGGACATAAAAATTTGTTTTAAAATTTTTCTAATTCTTCTATAATATAAAAGATGGCGTAAAAGTAATTTATATCTATTTCGTAAAGTTGAATTTCTACTATGAATTTGTGAATTAACTTTCCCACTTATAAACAATTTTCACTAAAATTTTATTTAATTTTCATATTAAATTTTTAAATATATAATTCTGTTATTATAAAATAAATAATTAACAATTACTTTTCTTTTTCATTTCAGGTATGTTCAATTGTTACAATAGAATTACATTTGTAATCACAGAAAAGTACTTTAAAAATTGAGGTAAAATGTAAATTGTAAACTATTAAATAACACTTTAATTAAAATAAAAATTATATGTTAAAAATTTTCAACTTTTATATTTCAAATTAACAATTGTTTAAAATTAAAAGTTTTTTTTTTAAAAAAAAGAGTAATTATGAATTTATAACATTTATGTAATGCAAATATGTACTTAATACATAGTAATGCAGCATTAAATGATTGTTTAATTTACAAGGAAGTAAAATAGATGAATGCCAATAACTTGTTGGCTTTTCCTGGTATTGTGCAATACTTTTTAGAGTTGATTTAAATAAATATAAAAATATGTATTATTCTTCGTAACTTCGATGCGATCAGGTACTAAAGATCAGAATATGCATAATGCTTTCTTTTGTTTTTCGTAAGTAATTGAACCAGATTTGAGTAATTGAAACATTTAATCAAACCTTTTCAATTATTAAAAACATGCTTGATTCTTATGCTTGATTTTTCAGAAGAAAATTCGAAATCAAGAAAATGGAGGTGGTTTTTGTGACTACTGAGGCTGCTAAGTTTTTCAATATAAATTTTATTTATTGAGATTTAGGCATTAATTAAACTTTTGAAAGGCATTCGGAAAATTGTTATTTTCAGTTTTTTGGAGCATTGATAAGATATTTAATAAAATTGTTAATTTTATGACATGACATTTTTTAGGCTTTAAATTTGTAAACTTTAACTAAAATAGGTACTTAAAAAAAAATTAATAGAAATGATCTATTACATGGGTGATTATTCCTTTTATTAGCTAATCTGGAACTTGGTATAATGAAACAAAATTAATTCCAAATGGCATATTGTTTCATTTCTCGTATACTTCAATTTGTCATTAAAATATTTTTAATGCGGCCTTCTAATCAAACTACTGAAATTATTTAATTTTGACCCAGGATATTTCAAGTACTAGTACAATTACCTGTTACCCATTACTTAGTTCAGTCATTAGATTTCGATATTTTCATTGAAAAAAATTTGAATGCAGCTTATAACCTCTGAAATTACTTAATTTTGACCATTAAATTTCAAGTAACAGTACAATTATTAGTACCATTACATGTTACTCATTATTAAGTCCAGTATTCATTAGATTTCGATGCTTACAAAATTTAAGTATAAGTAAAAGAATCCAGTAAAAATACTTATAGTTCCCAAAAAGTAAATGTATTTTAAGGTTAATTACTTTTTGATACTTGAGTATTTTTTTTAGTAATTAAGTACCAAGAAATATTTAAAAACCTAGAATTCAATTACTTTCCAAGTATTCAAGTAGTTGGCAAATTTTTTCAGTCATTCAACATTTTAAAATTAATATTAATTACTTTATATACTCAGAAGTGTTTTTTTTTAAATCAGATGTTATTGATTACTTTTAATTTGTAATCACTTTCTGTAATTTATTTACACTTTTATTTTTACGTAATAATTGAGTACCAAATTTTTATAAGGAATTACTTTTCATAAACAACCAAATACTAAGTGTCATAAATAGATTATTACGGCTGTGTATTTTTCAATTTCAATTACTTTTATGAATTACTTTAAATCTTTAATTATCATTTTAATAATATTTATTTTTTAGTTACTACAATTTATTGAATGGGACCCCCCCTTATTTATAAATAAATTGATAGTTTGGATAAAGTTATCCAGCAGAAAATCTCATATACTTACTTTTATAGTAAAGTAATAACTTTTTAAAACAATTTTTGTGTCATTTTAACTCTTATATTAATTTTTCATATAAAGTGAAGTTTTCAATTTATGATTAATTCTATACCATAACTGTGAGGATTTTTAATGAGTTTCGAAACACTGTATATATGAAAACTTTTAAATTCAATAAAAAAAAAAAAAAAAAAAACTGAAACTAAAATAATTATAAAATTACTAAGTAAGTGCTGTTTTGGTTTTAATTTTTTCAAATAAATAATACGGGTTACTAGTAACAATGCACAATAAAGTTAACTTACATTGAATTGATAGAAAGTTATGTTAAAATGACACAATGCGAGCATAGAAATTAAAAATTAAAATGTATAAAACAAAATAAAAATAAAAATTATTTTGAATTATGTGAAAGTTTTATGGTTGTCATTTTTAAAAGAAAGTTGGGTGCTCCTAGGAAAGTGTATATATATTGCCCTAGTATATGTCAGAGAATAGAATTTCCTTTTTAAAAACCTTCATATAATAAAAGTTCAAAAATTATTTAAAATCCCAGTAATTAAAATTTGAAATTAAAATTATGTAGATTGTATTTACAATAAAAAAGAAAAAAAAAAAAACTTTACTTTTGAATTAAAAATTTTTTGTAACTTTTTATGTGAATAATATTTTGGGTACGTGATCACATTTATCACATTAATTATAATATTTTTAACTGTATTTATAAATACGGTGTCCTGCGAAGATTGGGTTATAACTTGTATAATTAAATTATTGTTTATAAAGTACAAAAGTTTTTCTAAAAAACAATATACATATATGAAAAATTTAAATTTGATTTCTGGATTAAAATTAAATAACGGTTATTCCTGTGGTGCGATTACAAGTAGAAAAAATAAAATTAATTAAAAGACTGAAGGAAATATGTGTCGGATCATATAAATTAAATAAAAAATTAATGGTGTAATGCAACATTTAGTCCAAAGAAATGTCTGGCCACAGGGATTAAATAATTGTTGATATACGTGTTATAAATCAAGTTTAATATGCCATTTAAACCACAGCGTTGAAAGATTTTGTTATTCTAAAATCAAAAGAATTTTTAAATGAAAAATGGATTGAAATATAATTTGAAAAATAAAATAACCCGATGAATAATCAATATATGAAATAAGTAATCTAAAAAATAAGCTTTAACCTCCTGAGCTCAATGAGCACGAAAGAATTTGTTTATTGTGCTTGAAAATTTTGATAGCTAAATTTTTTGACATTTAGTAACTTCGATGCTGCGTCATGGCTGCGATCATTGTGGCCAAGGCATAAAAATCCATTTGCATATAGGTTGCAAAGTATGTTTAGATAATGGGTGATCCTTTTTAAGCCTTCTATAAAAGTTCTTTTGCTGTTCAATATGTTTTACAAATTCTATTTCTGAAAAATGTCTTCAGTTTTTAACCAATAATTTTTAGAAACATTTGACTTAATTAAACAAGTATGGGACGTAACGCACTTAATTAATTTGTCAACGAATTGGTCGATTCCAATCTTATTTAAATAACCCTTTGGTAATTACACTTTATTACCACATATAAACGAAATTCAACCACAGTTTAAAAATTTATTTAACTCTATGAGTCATACTTTGTTTATTGTGTTATCATCTAATGTAAAAAATCAGTTTCAAGCTCGTGTTTCTTATAAAAAGAATTGCACGTGCTAAACAGTCCTAAAAAGAATCATGACTAAAATAATGTAAATATATCCTATTTATCATTGAATATATTTTTCAAAGTTATCTAATTCCATTTATAATTTCAGATAAAATTTTAATATTTTTCAAATTTAATTATCATATAATAAAAACTAAATATAGAATATTATTAAAGTGTTTTTTAATTCAGGTTTTGTTTTTTGTTTACCTTGATTTTAGACCGGTTAACTATTTTTTTTTTTTTTAACTTTTTATTTTTAATTTGTTTTGACTGGTGATGCTCCATTTTCGCTTTGTTTCTCTGTTCATTTTATTTTTATTTAAATTTTTTTTGACAATTTAATTCAAAAACTAAAAAAAAAAGCTTTTCTATCCACTAAATTCAAGATTCAGTTTTATCCAATTTCTTCCAAATATAATTTACTTATGATTGATAATGGTATTCGTAGACTGATCGTACTGTACTGTCCTCAATAAACAATATTATATTGGTATGGTCAATTACTCTTAGTTGAAATTTAAGTTTAGTATGTTAAAAAAACTATATTTCCTTAAAATTTTGTAAAATGTAATTAAATTGGAGAATCTGATCGTTTGGTACATTTAGCGTAAAAGGAATTAACAAATTACAACCAACAAAGTATAGATTCTAGTAACAAGTTAATTTCCTAATGGTACCAACATGATACTTTGTAAAATAATTTTGATGAAAAGTGGAAGTTACAAGTAATGGAACCCTTACCCTTATTTTACCATTCGAGAAATAAACGAAAAACCCTGAAACTGACAGCCCTGAAACTAAATTAAACCCAAAATTACTCCCCAGGCAAAAATGTTTTTCTTCACATTATTCCTTAAAGGGTGGTTTTTGTGGAAGCATTTACATACGAATCACCCTTTATTATTTTATAAGCCTTTAGGGTTTTTTAGTTATGCAGGCCCTATACATTGCAAGAACCTTAAAACTAAACTGTTCAATTGTCATTTTGACATTTATTTACCGTTAGGTAATCAATGTCACATAATTTTAAAATTTGGTATTGGTAACAAGTTTTGAAAATCTGTCTATAAGTTAGAAATTTAAATTTATCTTTGTTTCATTAAAAATTATATATGGTGCTTCTGTAATATTTAGAAAGTCCATACCTATATTCTTCTCTAAAATACTACTGAAATAAATTTAAAGATATATAAAACTTGTGGGCAGGCAGTATTGTAGTTCGTAGGCAGGATTGTACTTCTACTATAAAATAGTTTAAAAATAAATCTATTCTCTCTCTACCAATATTTAAAATTTTAAAACTTTCTAATGTCAAAACTGTAATATTTTGAAAACTTCAAGTCCCGAATATATCACTATTAGCCTACTATTATTATTCAAAAATTCAAACTACCATGCCACACAAAATTTATACTGAGCTTTTGACATGTTAATTTTATTTAATTTTTATCATTTTTTTTTTAATAAAATTTAATTAAACCTTGCAGTCAAAAATCAATTAATACCATTTTTCGCTAGGGAAAGTTAATAAAAATCAATTTAACTGCTATTTTTTTGTCATTTTTTTTTGGACTAAATATTAAATAAAAACAAATTTACATATTTTGATTTTTTAAAGTTGAATATTTAAAAAAAAAAACTTTAAATAAACAAACTATTTTTATTATTATTTTTATTAACATATATATGAATTTTATATTTAAATATACATATATTATATTTATGTATGTTAAAATATATAAAAATCTGTAATAAATATTGATATTTATGTGGGTGACATTTTAAATTGACATTTTTGCATATTAAAAAAAATATAACTGTATTTTTATTTTTTTGACCACAACAACACAAAACAAATCAAAAGAAAAAAAAAACAAAAACAAAAAACCTATTAAAAAAAAAACAGTGATGGTAAGATTGGTGACTCATATTAACCACCGTGTAATAACAATTAAGGTAAATATAGGCAAAAAAAAAATGACAATAACAAAAAACACAAAATGTAACAGTCGGTGGAAGATTATAATCAATGAAATATGGAATTTATTTAAATTTTGTGTATGGCTGACTTAAGTGTTGCCGTTCGGTTGATTTTCTATACAAACAAATACAATATGTACAACATTGTAAAGTGACGTGACCATATGAGAAAATGATGAAAGATATGGTGAAAATAAATTGAATTTAAATGGTAATAAAATTAATATTAATAAACAAAAAAATTGCACAGTAATTTTATTAATTTATACACTATAAGTAATTTGACTCTGACTCCGACTCTGACTCTTACTCTAAAATTGATATAAATAATATTTTATTTGCATATACAGTGTATATTAGTGGGTTTATAAATTAAAATTATTTACCAAAAAAAAATTAATAAAACTTAAAAAATTGGTTTGAAGTTTTAAATTTATTATTAAATAAAATATTTTTAATAATATTTTAATTTTGTAATAAATTTCGGGTTTTTTGCTTTCATTTTTAAAAAAAAATTGTTATTTTTTTTTTTTTGGAAAGAAGAATATGTTTTTATGGAAGTGTTAACAATTAAATTGAAAATGAATTATGAAATATATGTGAAAAATTACTTTATTGGGTATTAAATTAATTTTTTTTTATTAAAATATTATAAAATTAAGTAGCCATTTATGAAATTATCAATATTGGCACAAATTTTTTTGTCAATAAATCTTATATAATTTATTGTTCTCGTGTGGTACCATTTTAGCAATAAAAATATTAATAACTTTTTCTTGCATAATATGAAATTAAGTGTAAGGAATTGTTTTGAATTAACTGTCAAAAAATTGTTGAATTAATTGTTGGAGGGCGCTTTTTTTCTCATAAGAGCAGAGTCAGAGCTGTCAAGCTAAAAAAATGTGCTCAGATTATTCATTTTGTGTTTTTTTTTTTAACTCGCAGAGTGCTCAGAGCACGATCTGTGGGCTCGTAAGAATTTCTCAGATGTCACATAGTTGTCAAACAAAGAAACCTCAAATTAATAATAAATTAATAAAAATGCGTATATCAACACATTCAGTTTTTAAGTTTTTTTAAAATTAAAAAATTGGGAACGTAGATTTGGAAGGTTAAAATTTGAATTTTTTTAAATTTCAATTTTATAAAATAAATTTTGTGATTGCGTCAAACATTAATTAAGTTAGAAAATAATTTTAATATAAATTGACAATCTGTGCTCTGAGCATTTCTTTTTAACTAAGAGTGTCAGAGTTCGAAATCTTCTGTGAGCACTGATCTGATGAGAAAAAGAAAAACGCCCAGAAGAATGTTGAATATAATGCTGCCTATACACAGGAGACTTGTTTGTCAACTATGTACTGGAATTTGAGAAGGTGTATCGTGTATGGGCAAGTTGAAAAACCAATTTGAAGGTTGGAATATTGTTTGACAATTTTTCAGATATTTAAAGGCGAAAAATTCGAGTTGGTTAATGTAGAAACCACTCCTGATTAAGAAACATCTCAATTAAAAAAAAGTATTTATCTACAATACGAATACCATGCAATAGTCTCAGATAAAAGAGTAAAGGTTCAATTTTAAGAATAAATATTCAAAATTTATCTAAAATTAATGATTCAATCTTAATGTAAAACAAATTAAATTTAAAAAAAAAGGTTAAATTACAACTTTAATTAAAAAATACTGGGATCAAAATATGTAATAATCGTTTTCTTGTAAAACACGACACTTCTATTATGATGTAGTGTCAAAATCCTATAGGTCCGGCTTGTATTCATTAACCTTTGATTTGCAATTATTCCCAATTAGAAAAAAATTATTCAACTAAATATGACTTAATCTATTGTTCGTTTAACAATGACTAAATCATATTGATTGATTAATTATTGAATATTAAGGGGGAAAAAAAAACCCAAATTATTATTATTAATTGAACTTTTAAAGTTAATTTAAAAATAAAAGTTGGTATTTTTGATATAAACAAAAACATATGAAGTCAGAGAAATAATTTATAGAATAATTAAAATTAATTTTGATAAATTTAAAATAACACTTTTTTTTCTTTTAAGTGCCAATGAACAATTTTAATGGTTATTTTTAGAATTATTTTCTTATTTATTTAAAAGATTCTAATTTGTCGATTTGTCATGGTATTGTTTTTTTATTAAAACATTATTTATTACTTTATTAATTAACAACAATTTAAAAGAAAAGGGAAGTAAATCAAAAAAATAAAATCTTAATTCTTGAATTCGATAATTTATGTTGAATCAAATTATAGCGTTGCCATATTGTATTGGATTTTTTATAAAATTTTGAAATTGAGATATTTTTCCTTATTCACAGTTTTGAGTAACTTTACAATTACAAAAATCCTTAAAATATGATTTGTATAAAAGTCCTCAAAATATAGGAAAAAGGATCCCCATTTTGCTCTGAATTTTCTGCTTCTGAAGTAAGTCCCCAAAGTTTCATATATATTTAGAGGACTTTTTTAGATTTTAGTTAGAACTAGGACCTGCTGTAAATAAAGTTTTAGGCTCGGTATTTTTAGTTAGAACTTTAAAAATGTTGTCCTAAGGAGAGGAATTGTATAATATTATTAGAACCTTCGGAAATTAAAACTGTCCAATCAATTTTATCTGAAAATCTGGCCCCATTCACACTTAGGGTTCTCACATTATTTATTCAAATGTAAATGTTAGATTCCAAATAAGAAGAAATGACTAGCCATAGAAAAATTTAGACTTTTCAATCGACCAACCGAGGCCAACTACTCACCATGTATGTCAGTAAAATACGAACGCCTAGGAAACTTTTTCATAACAATAAATTTAAAATTATTTCGGGATTTGTATCATATTAAAGAAGGTCTTCATGATCCAAATAAATATTTGGGGACATTTTCGGTTTTGTTTTCCTTTTTTTCATGGAGCCTTCTTTATCAGTCACTTGTAGGGGGTTCATTATCAAAAAATTGAAACCAAACTCATTTTTAAGGACTACTATGGAATAGAGAACAACTATAGAACTACTATAGAACTACTGTAGAACTAATAATTAATCTTGCCAGGATTTTATGTTCTGAAAACGTTTTTGATGATTCGGTAACGGTTAAAGTTGATGTTATTGTTTTAACTTCATTTAATTTTAAGTGTCCTCAGCTAATTTTAACGCCCTATTACACTTTGCAATTCAGAGAATTTGCAATTCATAAATTTCAAGGTTATACTTTTATTGCAGATTGAATACAAAATTGCTATTGATTGAATTATATTGATGCTTTAGTAAAACTAATAATAATTTTGTTATAATCATTGTATGTGTGTGTGTGTGTGTGTGATTTGTGAGGAATCTGAAAAGAAATAACAGCCAATTAATTAAAAAAAAATAACAATAGAAAATAATATACTAAAAATAGTTTAGTTTAAAAATTTATTAACTGGAAAATCGAGTTTAGATTTTGCTAACAGATTTTGGTTAAATTTTTTTTTATTTCAATGATTTGTTGTTTTTGTGTTTTTTTCTCATAAATAATTTTCACCATTGGTACGGCAACAGATGTTTAAAATATTATCTTTGAACTCTCTTACTATAATAAACTTAAAAACGTGTATAATCAAAATCAATAGAAGAAAAAAAAAATGCTTTATGTCACGAAACAACTGATATTATAAATAGTTTTTTTATGACTTTTATATTTTATTAAGTATTTTTCTTTTTTAAAAGCTATTTATGTTTATAGTTGCATTTAAAAATTTAAGATTGTCTGTCACGTGATAGTAATAATAAACAATGTATTAAAAGATTTTGGATTTTGAGTGTAAGTGTAAGTATAAGTAAGAGTAAGTGACGGATAGTTAAATTATGTGCGATAATGATTTATTTATTTTAAGTTTTAAACATAAGGAATTAATTATCACTTATCTGACATTTAAAAACTTTTTTATATTTAAGTGAATGTAGGAGTAAATGAATGGAAAAATTTGTACAAAAAATAAGGTAAATAGGCATATTACCGAGTCCCAAATACAATTAATAATCAAACGAAAAATTAGCATTGGAAAAGTAAGGTTGTGTTATCTAGGCAACATATTGCAACTTATTAATCACGTTATTTTTTATTATATGAGCTTATCCACTAGGAAATTATGTGATAACCAGGTTTTTAACAAGCCTTTCTGTAATATGGTAATATGTTGGGAGAAGGTGGGAGTTAGTTTTTAGTGAGGAAAACACCTTCAAAAAGTACCTGGAATAACCTTCCAATAGCTTGAGATTCCTACTAGCATTTCTTTTTTCAATGCTAATCTTTTAGGAAATTATGTGATATTCAGACTTTTAACAAGCTGAAGAAAGTAATATAGTTACATGTTGGGACAAGAGATGAGTTATATTTTTTCCCTTAGTGATTCCTGGAATACTAGAGCCGCCTGACATTGTGAGATTTTTACTCAATAATAAAACCTCACCCCTAGCCAAAACGATGGAATAAGTATCGTACCTGCTTTCGTAATAACTTACTTGAAATCCCATAATATACTTGTTATTGCATTTCATCATAATAGATTCCGCCTAGAGTTACTACGTGAAACAATGCTAGCGTTATCTCATAATAACTAAAAACTAACAACTAAAAAATTGAATCCCTGGAATCACTGGAGTGTTATGCGATTAAAAAATGCGTAATAGTCAATTAAGAGATATTAGTTTATGGGACTGGGACGGGAACCACTTATTCCTTAAAAGTATCAAGCAAAAAATTCGACTCTAATAAACTTCCGAGACAGCTTGACGACTATGTGCCATGATCTTAATCATCAGTGGAAAGCAATAGAAGATGACAACACATCAAATAGGACGTACCGATACCGTATCGTGTTTTTCATTAGCTTCTTCAGCTATTTTTCTTAACTTGCAATTATAATATCGTTAGTGGTATTGTGTATGGTATGATTATTTGAATAATGTGCAATTAAAATAAAACTAAAGCCTTGGTAATATTTGAATCAGCTAGAGTGATGAAAAGTATGATGTTGTGTAACTCTAGAAAAACATTGTCACCATTTTACAATGTTGTCACTATTACGGTATCTTCAAGTGTCAATTTTCCAAGAACCGTTATAAATATCGCTTGCATTGGATTTAAATTAATAACGGTTAAAGCTTATTCTTTAAATTGTTAAAGCTGTACCACACATTTTTTAAAATTTTAATAAATAATGACATGAGGTAAGAATTACCCGAAAAGAAAAAGCATCAGTTTTTAATATATGGAAAATATATACTCGCATCTTCTTAGTTTGTTTAAAATTTAAATCTTAATGGCAATTTCAAGTACATCATTAATTCCATTTTACTTTCTTGTCCTTTTAATTTTTCAACTGAAATTTAAAGAGCTGAGTTCAACATTTTTGTTTTTAGATTTCAATATTTCGGCATTCACATAAAGAGAAATGAATAATTAAAAAATTTTATTTTCTACTAATTAAATTTTTATGAAGTAATATTTAATATTATTGTGATTTTTAATAGCTACAGTTAAACGATCTGAATTAATTCCTTGAATAAATTATTTAGTTTACTTTTTTTTGTTTGTTTATATACTTTTTTACCCAAAAAATAAACTTTAAAATTAAAGGTAATAAAAATCTTAAGATGTTTAAAAATTTAAAATATTTGTTTTTTTGTTTTTAATTTATTTTGATTTTTTTCTGTTGTTTTTTTGTGCAATTTTTTTGTCATTAACCTTGAAAATTTTTGACTTTTTATTTTTTTGAAAAATTTTTAAACAAAATCAAATAAAATTAAAAGATTTTGTATACCTAGTTAGTATGCTAGTATATTGATAGAAGAAGTCAATTAATGAGGTTTTTAAGTTTTGATTGTTTTAGTGGTTTTTATTTTTGAAAGTTTAATACGGAAGAGTTTTAAGTAATACTTTACTACTAGTGCTAGTTCAATAAGTAAGTGACTGATGAATAAAGGTTAGTGTTTTTTTTATATTGTATAAATTATAAATTGATCTATAGAAAATATTTGACCATGACCTGATCGTGTTTTTGGGTTTAATTTTTTATACTTTAAATATTAGCAGATCTTTTTAGTGTCCAAAAAAAATGTATCAAAAATTTTGAAATTTTTTCAAAGTATGTATGTATATGTTAACTTTTATTTAACTAGTTTTGAATAACTATGTTGTTATATCTACTGTTTTTGAATTGAATTTACATCAAGTCAAATATAATTTAACCTTTGATTATGGAGGTGTATATAAACCGCACGCCTTCGGAAGTTGGGTAAATTTGACTAATTTACTTGAATCTAAGTCCAGTACAGAATGAGAAAATAAGAATATGTATACAAAATAATTGCTTTAAAACGATGACAAAAAGAGTCGTTTCGTTAGCTAGGTACGTTTTGTTATTGTTTTGTATATGTTGTAAAAAAATTAAATGTCAACACATGCTAAATTATAAAGTTGCTCCATTATGGCGTCGCTTTTGTATTTGGTCAAGTTAAATTAAAATCAATTTATTCCACTTAACGTCAAAGCAATACGAGCATTGGGTCATCACCTTTAAAAAACAGCGCGACACTGGTTGAGCAATATTTTTGAACACTCATCCTACTTTTCTTCTTTTGTCTTAAAGCGAAACTCCTACTTTTAAAAATGCTGAAGCCATTTATGTATAAATTTTTATTCTTAAAACTACAATTTAAAGTGGTCAAAGGTATTATTTAAGCCTGTATTTTAATTAAATTTAGACGTAACTTTACACTGGATGTTAATGCATGATTTTAAATTGCTCGATATTCTGATTTTTAATCCAACTCTATTGTCCATCCAAATGCATAAGGGAAAAAAGCCGGGCACCAAACTATAGATATATCTAGTTGCGTATTCAGTCAAATGAACCTTAGTCAATTGAAATATAGCTGACTCGCATGGAAATACAAAAACAGTTTCAGGATACTTTGAGTCCCAAAGAGCTGTTCAAAATACGAAATAAAGAGGTTCAGAGATTAAATATAATGTATGTATTTAAAAATTAAATTAATAAAGTATGTTATTACAAAAATATATAAAAAAACTTGTGAGTTTGAGTCACCTAAAAAATAAATATTTTCCTAAATACAACCTTGCGAATTGCGTGTCTGATTCAACAGCCACCAATACATATCTATAAATTATTATTATTTGATACAAGTTCGATGATTCACAAACACGGTCGTTAAAGTGTCATTTTATTTAAATAAAACTTGCTTATTTTCTAATTAATTCCAAAATTTACAAGCTAAATAATTTGTTATCATAAAATATAAATATAAAAAAAAAAAAATGTCAAGTTTTTAATTGAATACATCTATTATGTATTTTAACTATTTTAATATCTAAGCATCGCCAATTCTTTACCATTGAATAAGACTTAAAAAAAATTCATGAAAATTGATTCTATATAAGCTTTCTATTATAAATTGGTATCATTTTAATTTAAAATTTAAATTTAATATTAGTTTTGTTTTTTTAATAAATTGTCGATAAAATGAAAATCATTTATTTCTTTAATATATTAAAAATTGATATCCACCTCTTGTGGAACCACAAGAAACGTTTATGTCTCGTTCCAATAAGACTATTTAAATAATAATATATAGTTGCAATAAAGATTGAAAAATAATTTTCCTGATGCTGTTACCCATATGAATTGAATCAAAATTTAATTTCAGAACTTTCCAATTAAAAAATTATTTCTATTTTCTAATGAATATAACATGCAATTATTTTGTATCACAATCAGTTTCTCAGTTTTCTAACATACGCAAAACTGTCTTGCATCAGTTAAGTACCCACACGTATTTAATAGATACAGGGTGGGACAAATTGGATTGACTAATTTTAAAAAGTTATGAAAGTATAAATTTTTAAAATTGCTATGGGTTAAGTGTAAAAAATTTCATACTTTAAATGGTTTCCATTTTCTTGTTGGTAGTTAGTGGAGCTCTTTAAGACATTTTGAATTTCATTGCGCCTTTTTTTGGCGAATATTCTGTTCTTGAATGATTTGTGGTTTTTGACGTAAACTTGATCCTTTAAGAAAGCCTTTAAAAAACTGAGGCAAAAACAACAGGCCGTTTTATCTGAAGATCAGGTGGCCAAGCGAAATTAAAATTTTTTGAAATAATTTGATCATCAAAAAATTCTAGCAGAATTACTTTTGTTACTCTCCCGGTATAAGCTGTAGATCCATCTTGTTAAAACTTTATGTCACTATTATTAGGAACTATCAGACGTAAAAACTTTTCAATATAATCCAGTATACCGATTTAGAGACGGTTTCTGTATGCTTCCTTTCATTTTCAAAAAACATATGTCCTACAACGGCAAAATGTCAAAAGACCCGGAGTCAGTTAGCCCACTTATCGTGAGTCATAATTCCCCGGGAACTATTGGCTCACTCGGCCCGGGGAATTATGTCTATCGATAATGGCGCTAACTGACTCCGGCACTTTGTCCTCTACAGACCAAATTCCACACCAACTAGTGCATTTGAGAAGATGTAATTGTCACTGATGCTCTGTTGATGCAGATTCTCCTTACCCCAAATTCGGCAATTCTGTTTATTAACATATTCATTTAAATAAAAATTAGCTTCATCGCTCATAATGAGATTGTTCAAAAAGGTGGTATTTTCTGTGTTGGCCCACTCTGTATTCAATATTAGTAATTATAGCTATATAGTTAGTATCTGTCTTTGGACAATCTACATGCATAATTTACCTGTGTTTTTGTTGATGTTTTCTTTTTTATATTAAAGTAGGTAATCAACTATTTATCAAGTCATTTAAATATGGTTAAAAGAATTTTCTTTATATTTTTTTTCATTTTTAATTTAGTACACAGGATTTGAACTGAATTCTTAATTTGTGTAACATCTTAAATAAAAAGCATAGAAAAAATTAAAAGAACGAAAGAGAAAGACTATTCAATAGATGTATAAATATGTTGTTTATAAAAATTTATATAGTGTGTAAAAATTAATATACACTTAATGTTTTAGAAATAGAAAAACTGCAGTTTATATTATGAAAATTTACATGTTTGTTATGTCTTCAACTGGTTTTAAGTAAACAAGAACAACGTGTGTTCATAAATTTTACACATACAGTATAAATACGGTACAGTATAGGATATCATACAGTGAAATTTCAATAAGTTACAGGTCAAGTTAATTTGTTTGAATTCCAAAATTGAAAGCAAACTTCAGCAAACTTCCTTAACATTAAGTTCTTAACTGAACTTCAGCTCGGTTTCATCTGAGATCCCCGAAATAATGTTTCAAATTTGTAGTAACGGGATTTCCTCGGGATTAAAGTAATTTGCGGTTTTTGTGAACGAGTGATATTTTTTGGCGACACTTAATAAGCTGCAAATTGTGTTTTGAATCAAAACGCTTAAAAATAAACTGGCATAATAACGGGGAGATTTTATAGCTTATATGTATTTAAGAGCGTTTAGAAATTAACGAATTTTGTAGATATTGAAAAAGACTTGGAGTTTTTAGATTTCGGGTGCCATATCTACTAAAGAACTTTACCTATCATGGAGGCTTTTTGGATCCCTAACAGCCAGTACTTATTAATTGGAGTTTTGTAGAAACGTTCAATCATCTTCCTCAGTCAATATATTTTACTTTACTCTTGGGCCTCCTATATCCCAAAGATTGCTTAGAGCTTTGGGAAAAAAATCCTGATCAAAAGATGTACTTTTAATTATTACAGCATTGCATCATTAGTACTTGAGATTCCATAAAATCATTTTAAATGTAATAAAATATTTGGAAATCACAAGAGATAAACTATATATGAGCTCTGTTTCTCTAAAAAATCTGTACTGCTAAATATTGTATGTAAAATTATTTTTGCAACAATTCGACTGTAGATGACCCAAGTATTAGATTATGAAAATTTATTTATATTTTTATTTCCAATATCTGTGCTATTAAATTTTAAGTAAGTTATTTCCTTTCAATATTTGCATATTTATCTTAAAGATACATCTATAACCTAAAAATGCAAAAAAAGCAGTAATACTAAAAAAAACCTAAAAAGAAATTTTTTAGATTTGCAGTATTCCATACCACCCGATGTGATTGTCCGTTCTGTTTCACTACGTTTATATATTAAATAAGAAACTTTTTAATAAATTTTGAATAGTTTGTTTCGTTGCTTTTCCAATTTTTGGATAATTTTGTACGAAAACCAGTATGGCACATTTTTAAAATGAAGTCCAGCCTTATTGACTTAATCCCAAAGTAATAGAATTGAGTCGAAAAATTCAAAGTTTTTTACTCCAATTAGGAAGTTGAGGAAGACTGCATGTTTTAAAGACGCAACTTCTCTAAAGAAGAAATTGTCAAACTGCTTAGAACTGAAAAAAACCTTGAAACTGTTTAAGAGTAGTCTTCCTACTCTTGGGTCCATCATCTGTCTATGAGAAGTCTAAAATAAAACTTGAAGATAGAAATCACTCGACGCTAGAGAGTTCCATTATTCAATACTTTATTCAATTAAATGCTTCAGAAATTACGTTTCCATAATTTTTCTAACTGTGTTATTTTTTTTTTTATTTACATTTTCCCGGACAGTATCACTGAAAAGATGCTGAGTTTAAAGACATGCTTATTAATATGAAAGAAAATACATATATTACTTCATCTGTGTAACTATTATGTTGGTCATTCTACTTTTAACTAAAGAGAAAATACGAAAAAAAAAAATAAAAATAGCAACAAATTTGAAATTTAGTTAAATGAGCAACAATGTGCAGTAAATTTTGGAATATGCATGATAATAATGTATACATTTGTATATAATGAAGAAATTTCCGTGATTATTTAATTTCCTGTCTTAAACCACAAAAACATTTTTACATCATTTGTTTTTCATTCATATACTCGTATGTATGTATATATACATATAATTTTGATCCAAAACTTTAATACGAATTAAATTTTTTTTTTGGTATTTTAGTTTCAAAAAAAAAAAATGTTTGGTGGATTTTATTGGAAATTGGAAAATTAGAAAAACCACATTCCAATTAGAGGTTTTTAACAAGTTAATTCAATTTTTGATGATATTCGAATAATTTGCATCGATATTTAAAGATAATAATTTGCATTCGTTAAATTGGGATGTGCTTTTTTTGGAAGTTTTTAATTTTTAAATAAGCTGAATGGAATAGGATAATTTTAATTAATATTAATTTTTCTTAATTTTAAGTAAAATTTAATCGGCTTAACAATATTTATATACGTGCATATAAACTTGTATTTAGGATTTTGCAAATCTGATTTTTGAATGCATTAAATGGTAATTGGTTTTGTTTTTTTCTTAATTTTAAGGTGGATTAATTACATCTGAGGAAATCCCGTTATGTTTTTATAATTAAATTTTACCAAATAGTTTTAAATCAAGTTATTACATGTTTAGAAACTGTTTCTTGGTTTTAATAATTAATTTTGTATTTTCATCGATTTAAGGTATTATTTCACCAAGGACCGTAAGATTAAAGACAAGACAACCTAACCATGACAACTAGGTATGGTTATAAGTTCTGCACTAAAATAAAACTGTATAATAGTTAGGGAATGCCGTTATAATTTAATCATATACCATTTTATGATATGTTTCTTAAGGTTTATATTTTTAATCAAATTTGTAAAACATATAATTTCAGAATACCATTAACTGCATCGTTATGGTGTAGGATTTTTTCCAAAAACAGTGCAAAATTCATAGTTCTTCGAATGATTACTTCTTTAAGCTGTTTTCCTTATTTCTATACCCAAAATAAAACTGTACATTTGAATAATAGGCTGAATTGGTGAACGTTTTATTTTTTTTCTGTTAGTCCAGTGGTCTTTAACTTGAAATCTCTATTAATTGGTATTCCTAGCCCTTCTAATATTTTTTGTCTTTTTAACTTATTTAATGTTTTTCTTTATGCTGTTCTGGGTCTACCTTTTGACCTGGACACGCCTGGAGGATTCTAGGTAGGCGCCGTTATTGTTACGCATTATTTAGTTTTCCTTAGTGTATGGTCAATCTACCTCCATTTTCTTCTGGTGATTTGCTTCACTATTGGTTCTTCGTTTGTTAGTGCCTACAAGTTTGCATTTCTTATTACGTTCGGCCAGAATATTTGGCATATTTGAAGTTTTCGGCATATTCGAAGCTTCTTGAAGTTTCTTGAAACCGCTTATATTTAAGCTGAACTAGACAACAACCTTTCGCAGCCGAGCCTAGTTATTTATGCCAGGCATTAGTTATTTTATTCTTCTCCTATTCTTTTTATTAAAATACTTAACCAATGTATCAAATCTTCTATTAACAAAACGCCTTTTAAAACGATTAATCAATTGGTCAGAATCTTTCTAATGAAATTTCTATCGTAGATTTTTTTTTTCTCTGAAAAAAAAAAAACCAAAACTTTAAACAAAATCTAATAAATTAACTATTAATTCACTTTAGTTAAGTTTCATTTAACTTATATTATAGAATAATAATTTGCATATAAATGTAATTCTTACCACATAATAGTTAAACTACCTATTCAAGTTTAATCTCATGCATATAACATAATAGTCTGACCTTTTTTCAATATTTAAATTATTATTTTTCTTTTTTTTTGTGTTTTTTCTTGTATTCATTCGAAAAGATTTATACCAAAAAAGATAAGCAGCACTAAGAAGCAGTTATTAAAATAGAATACGGAAACTGTTGTGTATATATATACATTGGATTGGAGAATGAGGTGAGCAAGACTTTACTAAAGAAGTTTATTGCATCCATTTCTTTTAAATTGAAAGAACAACAAAATAAGAATTTACAACCATCATATTTTAAAGAAACCCATTTACAAAAGAAAAATAAGAGAGAGCATGAGGGGAGAGATGGTGCGAGTGAGTAAGAAAAAAATAGCCCAATATATAAAAATAAGATGACAGACAAGTATGGAAAATCTATCATTAAATAGATGAACATCCAATGAATATACAAGTCAACTAAAATATACATATAGAAGTCTAGTTATTGGACTGATATATGGTTATTATGTACTGTTATTTATTATTGCCATCCTACATTTTACCATATAAAATGACTACGGGAGCTTTATTATCTTGTAGTTTTAGAAGTAAATTTGTTGGGCCAATGATTATTTGACATAGATTCCATTTTTTTTTTTTTTTTTTTATTATTATGCAGCTATATATAATCGAGTCTTAACAGGGTTTAATATATATTTCTATATATACTTATATGTATTATAATATAAATTAGATTGAAAATTGACATAAAAATGATTTTTAGAAAAAGATATACTGAAGTTAATAACGAATATGACGCCAATCTATAGTAGAAAATAAAAATAAAAAAACGTTTGTTTAAAATGTTCTTTGAATTAAAAAGCCCACAAATTTAAAAAAAAAACTCAAGTGCATTTAAATATAACTTTTTTTTTGATGACTTGGTAAAAAACACGATTTGCTGTCATTATTTTTTTGACATTTTATATATACCTATTTGTTTCACTCTTAGTTATTTTTATTTTTTTACTACACTATCATCATTTGTTTTATTGCACTTAAAAGTTCTTTTATTTTAATTCCATTTGCAACCAAAACTTAATAGATGATTATCTTAAAAAAAAAACAAAAGAGATCCATACAAAATAATAAAATAGATAACGGTTTTTTTTTCCATTCTTTAAGTTGTATACCGTACCGTAGAAGTCAATTAACAATAGATTAATTATTATTATGTATATGAAAGAGTTATTAGTTCTGTCAAAAATAATGTTAACAGTTTTGTCAAATTGACATTTCAAAAAAAATATTTGTTTATTTTTTTATATTTATTTGCGGAGATCTTTAAAATTTAAAGAATTTTACTGGTTAATATAGAATATACTGGTTTTTTTTTGCAATCTGCATATCAATAGTGATAGAATTGACATTTTTAGGTCAAACTTATAAATATTGTAATTTTATGATGATATTTTTCAAATGTCAAATAGTTGAGTAACATTTTGAAAGGTAAGTGTATAATGCACTTGTGCAATGAAATGAAATGAAGTAAAATAAATAAATAAAACTTGTCAAGATTTTTTTTTTTAATTATAATTTTGAAATACCACTAAAAAAATTGTTTAATCAGATGAATTATTATACAGGGTGTCCAGAGCACAATGGTCCATAAACCTTTCACTTCAATATCTCAAAAATAATAAGAGATATGAAAAGAATGAGTTGACGTAAATTGAAGTTAAGGAATAGGTGTTTTAAAAAATTATGATTGAAAAATTGATACATTAATAACGGTTTTTATGCAAAAATTACAGTTATTAAATAAAAATAGTAAAAAATATCAATATATTTCGAATTTAAGTTTTAACTCTTTAACTATGAAATGCATTGAAAATTTTGGATTTGATTAGGTAAGTCCATAATTTCATACTTTTTTTTTGTTCGTGTTGATCCCCTTTAACACCTCCAGGTCCATTGAGAGATATTTATGAGATATTGATTAATCGAAATCCTGGAAAAAAAAAATAGCTTAAAATTAATAATTCTTTTAGAAACTTTTCATTCATAAAAATTATCATATGAAGTTCAAAGATTAAGTTAATATTTCAAATTGTTGCTTTACCATGGAAATGTCAAGGAAAGGGAATTAGAGTTCAACTAAATTTCATCAAATCAATTATTTTAAATAATTTGTTTTTCAACGGATCATAGAATTCTTGGATTCTTGGAAGGAGTAATGAAATCTTTTATTGAACTATTCAATTTTATCCAATGGGTTAATTGAATTTTTAGAATCTTTACACATGTTTTATTTATTACATTGTAAAAATTTCAATACAACCAGTTTCCAGATCCAGTTGTACTTCCCACGATATTTGTTAATAAAACCTTTTTACAAAACTGCTAATTAAAGTTTTTAAAATGTTGGGGCATATTATACAACAGGATTTAAACTTAAGTTTAAATTAAAATAGAACATTATTTCCGAGTTCTATATCAGTCATATTCTATTCTATAGGTATACACATAAAATTTTAGCTATAACTGTAATTTTTTATTTCTTTTAAAAAAAAACACCCAATTTAAATTAAATTATGAAAAATTTATCTCACGTTTCAAATATTACATTAAAAAAATAAAATAATAACAAAAAATTTAAAATTAAAATATTTCGTCTTATTTATTTTGTATTTGTAAATTTAAATTAAAACCGTTAGAAATTATTTAAAATAAACATGGTTTCAGTCTAGGCAATATTGTCAATTAAATTTTATTATTATTATTTTTATTTTTATACCCTACACCTATAGAATAGGTAAAGGGGTATATTAACTTTGGTATGGTGTTTGTAACCACCTAAAGGAAGCGAGCTAGATATGGAAAAGTATATATATTTGTGATCAGCGTGACCGCCTTAGTCGATATAGCCATGTCCGTCCGTCCGTCCGTCCGTAGGCACGATAACTCAAAAAATAATGGAGCTATCTTGATGAAATTTTAACTGTAGGTTACTAGGGCTGAAAGTACGGCGGGGATTGCATATGGGCGAAATCGGCCCATGGGTTCGGATTCTGGACCTTTTAATCGGTTTCAGGGCTAACGAACAAATATAAAAAATCACGATAACTCAACAACTAATGACGCTATCTTCATCAAATTTGTGCTGTAGGTTACTAGTAATGAAACTACTTCGGAAATTGCGTAAGGTCGGGATTGGACCATGGGTTCGGAACCTAGAACTTTTTCATCGAATTTAGGCCAAACGAGCATAATTCCGAAACCAATGAAGATAGAACCTCCAAAATTAGTATCAGGGTGTCCCTTCCTATTTCCTAAGTGTCTTGTGAATTTGGGTCCCATTGGAGTAGTGGGTCGGGGACCAGCCACACATTTCCGAAGACCTTAAAGCATATCTTTAAAATTAATAAAGATAACAACTTGAAAAAATGTAGAAGCTTCCAATTTGCCACAAGGGTGTTCTTTACTATCTCTTGCGGGTTCCCCTAATTTGGGATCAATTGGAGTGGTGGTTCTGTACCCCTCTCAGACCTCCCAAGTTTTAAATGCTTATAATCGAAATTACTAAAAATAGTTACTTAAAATTAGGATAGACCGTTCAAATTGTGTACAAGAGTTAACTAGTACTATAAGTACAGCGCGGACTATATAAGGGCGAAATCAGCCCAACGGTTCGGATTCCGGACCTTTTAATCGATGTCAGGGCTAAGGAACATATATAAAAAATCACGATAACTCAACAACTAATGAGGCTATCTTCATGAAATTTGTGCTGTAGGTTATTGGCAGCGAAACTACGGCGGTGATTACGTACGGTGAGGATTGGACAATGGGTTCGGAACTTAGAACTTTTTGATCGAATTTAGGCCAAACGAGCATAATTCCGAAACCAATGAAGGTAGAACCTCCAAATTTGGTATCAGGGTGTCCCTTCCTATTTCGTAAGTGTCTTTGAAATTTGGGCTCCATTGGAGTAGTGGGTCGGGGACCAGCCACTCAGTTCTAAGGCCCTTAAAGCATATTTTCGAAATTAATAAAGATAGTAACTTGAAACAAATGTAGAAGCTTCCAATTTGCCACAAGGGTGTTCTTTACTATTTCTTGCGTGCCCCCCTAATTTGGGATTAATTGGAGTGGTGGTTCAGAACCTCTCTTAGACCCCCCAATGTGTAAAAGCTTATCATCGAAATTAATAAAACTAGTAACTTAAAATTAAGATAGAGCGTTCCAATTGTGTACAAGGGTTAACTAGTATTGAAAGTATGACGGGACTGCATATGGGCGAAATTGTACCATAATTTCGGGTCCTGGAACCCTTGAAAAGTTCAAGGACTAACAAACATATATCTTACAAACACCATAACTCAAAAAATAATGCCGGTATTTTGATGAAATTTAACTGTAGGTTACTAGTAATGAAAGTACCATGGGAATTGGTTGTGGTCGAGTTTAATTTCGAAGCCAAAGAATATATTTCCTATGTCCTATGTGTCTCCGAAATCTAGACTTAATTGTAGTGGTGAACATAGCAAAGGTACTTGCTGCATTTATGTAAAATTTATTTTTATATTTAAATGAATTATATGAAAAGGTGTAAATTTTTAATTGTATTTTAGAAATACATTTATTGCATATTTTGCGTTTATAAGCTTTTCTATTAGGTATATAAACTAACCATTTAAAATAATTGCAATTTTTAAAAATTTGGATTATTAAATATATTATGCTTTGATTATCTTTTTATCACAAAATTTAATAATTAGAATTTTTTCATTTTGTAATTGAATTGGAATAAATATATTTTCATTTATTTCAAGTTTGTTTGTTTTTTAATATTTTTAAATAGATAAATTAGTAAGAATTTGTAGTATTTTTTAATAGATAGGGTAATTCGAAAATGTTTTGAGTATTATACAGTTAATTTGGTTAGCTATGTCTTACGATCAAATTAATAACAGCTTCTATGGTGTTAAAATGACTTATGGATATGTCCTTAAATTTGAACCAAATAGGTGTAGGGTATTTCTAAGTCGGTTGCACCGACTGACTGTTTCTTTACTTGTTTTTATTTCATTTTAGATTTATTTTGAGTTGATGAAAGATAAAAATTCATTGAATTGCAAAAGGAAAA
The DNA here is from genome assembly GCA_963082915.1 of Dolichopus griseipennis. NCBI lineage: Eukaryota > Metazoa > Arthropoda > Insecta > Diptera > Dolichopodidae > Dolichopus > Dolichopus griseipennis. The sequence continues at coordinate 25,560,463 of OY720443.1, forward strand.
TTGTTTTGGGGGGTTTTTTTTTTATATTCTTTATAGGAGGTTCCTACCTTACGATAAAATTTACATTTTAGTTTTTATCTCTTAGGTACAAAAAATTTACCTATCAGATCAAAATAGGTAACTAATCTAAAAAATCTATATCTAATTTATAACAGTTAGGTAAGAAAATGCTTGCATTGCAGAACTTTCAAAAAGAGATTGGAAAAAAAAATTAAATCACACAATATGGGTTAAAACCTTATTGCTATAAAAGGTATTTTAGGTGCCATTTAGTATCTATAAGATTTTTTTTGTAATGGGAATGAAAAGACGTGACTTTTATTGAAAATTTTTAAAAAATTAAGAAAGATAAGCAAAATATAGGGATCTCATTTTATAAATATAGTACAGGTCTACAAATTAAAATTAATTTTGGAATTGTGTTTGTATGAATTGATTTATTTTAAAAATTTACCTTTTGTAAATTGTGATATCGCTGTGATGTAATTATTACTCCATGTATTCCTTAAAGTTGATAATTAATAATATCAACAATTTAGGGAAGTTTAAGTCGAGCATTTATCTTAATAATAAGTACTCCCATTTAGCCTCTTCACCTTATATAGCTCATATTTTCCAACCACTAAAACTAAAAATTACATTTGATAATTAGAATGAATGTAATAGTGTGACATGCAGATATCCAGAATTTCGACTTTCTAACTTTTCCTTTAAGTTTCCGTCACTAATGGATGACAAAAAGGTTTGAGTGCTGATCTTTCATGCGTTTGAATCCTAGTGCAAGTGAAAAGGCTTTTATTTGAATTTTGATTTGACTCCGGGTTTCGACCATTGTATTCATATTAATGACTTAATCAATAATTAATAATTTTATATCTTTAGTAAAAAATACATTAATAAATAACAATATCAACCAATACGAAATATAAACAAATAATTTAATTGAATAATATAACTCACAGATATAGAACTCCCTTATAATTCAAATACAAAATTTTACAATATAAACAAAAATTAGAACTGTATCTATTGAAAATCTAAGACATTTGTATGTCATAAGACTTAAAATACTACCTCATATTAAATTGTATGTGGAATTCATTAAGATCAATTCTAATAACATGACGCCGTGTTCCAACCTTTATCTATGGTGTAGAATTTGTTAAATTTTTTTAACCCAGATAACAAAAAAGAGGTACTTTTTATTTTGACTGCTGTTTGTTGGGTATAAAATGCATGTATACCAGAGTTATGAAACAAATTAAATGTATCAAATTATTTTCTTTAATACGAAAATGTTAGAAAGTTTTTTTAAACTCGATTTCCTACAAATTTAAATCGATGTAAATAAAATTCACTTGACAGCAAGTTATTTAACCGAAAAATCATAGATTAATATCCACCTGTTTCTAGAAAAAAAAACTTGTAAAACTAAAATTTTACAAGAATTTCTTATGTATATTTTGATTGTTTTACTTTATTTTTTCTAATTTAAAATTTAATTTTAAAATAAGTTAATAATTAAGAAAATATGTATTGATATTTTCTCTAAATTTAATGTAACTGTATAATGTTTCAACATGTTTTATGTAAATGATATGGTATTTAATTTTACAGAAGCCAAAAAAAAAAAATGTAGTTCATATAAATTAATTACCTTGTTAATTTATTATTTTTTTTTCTAATTTATAATTTATATCCAAAAAAAAAACAACAATTTACAATCATTACATTGAAAATTATTATTATTATTAAATTGAAAATTGGTAAAATTAATGGAGCATGCATAAGAAAACTAAAAGTAACCACACTTAAGATTATAATAATATATTTTATTGTTAACAAATTAGAGAGTTCATTAGTTAACAAATAAATGGAACATAACAATCAATTAATTTTTTTAAAATGCGTTAAACTCTTAAAAGATTTTATAGTTATTTAGTAGATTTATAAATTTTATTGTAATTGGCAAATAACTAACACTAAATTATATTTTAGTTTAATTTAGAAAAATATGGTTAAATTGTGTTTAACAAAATTTACAATTTACATTTTGTTATGTTTTAAAGTGGAAACGAGAAGGATTTAAAAGCAATTTCTATTTTCTTCACATATTACATGGAATGAAAATATACATGAATGCAATGGATTAATATGTTTCCTCATATAGTGTTCTTTATTTAAAATAAAGAGTAATTAACATTTAAAAGCCTACTAAGTTTTGTTTTTATAAAAGTAGTACTTTTTTTCCTAAGGAACCTTCAAAAAGCACTTTGAATAGCTCCTTCCTCCGGTTTCTATTCATTTCTACTCAATTAATAAAAATCCACCCAAATAATGGCCAAAATAATGGAATAAACAACTAACCTCTTTGCGCAGTATAATGGCTAAAGGAACGGTGAGGTATAAATGCCCATCAATGTTTTGAATGGGAAACCCAGAAGTTGACTTCGTTCTTGAATATTTCTAAATCATATATATTGGGAAAAACATATATGGGAGTAATGTGTTCGAGAACTTTGGAGGTGCGACTTTTAAAAAGCTCTTAACTATAAAAATAATACTGAGTTGCTAAAAGTCTATTACGTCGGAAGGTTGATATTTTTAGCGTGATTCTTTAAATTTATTCTGAAGTATTTTATTTAATACTTTACATTCCTAGACTCTCTTCTAACAATTAACGAAATTTTGATTCGGCATTTTAAACCTTTCACTACTGTCATTATAAAGATTTAAATGTGTAAAAAGACCTATTTATAGCGCGTTGAACTAATCTTTAAAGGGGACTTAAAAAGTAAAGGGACTCGAAAAATATATAAGTCCCCTTTAAAGACATAGTTCAGTGTGTACTGCACTTTTTTTAAATTAATTCTAAAGTATTTTATTTAATACTTTACATTCCTAGACTCTCTTCTAACAATAAACGAAATTTTGATTCGGCATTTTAAACCTTTCACTTCTATCATTATAAGGATTTAAGTGTGTAAAAACACCCATTTATAGCGCGTTGAACTAATCTTTAAAGGGGACTTAAAAAGTAAAGGGACTCGAAAAGTATATAAGTCCCCTTTAAAAACATGGTTCAGTGTGCACTGCACCTATTTTAGTGCTTTTAACTAATCTTTAAAGCAAACTTAAAAGGTAGAGGGACTCGAAAAGTATATAAGTCCCCTCTAAATATTAGTTAAATGCACTGAAAAAGGTGCAGTACACACTAAATTATGCTCAAAATAACAGATATAGTATTTAAAATATAAAGTTATCAAGTTACGTATTGTAACAAGAGGGATGAAGATTATTATTATTGAAATTAATAAAATCATCCCTAATCAACACATGACAGAGTAAATGTGGGCTTTAGGAACCAAGGACCAGGACCTTTTTTGCATCGTCTATTTATCAATAATCCAATAATCAAGTTATTAATAAAACAAACCAATAAGTTTGATTAATCAAAACTCACTCATTAAAAATTTCTAATTTGATTATTGATAACTGATTGGTGCTAATGTGCTCAGATCCTTAAAATTACAGTTCGTAATTTTTTAAAAACTAATAATCGATATTACAAGGCACATTAAAAATTTATCATTTGACAAGTGATCAATTTTTAAAAAGTTTATGAGAAAAGAATAAGTCGTTTCATTGATTTTGAATAACTGTTAAAAAGCTTCAAACATTTATTTACTTATATTATTTGTTTGTATAATTATTTGAATGTTTTTAATTTTATAAGTATTTATTTTTAAAATCATTAAAATTACCAAAAAAATTTGAAAAACAAAAAACCAAATACAAATATCATTTAACATTTGTACAACCATTTTTTTTGTATGCCGTTACTTTTTTAACATCTTAAAATCAATAAAATACTTAAGAAAAATTAAAATTAAAAAATAATCAAAACAAAGTTTTTTTTTCAAATACCTACCACTTTGTATTTTTTCGTTTCATTCAACTTTTCTTATATTTTAAGAGGCTTAGGTACCTAGGTATATGCACTTAAATTCTATTGCACTCAAGCATTTAGTCAAGCACCTTTCTAAAAAAAAAAAAAACAAAAAGCAAAAAATCAAAACCATTACTTTAAAAAAAAAAATTTCCAGAGTAAATAGAAAGTGCATTTAACCATTCCCTAAATAAATAAACATCAGAAAAAAACAACAACAATAAGTAGTAAAACAAAAACCGATTGAAGTTGTATGCAGTATAGTATGCATAGGTAAATAAATAAAACTATTAACCACACCACTACTGATCTGACATTTACAGAACATTCAATACAATCATGCAGCATGCTATATATTTCATTTAATATTTTGGTTTTGATATGTCAAAAAATGCATTCATGTGTAATGAAAATTAAAAAAAAAAAAAAAAAAAAATTAGAAAATAAAAATCTTAAGATATGTTTGGATTTTAAGAAAAATTGGTATATTTTGAAATTGAAGTTTAAACTGGAATTGAAAAATTTTAAATTTGATTTTTTAATAACTAATGGAGTACAATTAATTAATTAAAGTTTAGGTTAACTTTGTCAAGTACAACTTAAAAATTGAAGTTCTAAATAACAAACATGGAATTTGTTTGAGTTTCAATTGAATTCCAATAATATATCAAAGATAAAAATTTGAAAACTATCAATTCGGAAATATGTTATTATATGTTTGTAAGTCATGTGTTTTTTTAGAAGAGCTACCTACCGCATGTCAGAAGAGCTCACTGTTCAACTGTAAGACTAATAAACCTGTTTATGCCATGTTAGAAGAGCAAAGAAGACAAAGAAACCAATTGTGAATGGTAGCTCTGTCGATTTGAAAACTTGATAAAAGTTTAGATTTTTCACTTACTTTTGTTTTTTTTTTAAGCGCTAACTATATACCATAGGTACATGTTGGAATAAGGGGTCATATTATATTCGTGTTATTAGAATTGGTCTTATCGAATTCCACATACAATTTTAACATAACATAGTACTAGGTCTTATAACATGTAGAAACGTCTTAGATTTTTAATAGTTACAATTCTATTTTTTGTTTATATTGTAATATTTTGTATTTGATTTATATGGCATTCTATATCTGTGAGTAATATTATTCAACTAAATTATGTGTTTATATTTTGCATTTTTTTATATTGTTATATTAATGTATTTTTTATTAAAGATGTATAATTATTAATTATTGATTATGTCATTAATTTGAACCCAATGGCGAATGGTAGCTGAGTTGAAAACCAGAAAAGTTTTTTCCCTAGGATTCGAACTCGGACCTTTCGCATGATCAGCGGTATTCAACCATTGTGTAACGCAGCTTAAATCGTGAGATATCGAATGAAAGATTTCGTCTCTAATTACTGTGTTACAAAGCTGTTATACCTTAATTTATTTCGTTTGACTAGAATTTTTTCAAACTATTTATACCTATATGTTTATGGGTGATTAAAAAAAGGAGGAATATGAAATGGGGTCAAATGAAATAAAATCAGATTATTACATTATATAGACTACTCCACTTGCTGGCAAATGAAATACAGTCATGTGATATTAATCCAACAACTCAAATTTGAATTTAAACAACAATAGATTATAATTATAAACGCTAAAACAAATTTCTGTATGAAATATATGACGACATACACATTATAAGAACAACACGGTTTTATAGAAAAATCTAGCATCAGATATAAATCGAGACTCCAAAATTCCTTATAATTTTTTAAAGAATCGATAAACTTCACTTAATCACAAAAAACTTTTAGTTGAAGCAGAACTTTAGGAACGCCCTTCGAACTCATGATATATATTCGGATTATTAACTTAAATACTTATACATTCGAAATCATTAAGCATGACATCATAATCAAAATAACAATTTTAAATAAAAATATTAAAAAAATTACAAAAAAAAACAACTACAAATTGCCAATAGGTTTTATTAACTTCTTTTTCTTAATATAATATTTATATAATTGCAAAATTTTCTTTGTACCTTTTACAACCGTCAAAGACATCCCCTTACCCCGACAACCTTACAAAATAACATTATGACTAGATTATATTGGACCAATATGATTTCGCGGAAAATTTAAATAACCGTAAAAAACATTTTTTTTTAAATTAACCATAAGAAAAGTAAAAATTATTAAATAAGTGCATATGCAGATAAGGAAGTATATAAAAAAAAAATGAATTCACAATTAAAATCATCGAAATGGAACAATAATTTTTGCATTCATCAAACTGCAACAAACGTTTTTAGTAAATATACAATAATAATTCTTAATGACGGCACATAGTCTATACACAAATAAAAGGTTTGAGGTTTTATTGCATTTATAAAAGGTAAAACCGCAAATGATATCTTTCACAAGTACACAAGTCTTGTAATTCATAAGAATTTCTAAAAAAAAATAATGAAAAGTATTTTTTCAGGAAAAGTTTTTCAAAAGAAGAAGAAGAAGATCATCATTAAGGTCAGTTAGATTTGGAATGTAATTTCTATGAACGTTTAGGAATTTTATAAAAACAACAACAATTAATAACACCAACAAATAAATATGAGTGAAATTGAAAACTATTAAGATATCCATTACCAGTAATTAATAATGACAACAATATAACATATAATATAGCCATAGATAATAATGATGATAATAATGATGATCATAATGATGATCATAAATGATGCGATCAGTTTTAATTTTTTTATTAACTTCTAATGAAAGTGTACAATTAAGTTTTGTGGTTTGACATTTTGATAGATTTTTCATATTTTCTAAATGATTACTTTTAAAATGATTACATTTGATTGATATGATGAGTGGTAAGCGTTTACAAAATTGACATAAATGCTGTGAATTCTATCTAATTTTGTCTTCTTTTTTTTCTTCGTGTCTATGACTTGATCTTCAGTTCTTTGTTTAATATTTTCTCTTTTTTTGTGTCTCTGTATTTTTACCAACCGCTTATATGTATAATAATAAGCGTAAGATATTTTTTTCGCACCAAAAATTGGACCCTCAGATTTTTGTGTAAATGAATATATATTTGTGTAAATAATATCTATATATATAAAAGCGAAAGTTTGTTTGTTTGTTTGTTTGTATGTAGCGAATAGACTCCTAAACTGCCCAGCCGATTTTCATGAAAATTTGTATATAGAGGTTTTTGGGTACGGAAAGAAATCGTGGCCCAAAAATTTTGCTCTAACGGACCGCCAAGTTGGGGCTGTGGTGCAAGTATTTAAACTTCTTTGTTCTAAAATGAAAACGGTTTGACCGATTGACTTCAAATTTTGTATGCGTGATGCTCCTTGAGAATTGAGTTGACACTATTAACAATTTTGGAATTTGTTAACCCATGTCGGGCTGACGGGTGGTCAAAAAAAATTTTGGGTCCAAATTTTGTCCGATTTTACGAAATTGTGCTTTGACTAAAAAGAAAGCCCCAAAAAAAATTTTGTTGGTTTTTTCAATACTTTACTCTAAATTTGAAACGGTTTGACCAATTGACTTCAAATTTTGTATACGTGATGCTCCTTGAGAATTGAGTTGACACTATTAAAAAATTTGGAATTTGTTAACCCATGTCGGGCCGACGGGTGGTCAAAAAAAATTTTGGGTCCAAATTTTGTTCGATTTTACAAAATTCTGCTTTGGCTAAAAAGAAGACCTCAAAAAAATTTTTGTTGAAATCCATTAACCCATTGCGGCCCAACAGCTTTTTATAAATTTTTTGGTTACTTTACTCTAAATTAGAAACGGTTTAACCGATTTTCTTCAAATTTTGTATATGTGCTCCGTTTTGAGAATGAAATTAACTGTTTTAACAGACTTGCAATTGGTTAACCCATGCCGGCCCGACGATTGACAAAAAAAAAGATTTGAAAGCAAATTACGTCCAATTTGCCAATTTACTGCTTTGCCCAAAGAAAACGTGAAGTTCCGTTAACCCATTGAGGCACAGTGGCTTTTTATAGATTTTTGCGTTACTTAACTCTAAATTAGAAACGAATTGACCGGTTGACCTCAAATTTTATATGTGTCAAGCAACTTGAAAATGGAGTTGAGTCTGTTAACAGTCGGTCCTACGATTGGTCAAAACAATTTTTTAGAAGTAAATAACGTCAAATTTTGGATAGTAGTTTGTACTGCTTTGAATTACAGAAAGTTTCAAAAATTACTAGAATAATTCTAGAAAAATCGTTTTAAAAAGTTTGCTTTCATACATTTTAAAATTAACATTTACGCCATGTGTAATTTTTGTGTTAACTTTCTGCAGTAACATCAACTTAAATAAAACCTATATTGAGAGGCGCAGCAGCACCGGGTATTAACTAGTATATAATTAAAGTGATTTCACAAATAGAAATAAAGCTTTGCAATGACAAGTCTTTTGATCCGTAACCTTTACAGCCTACTTAATTAAATTTAAAAATGTTTTCTAAAATGTTTTTTTTTTTTTCAAAATGTATGTATGGAATCTTTTAAAAATCTTGTTTTGATAAAAAAATTTTACACATCTGTTAATGATTGTATTAAGCTTTTCCTGTAATAGGGGTTGGTTCTGTGGTGGGCACAGCATATTTTCTTTTAAAAGAATTGTAAAGTATCCGCTATATACAAAATGTAATGAATATTTATTTGAGATAATGTCCAAAAATAGTCAACCCATAAGTGGTGAGTTCAAAAAATTCTATAAATATGGTTATGACTATGACTAAAATGAAAGAAAGAGACATAAATGTGCAAACAGATAATATAATCAGTATTGTTTAAGGCTATATAATTTAAAGATCTATTCAAATAGATAAATAAAATAATATTTAAATAAAAAGAAAGGAAAAAAGAAAAAAAGTAATAGAAATTCCGCGGTATCATGCAGGTATCGCGGTATCATTTCATATTTATTTCATTCAAATTATAAATAAATTTGTAGAACAAATGAAAGTTAAAAACTTTATTTCTATATTTGTTTTGTTGGGTTCCGCATCTAAATTACGTTTTGAAAGAAGAGGTTAATGATAATATTATCTTTAAAGAAGATTATATTAGAGAATATTGTCCAAAAAAAAACAACAACAACAACAAAACCAAGACACAAGACAACAATTTATAGATTTAAATAACAGAAAATCTAATGGATTCGAAAGAGTGAAATGTTGAATTGTAGGTTATAATCATTATTTTGTTTTAAATGGTTATTAAAATATTTTGTTTTTTTTTTTTAAATCTTAAGATAACTTTTATTATAGGTTATATTTTAAATACAGTTTTTAGTATAAATGGTTGTTATATAGTTGTAAACATATTAAATTTATCTATTGTATAGTACAAAAACTAATTATAATTTGTCTATATATGTCTTGTCTTATATTTAGTTAATTTAAAATTATATCAAAATAGTTCTCATTTCCATGTAATTTTTGAAATGACCTCGAACAATATTTTGTTCCAATTTCTCTTAGTACTTAAATTTTAGGTTATAGAAAAACCTTTACTTATATTTAAAATAGAATTTTGTTACAATTTATATACTTTTTTATCCAATGAAATCTATAATTACATTTGAAATAAAGTATTTTGATGATTTAGAAAGTATCTTTTCTGTACCAAATACTTTATATAGATTGTAAAATAATAATAATTATTGAGATTAAATGAATTATAAGTAATCAGAGCTTTCTAAGTAATCAGAGTTGTAAAGATTAATATATAGTTTTAAATGAATAGGCAAATTAAGAGTTTTTAAATTTTATTTTGTTTCCAAATCTTAAAAATTGTAAGTTAAAATTGAAAACAAATCTAAAATCATTTGAAGAAAGTTAATTGCATTAAGGTGTATTAAAAAATAGGGTAAAGATTCATTTTGCTATTTAATATCAGTTGAATTTAAACTAAGATTAGTGGTCATTAGGAAATAAGAGAATTCTAAATAAGATAATCATTGTTATTAGATATTAATAGATTTAAGTCTATACATTGTTAAAGAAATTTAAAACATTTTATGGTAAGTGTACAACTAAGACTTTGATTAAACACTTTTTGTTCAGTACTTTCAGAATAACCTGATTTCAAATAGCTAGGCAGGCTTATATCTTAAATTATAAATTTTATTAATATAAATGGACAGTAGTTAGGTCGTCGGCTCTTCAAACAAAAAGTCTCGAGTTTAAACCCGGTCAGATTATATATAATATAAAAAAAATTTAATTTATAATTGATGTCATAATAGTTTATATCGTAATATAAAATAAATATAACTGCCACACCTGAAAAAGAAAGGCAAACTCCATCACTTATAACATTGTATGTAGAAGGAGACTATGCATAAATAAATAAATTAATAAAAATAAATTAAAGTGATTGAATGTGATGACAAATACATGACGATTACCAGTGACTATTTGACTTGCAAATGGTTGATGATTACCAGTGACTTCATAAATTATAATTTATAAATTGTTGATGAATTGCAATGACTTCATAATTCAGTAAATCGATAATAAATGCATCATTTTTCAATTTTATTCTTCAAAAATGTTTAAAAGTTACAGGACGGTTAATTTCTTAAAAACATTTAATCCATATATTGTTTCTCTTAATAGGTTAATTTTACTTCGCTTCTCTTTAGATTCCATTTCATGTGTAAATTAATTTTACGGCCGGGCTACAAACCCTGCGCAACCCATATGGATGGCTCATCCGCCTTCTTCGCCGTTGGATTTTCATCTCATCCGCCTCCGAAGCCGTTGACCAGTTTTCACGTGTATCCTCGCCAGCAGCCCTCACAAGGTGCTATCAGCCGGGCCAGCTGATCTTAGGTTTTTTTAACGAGGTTGGTACTCCTCCCCCTCCTCCCTTCTCATCCGGGCTTGGGACCGTCATTGGCGGAGTTTCCGCCCTATGCTCCGACAGGAGTGGCATTTATTGAAAATACGTGTATTGTAGAGTTTATAGTTGTATCTGTAATTTTATTTTTTTTTTACTTGTAATTGTAATCTCTAATTATTATTCGTGTTTTGAAATAAATGTAAAGGAAGAAAAAAATCTCTTTAGATTAGATTTACTATTTTCCAGATGGAGTCCCCGAGAACTTGCATGATTGTAATACCTATAAAATAAAGCTTAAGATACATCATTAAACAATTGAAATGATTATAATATAAAATTGAAATGTAATAATTCTGTTAGGCAAACACTATCAGATTTAATTAAAATCTACAAATAATTTAATGCTCTCAAGCTATAAATTACTAAATGTCTTAGTAGATAAATTAAGGTGTGTAACCCAAAAAGTTGATAGAAGTAGTGACTTCAGGCTCATTATTTAGTCATAATAGTACTACGCCAATTAGTTTTAAATAAAATACGGTGAATAAATTCTATATTTTTTACACAATCAAAATAAGATGTATTTCTAATTTATTTTATTCTATTCATAAATTTAGATAATATCTTTGTATCCAATTAATTCTCAATAGAACAAAGACAATAAATCATATTGCATTTGTTTTAATTTTTTTTTAAATAAAATTAGAAGTCGATTTCCTTCAAAAATAAAAACATTTGTACATAAGCAGGAAAAGAAATCAAAGAAAAACATATTTATTTCAAAATAATAATATATTTGATTTATTTGTTGATCAAATTAGCTAAATTGACTTTTAAATTTATAATATTACCACTTTAAAAATAGCATACAATATAAAATCAAAAAATCATTCAATTCGATTGTGATTTATTTATTTATTTTTGAATTTTCGATTAAATGTAAATAATAAAATAAAGAATAAATGACCAAAGGCATCAAATATACCTACATTTATTTATTCATTTCATTTATTAACTTCATTTAAATCCAATTTATTTTCTTTTGTTTTTTTATTTTTATTGTTTTGTTTTTTGATTTTGTGTAACAACTCTTTTTGTCCAATTGTTATTTCTATTCTTAATATTTTTCTTCCGCAAAATGCCAAACTAAACTAAAGTTTATATTTCTTACCTTCATCATATCATGATTTTGATATTAAACAATACAATACTTATTATTATTATTACTACTATTATTATTATTATTACTATTATTATTATTCTGTTTTTCTTTTTTTTTATAAATCAAAAAATTACAATTTCCAATTTACTTTATTTAGAAAAACTAGAAATATGTCGAACATTTATTAAAAAAAAAAAATCATTCACAATATATCTGACATTTCATTCATTCATTCACAATTTTATTCCCAATTTCATTTGCCATCCTTTCCCATTGAACATTTCGGTACGATTTATTTTTTGATTTGCAATTGTATTGAAAATTTTAAAATGTCAAAACATGACATTTAAAAAAAAAAACCAAAAAAATAACCAACATATTTAAATTGGCAGTTTAATCTTTATGCTAATAAATACTATATTTAATATAAAGTATAGGTACTTGAAAATAACGGTTGTTTTTGTAGTTGTATTTCTAGCATAGAATTACTAGTTCTAGAATGGCAAAAGGATGTTCCCGACTCTTTTCTTCTAATGTGATTTCCTATCCTGAGGTATTCAGACAAAAAAATACATATGCAACTTCGTATGCGTATACAAATGGTACGGCTACTTCATCTGTCATTGCTTATATTTGAGTAAATGAGAATGTTTATTAGGCAGTTTCTTATTAGTTTTTTTGTTTATATTTTACATAGTATTTGGATTGGGCAGTTTGTATATTGTAAGTTATTTCGAATAAAGATATTTACTATTTTATTTAATTTACTTTTATTTTAAATATTTACTTTTTAATATTAAATATATAATTGAACAAAACATTAAGAAAAAAATTTGAATAATATTTGAACAAATTGCAGTCAATTATTTTTAAAATAATGGAATGTCCAACAAGTACATTTTTAGTTTAATTTTAGTTAACTTACATATCTATTTTGATTTATCTTAAGGTTTATCGTAGGTTTATTTATTCATCGTGGAAATGAAAATAAGTAAATCAAAAACAAATCATAATTTTTTGAACAAAACAAAAAGTATTTATAGTCTTGTGAATATATAAACATTTTTAGCCATTTTTAAATATGAACGAACCTTTTGCAAATATGAAATCTACATTTATGTTAACCGTAAGGAGGCTTTTGATTTCTGTTTCAAATAACTTAACGTTTCCGAATAAAGAATTAAAAGGTTTTTTCTTTACCCTTTTTTTATTCAATAAAAATTTTACTTATTATTTAAAAATTTTAGCATTACAATATGATTTTCAAATTGATTCTATTCAAAAATAGACAATGTTTTGGTAAATTTACAGAACGGTTACTTTATAATAATGAAAAATGGAGAGCAAAAACCAAAAGGAAAATACCTTTGAAATAATTTAAAAAAAATTGGCTGAAATTTGTAAAACCTCAAGAAATAACAAAAATTCTTTAAGCAACACTTTTTTCCCCATCTTAATAATCCTTTATTTAATTTAATGTTTTTTTAAAAAACTTCAAAAAGCATAACAACAGACAAATTTTTTGAATATAATATTTTCTAATTTGTTATCATTTACTTTTAACTTTGAAATCTTACTTGAATCGTACTTAAAAGTTTCTTTTATATTTCACTTTCAAAATGAAATGAATCGCGGAGAAACTAGTAAATACATACAAACGGTACACATACCAAATTTTGAAATTTGTCTGAAAATTTTTTCTCTATTGCCATTCTAGTACTAGTAATTCTATGATTTCTAGTGTTTTTCTGTAATCCGGAAATGCTACTTAACTGTAAATACCTTTAAGTTTGGTTTATATTGTTTGTTTTTGTTTGCTTTTCAGTTTTGTTACAACGATTTATACTTACAATTCATCTTTTTACGTCAACTTAAGTTTAATAGAAAGAGACAAAATATGTTGTTTTTTTTGGAAATTGGCAAGTCAGTCAAAATAAACTTTCCCTGATTATAAGATTTAGAAAATATTACAAGAAACAAAAAATTGAAATCAAATTGAAGACAAAAGAAATGATATGAAGAAACAAAATCGAAAACATCAAAACTATCAACAAAATACTAAACAATTACAAAAACAAAAATAATGAGAGTGAAAAAGAGAAAGAGACAAAACAAAAAACTTATAAATAACTATAAAAAAATTAGATTTAGGGCCTGAAAACAAAATGAATATTTTTTTTTTAATTTTTCGAAATTATTTCAAAAAAAAACTTTTAACTTTTCTTTTCAATTTTTTTTTTTTTTGAAGTGATTTTGTTTTGATTTAATTTAAAGTTTAGTTTTTTTTTTTTTTTACTTCATTACTTTGTATTTTTTGTCTCTTTCTTTTTGACTTTTAAACAATGAACTATTTTATATTGTTTTGTTCATTATTTTGGTATGTTTGTTTAATTTAAAAAAAAATTCCATAGTCTTTTAAAATAACTATTATTTTTATACCCACATTTATTATTATTGCATTTGATGTTGGAGTTGTTGTTGTTGCTGTTGATGTTGTTGTTTGTGTGTTAAGTTTATTAACTGAACTTAAATGATGGTAATAATCTGTTTTTGAAATACTAATTATCAAAAAAAAAAAAAACAAAAAAGTCATTTACATTAACTGTTGATTTTAAGAAAATAAAAAGAAAGAGACAAAATCAGATAATGATTAAAAAAGTGAATGAAAAGTTTTAAGAGGACCTCTTTAGGGGTTTAAGCACATAAATTCATTTGGAAGTAACTTTTAAAAGTGATATTTATGTGAAAAATATTTACATACAAGATAAACAAACTTTTATAACAAAATCATGGTATGGTTGGTATGGTTGGTATTTTCAAAGAGTGCATTGAAGTGTATTAAATGTAGCTCAATTTTGGTAAAGTTATTCGAATGGAACGTTTTGAGCTTTTTTTCGAATATCAATATTGTTAACTAGTCTAAAACAAGTTAACAAATCGTATACGTTCAATTATTTTATTTTTTAAATATTGAAAATTCTTAGTTTTTTAATCAAGAAATTTTTGTAAGACTTCTTGTTAAATGAATAAATTTTCTCAAATGTGGGAACTCCTAGATCAATGTAATAAAAACGAGCACAGCAATTCGAATATTGCGAGACTTGCTTTTTACTGAGCTATAATAATTATAACTCGAAATTGATGAGATTAAATTACTGTAAATGTTATATTCTTATAATTGGGGCCCATTGATCTTCTAAACTAAGTAACGATTTTCTCTATCTGCGAATTATATTATTTTGAATTTATTAATAATTATTTAAATGTATTTTTATATTATTTACTATTGGTTATTCCACTAATTTGAACCCAATGCCGAAAAGTAGCTGAATCAAAACGAAATCATGATAAAAGTTTTTTACACTTTTATTAGATTTAAAATACGACGGGTTTTTGGAATGAAAGGTCAACACTTTCATCACTGAAACCAACCAGCCTTTAGTAGCTTCATTATTTTAAGTACTTCAAGAATATCTAGAAAATATCTTCAAACATAAATGTATATTTGCAAAAGTTTGGCAAACATTGAAGAATAACATAGAAAAAAGAAAGCAGAAGAAAGTCCCATTTTTAAAAATTGCCTCCTTTAATTTCAATCTTTTTGAATAACCAACTTTAAAAACGAAAACCTTCTAATAACAGTAAGTATTTTAATTTGAAAACGATAATCATGAGATTGATATAAGCTAGAACTGCTTCAACATATACCTATGGCATATAGACATGCTTAGTAGTCTATCATTTAAATACAGATCACTTAAAATAAAGGGGGGAATATTCCAAATGTAGTAATGAAGTAATCTATTCATAATGTCATAATTTATTATTCAATGCATTTTTTTATGCAAATGCAATTCCAAAAACACATTCCAGATAATTGAAATTGAAAGGATTGTTAATATTAAGTACTTTAAATTAATTTATATAAAAAAAAACCAACCAATTTATTTTTTCACTAGGAAAATCCAACTTTCTCCATATAAATTATTAAGTAAAATAATTTTAAATTTTCAAGGGTTTTCAAAGAAAACATTTACACAAACTTATATTTAACTTTAAAACTTGCCATATTTAGCAAAAAACAACAAGGAATTGATTGTTGTTGAAAATATTTCCATACCATCTAATTAATTTTTTTTTTTTTTCTTTATTTACCAGATAAATGATAATGACTATTAAAACTATTTTCACCATTTTTGGTACACGTATATAATTTTTAATATTGCAATTTCAGTACCCAAAGTATAATCTGATCCAAATTTAAACAATTTTGTATAATGTAGGTGTTAAAAAAATTATACCTTAAAGCAAAGTAATGTTAATACATTACTTTTAAAAATATCAATTTTTTTTAATTCTGTAGAAAGTAAAAAAAATACCTGATTTTAAGTCAACCTTCAGTTATCTAGATCATTTTTATATGATTAAGCTGAACGTTAATTCGTCATAATAAAAAAAATAAAGCAAAATTAAATGAAAGATTTAAAAATTCCATATAATCATTGAGGAATGCAACGTTCCTACGTCTTTATTCATTAAATTAAAAACAAAAAATACCTATATATGTAAAAAATGGCTAGAAGATAAACAACCCACCTAATTCAAATTATGTATATTTATTGAAATGTATTTTTTTTTTTAATAGCTAAATATATAATAACGGTAATTGCTGTATCGTTTTTTATGGAAAATTTCTTCCGTCAATTAGTTGATTTATGTGCATATTGTTAAATATTTGCTATTTTGATTTAAGGAAGCATACTTTTAGGAGAAAATCATTATAAATTATGTAAAGTGATGGAAATAAAAATTCAGTTGAGAGTTGAATTATGAGCCGAAGAGAATCGTAAGAAGTCAAAAACTGCAACTATTCTTAAGTATATTTGTCTTATTGTCAAAGTTTTTGAACTACAATTGTGCCTAAAGAGGATATACCATTTTCCGTTTAAGTAGAAGGATTTTCCAATCAAATGCAAGTTTTACTTTTCAAATGGAACTATTTAAAGTATTTGTTTTATTTAAATAATTATTTATACCTTAGAAACTTTTCAAACAGTCTGTTGTAGTCTGGGGTGGTAGCATGGAGAAATTTTTGCAACTTGCTTGTAGAAACTCACAATTCTTCTTCTGGACCACCAAGTAGAAAATTTGCAGGCATACTTAAAAAGTATCCTAATGTATGGCAATGAAACCAGGCTAACTTCGAGAACTACGAACAGAACACTACAGGAATTCATAAATAAGTGACTTAGAATCATATGTAGGATATGCTGGTCTAGAACAATCATGAATAGAGATTTATGGAACTTAACTTGAGAGCAACCAAGTTCCTTAGCACGAGTAAGGAAGAAACACGGAGGTGGATAGCGCACACACTGCGAAAATAACACTGATGCATATCGAGAATGGTCCTTAAATGCAACCCCCACACTTTAGAGGATGTGGTCGGATAAGATACACCTGGTGCAGAACAATATTTATGGAGCTAAACTCAAAATAACAACACCGAAATAGAGGAAAATGTCTAGTGAACGCCCAATGCTTAATAATTTTTCAAGTATCACACTTACCTTCATTTGAAACCTTTTCCGTATTTAACTTGTGAGTGATAAATTTGTTTCAGCTATTTGATACAAGATCTTTAAAATGTTGTACGGGTAAAAGTTGGAGGTGCTATTTGAGAAGTTAAATAGATAATTACAAGTTGCCACAGTTACAAACATTTCAAAGACGCTGAACTTCATATAGGTATTATATATATTTAATCTAAATATAAAATTAATTAAAAAGTGATATATAACTCCAAAAAAAAAATATATCATTTTCAATTCTACACCCATCTTTTTAATATCTTACTTCATATGTCTGACATTTTGAAATTTAATTTTTTTAGTTTTTGAATTTATTTTCTCATATAAATTTTGTGTATTTTTTTTAATTATTTTATTTACTTTGTAATCATTTTTATTACATTATTAAATAAAAAAGGTGAAAAAATGTACAGGTAAAAAAAGTTAAAATAAAAATTTATGATATGGTAGAAAACGTGCAACATTTTTCTCTCACGCTACATTTTTTTTTTTTTTGGTTTTTTTACATTATTACCATATACTTACATATTTATCACAATCATCATCATCATCACTATAATCACCACTATCGAAAAATTAGTAAAAGTAAAACGTTTTTAAACTGTGATTATAGTCAAAAAGGAAGTAAAAATTAATTTTAATCATTTATTTTTTGTCTTTATTTTAAATTTTTTGTTTTAATATTGAAGTAAGTCTAATATT
Organism: Dolichopus griseipennis; assembly: GCA_963082915.1. Lineage (NCBI taxonomy): Eukaryota > Metazoa > Arthropoda > Insecta > Diptera > Dolichopodidae > Dolichopus > Dolichopus griseipennis. The sequence goes on from OY720443.1 coordinate 25,578,751, forward strand.
TATTTACGTGTAATAATGATGAATATTGAGAATTGTAAACGTGCAAAATAAAAGCATTTGATTTGATTAAATTGAAGAATTCCCAGTGTAATTTTCATCTGAAGGAATGTAATTTAAGCCGGGGAACTCAACATTTACCACTCAGAATGTCATCAAACATTTTTTATGGGGTTTCCTCCTGGGATGTCGTTGATCACTTCATGTTTTTTTCATTCGAATTTTTGGATCATATTGAGTCGATTATTAATAATTTCCTAATGGGTCGTCTCTGATCGTTCAATATTTCCTCATCGGACCTTGACGATTTTGTAAAATATAGCTCTTGGGAAGTCGTCAATAACTTTATATTTTCCTAATGAGACGTGTCTGATCATTCGTCGACGTCTTCGATCATTCAATTTTATCTTTATTGATCTTTGTGGATCACCTATTATTAATTTTTTCCCAAAGACGTATCGTTCAATTAATAATTTCATCATTGCAGACTTTGAAGCATTAAGGCACGCCTTTAATCACTTTTTATTTTCTTAGTGAGGCGGTTGCCGATTATTCATAACTTTCCCCTGGGACGTCGTTGTTTATTTTTTTTTCATTCAATTTTTTGGATCATGCAATATGTTGCTCATGGAACCTTTGAATTATTCATTAATTTTATTAGGAGCGTCGTAGTTCAAAAAATTATGGGACGTCGCTTTGCTTCTAATATTTCATCATGGAACTTCGCTGACATTGTTATTCCGCAATCTTTTATTTATGAAATTAAAAAAGTTAACTAAGATTTTTGAGGCACTCAACCAATTGTTTCATTTGTTGAAAATGCTGGAACTGTATATTCCACTTTTTTTATCTGATTGCACCAGATTTTATTTGGTTCTTTCATAGAACTAATCCATTGAATATTGCTGAAAACCGGTTATCTTAGACTTTGCTATAAAATAATTCAAAGTAGCTGTCATAGTCCTTGCGACAGAGTCACTTTTATTAAGCTGCCATTTTCACACCAACTATCTACAATAAAGTCGAGTGGAAGACAATATATGTAATTACTTTATTTACAGTGAAACCATATTAAGTCGGTTTTTTTTTAATTTTTTTAGTTATTTAACATGTTGAAAAAAAAATCTAATATCTATAGTAATGGGCAAATTGGGTTTATATTACGATTGTTGTATTTTCTGTTGTCTGATTTCTTAAATTTATGTTGTATTGAAAAAAATAATGTTGGGAATAACGATCTAAACATATAAATTATACTTTGTATGCTAAATTTGTACATTTTTTTAATTTTACATTTTTGTTTTGAAATGGCAATAATTTTTTTTTTAATATCTACTTTTTGATGAATCGTTTTCTTATATCGATATATGCATTCATTAAAAATTCGATACCATAAAGGTGTAGATTGTGTACTAAAATTGACAGTTGGTTACAAGAAAATTAAATAAAAAAAAAAGCCATAAACCTCATAAATATAATTCCATATTCTTTAAATGGCTGGTTTCTTATCAAGTTGGTCGGTAACAGGTAAAAAAAATGTTGAAATGACTAAAAAATAATCGTAAATAAATTAAATAGAAATCGATAGTTTGTGTGATTTATTGTGATTTTTATTTATGAATTTAAAAATCAAAAAAAAAAACCCAAATGTAGGTAAAAGGTAAAAGTGTTAATCATTTTTAATATGTGTATATATTTATGTAAAAATTATTTTTAGTATTTTTATTCGAAATTAATAGATAGTTTCTTTTTTACTTCACATTAGGCTATTAGGTTTCCATATAGTTTCTAAAAAGAATAATTGTGAATTTTTTTTAAGTTCATGGTTATTTTATTTCTATTGTGAATATTTAGGGTGGAGAAAATTGAATAGCATGAGAAGAATTATAAAATTATTATTGAATATTATTGACATTAGCCCAGTTAGAATATGAGTATAAACAATGGGTTTAGGTGATATTACAATAAATTAAATTAAAATTTTCTTTTGAATTAAGTATTGGTCAAGGACAAGGTAATTGTTTTTAAAGTAATCATATAGTTAGTAATGAATTAAAAAGACAATAGCAGACGTAAAAATTCTACAGTATAGAGTCTAGATTACAACTTCAACTATGTTTAAGAATTTGTATAAAATTTGGAAAATTTTCTAAAGACTTCGGTTTGTTTTGTCCAAAACACCCGAGGAGACATTATTTTCATACAACATATTTTCAAGCAAAGGTATATTAAGTTGCAATTGAGTCACAAATTTTATGTAATCATCGGTGTCTTTAACTGTTCTAGGTAATGTAGATTTTACTAAATTTAGATGTTTTTAAATTTGTCATAATTTTCAATAGCAAAACTAAATAGTATCATTCGTAAATACAATACCTGTAAAAAAATAATTAAAATGGTACTTAAATACTTGGTTAAGTACCATTACTTGGTAATCATAACTATAAAAACCTTTTTCTATTAGAAAATTGTGACCATTTTGAGGATAATTTAGTATTTTTTGGTATTCAATTGTTTTAAAGTAATTAAATATTAAAAACTAATTGCAAAAGTAACTTAAGTATTAAAAATAATTACAAGGGTAACTAATTTTAAATATAATCACAAAATTAATTAAATTTCAAAATTAATTTCGAAAGTAATTGAATTCCAAATTTAATTACTTTTTAAGAATTTAATTTTTACTGGTAATTGAAATCCCAAAGTACTATTACATAAACTTTTTAAAAATCATTAGCAAGTAATGATTACCAAGTAATGGTCTTGGTAATTGTGGTGGTAGTTAAATTTTACATCAGATCTGCTAGAATTAGGCATAGTACACGGATTAGTAATATTATTACAATTTTAACCAAATAATCTAGAATTACTTTAATTTAATAACTCTAAAAGTTAAGATCCGAGGCACTTGTTGCCACCGGTAATGCTTCTAGCGTCATTTTACCATTAAGTTGTAAATAAATGAAATAATGAAAAACATCTAATTAGTCGTCAAATTGATCCGGCTAAAAGTAAAAACTTCCTCTACTCTCCTCTCGCAAATTTGCAGTGCTTTATGTTTGTAATGTAATGTATTCCACCGAAGGGTTACATGATAACAGGGTTACAGAGACATGTTACCATAGTTACATGCACATTTAAGCTTTTAAGGTATGGTTGATCTATTTGAGTAAAGTATGTTATATATAGGAAATGATGAGATACAATTAATAAGTACGAATAATATAATATATGAACGTACTTCGAAGATTTCTAAAATTACAAACTTGAAAGAAATATAGAAACTTCTTATAGAACAGGAGCAGAACTCATAGAACACGCGAAAAAGAGTACTTCGTGATAATAAAACTTCTACATGAAGGTTTAAATAGTGAAGCACAACTGTGGTTTTTAGAGCAGTATACAGTCATATTTATTAAATATGTCATTCACGATTGCGAATTATAATTAATAAAATCCTATTAATAAATCATCAAAATCTGTATAACAAAATTTTCATACATCACACAGTATACATTTATTACATCAATCATTGATTTTAATGGAAATATTATTGTTGTATTAAAAAAAAATTTTTAACAATTTGTTTTTAAATTTATAACAACAATTTATATTTTTGAAATAAAAAATTAAAAGCTATCAAAAAAAAAAACTATAAATAAAAAAATTGTTGCATTCAATATAAGGAAAATTTGTCATATTTATAGAAACACTAAAAAAAATCATTATTTTTTCCAAGATTTTCTTTCCTTTCTGGGTTGTATGTAAATACGAGTACATCATGTAGATTCACTTTATTTGACATTAAAGCGTTGTTTTTCCCACAACTATCATCGTTTTTATTAAAAGTTATGTAATTTAATCCCAACACATAATTTTTCTTTATTTAACAATTTTTTTTATTTTATTATTATTATTTGTATCTGATAGATTGTTTTTAAAGTATCGTGATCGTATTTTTGATTTTTGCTTTTTTTCTTATAAAATAAATTCGCACTTTATTTTATACATTCATCTGACAGATAAATTAATGATATTCTCTGTATATTTTGTATATTATACAAATTTTATAAAATATTGCGGAATTGAAAATATATAATAAATAATGCACAAAATTTTGTGAATAATTGTAGTTGTTAAAGATTTTGTTGGAAAAAAAACTATTAGTAAATTGCATGAAAAATTTTGAAGTAATAAGAATTTTTGAGAAATAATAAAAAATAGAAAATTTAGTATTTTTCAAAACAAGTGAATTTATTTAATAAAAAAGATATTTCCGAAAGATTGCTGTTCGAAGGATATTCGATGGTGCTTTACACAGTGCTTTACGACTGGGTTACACAGTGGTTGGAGTTCCGACTTTTCCAGCGAAATTCAGCCATTGGGCTCAAATTAATGGTTTAATCAATAATTAATAATTATATATCTTTAATAAATATAACATTAATATAACAATATAAACAAATAATTTAATTGAATAATATAACTCACAGATACAGAATACCATATAATTCAAATACAAAATTATTAAAATATAAACAAAAATAGAATTGTATCTATTAAAAATCTAAGACTTTTCTACATGTTATAATTTTATTAGGTCTAGTACTATCTCATCTAATTGATCATTAAGATCAAGATCTCCCTTGTCCAATATTAACAGTTAGCACTTAAAAAAACAATAAACAAAATATCTCTAACAAATAATATGTTTACATAAACAATATCTATCTAAACAATCAGTAGTCATTTGAAAATCCAGTGCGCAAAGCCTATACTATTCTTCTAATTTTTTTTTGAAGATTTAATCTTCACTTCAAGAACCAATACTTAAGATTTTTATTAGAAATATATTTCGAATCTGGTTTTAAGTTAAAAAAAAATTGCCTGCATAAACATTGTACTACTATACTCTTTGGGTCCAGTGCACATCGGTTCAACTTCTTTCCTTTAGCTTTAAAGCATTGTTCTTCTTAACAGATTTAAAAATTTTTCTGTTAATATATGAATTAAATTTTAAGTTATTCTATGCTTTAAAAACACTTTAAAGAACGTTAACTTAAATGGATTTTTATTTCCGGAAAGAAGAATTATTATAAATCGTTTAACTTCTTTAACCAAATTGCTATCTTTTAACTTTAATTTTATTTTTATTTGTACTTATAATGTTTTCCCTCGAAATTTGAACTTATTTCCCCTTCATTTAATTTTAAGGAACTTATTCCTTAAATTGTTGTTTTTTGTAAATTTGAATTGCCGAAATAAAGTTTTAAAAATTAATTATTGTCATCAAAATGGTATGGGTAATAAATCAGGTCTTCGATTTTGATTCTGAATATTAAGATTTAATACTAAAATAATTTAAAAAACGAAAATTCTCTACTAAAATAGAAACCAAAAGTTAAAAAGACATTTTAAAAGATTTAAAATTCATTTAATATTACAACTTGTCAAAAATAGGTAAATTAAAAGATCCCTTTTTAAGTTTCTCGAAAGACTAAAAGTTAGGGAAATTTAATTGAAATTTAAGACGTCGGCCTTTCAGTCGAAGGGTCTCGGGAAGGGTCAAACTTTGGTTGGATCATATCTAATAAAAAATATAATTTATAATTGATATCGTAATAGCTTATATCGTAATCTAAAATATAAACCTACGTCACCTGCTGCAAACGAAAGGCTGAACCACTCACATATCACATTGTGTGTGGTAGGGGACTGTTCAATACCAATGGATTAAACCAGAAACAATAAAAGAGTAATATTAAATTTTACTCTCAAAAACCTCAACTATTTATAACTCAAGGCACTTAAGATGCTTTAAAAATCTCTGAATTACCTACAGATACTTTTGATAACAAATACAAGTTAATAATTACCTACATTTTTATGAAAGGCATTAACAGGATACTGTTATACTTAATTGATTCTTAGAAATATAGTAAAACTATAATAATAGTTACTTAACTTCTCTCTATTTGGTTGTAATACGTGTCTTCCGTCATAACAAGTCTGATAATGACAATAAAACTATAAAAAAAAAAGAACTAAAATTTCATTGATGTAATCTTTGTCGGCTCAACTGAAAAACCAAATGAATGGGTAAACAATAAAAAGTCAACCGACAGATAGGTTTTGATTATTTTGTATTCTTTTAAGAGCCAAATTTTCAAAAAAAAAGAAACAAACAAACAAATAAACAAAATAAAGAACATTTGTATATAGAAAATAATATATCTGAAGATTTTTTGTCACATGCATCATTAAATTTAAAATAATAAGAAAAAACGAAATAGAAAATGAAAATGAAAGAGAAAACAAAATTACAAAATACAAAAAAAATGTAAAAAAAAATTTTCCGATTCATTTATCGATGAACATGTTTAGCATCTTAATGTTAATATTGCGTAAAAATCATTTAAAAATTATAGTGTCTTCCTTTTTTTTTCTATTTAATGATAGGTATACTATACTATAGGTTTATTATACCTTACCTCCCATTATTATCATACCATCATCATGCACAGAATCTTGAATTAGACCTACATCATTGATATTTTTTTTTCGAATTTGAATTTATTTGCAAAAATAAAACAAATAAAACAAAAGTTACTATTTTAAAATTCATTTGCTACATGATTTCCTTGTGTTATTTTACATTTGCAAAAACACTTACCTATAGATGAATTGTTTGATACCTTTAGGATAAAAATTATAAATTCTTTTAAAGCTTCATTTAACATAAAAGTTCACCTGTGATCTAGAAAGGAAGTTGAAAAATACTTAAAGGTGTAATGGGAAGGTAGAAGATAGATCGATTTGTCCCATTAAAAGGGAAATTTAAGATTTTAATTTTGCATTATTTGAAATATAATTTAAAATTAAAGAGTAAAGAATAAAAATTGAAATTAAACATTGATTGGAAAATCAAAAAAAGTAGGCATTAGAAGTTAATGATTCTAAAAATAAAACTTTTAAATTTGAATTAAGAGTTATCATAATCTATGATTATTATTGTAGACGTGAGTCACTTTTTTACATGTGCTACCACTATTTTAAAGTGTTGGGCCAGTAACTATAAATGAAAAATTAAAAAAATGTAAATTATATCAATGACTTAGGTTAAATTTATTTACAACACTTGTAGAATCTATACTTATAATGTATCTTCCTTTTTGGGTGAAGGAACGTTGTAAATTTTGTTGGTTATTTGGATATCATTAACACTAGCTCTTAATGGAGATTTTGTCCCTTTCCCTTTTCTTCCTTTAATTTTGTTTTGTAAAATGGTATGAAGTTAGTACTATTTTTCGGCATGTGTAAAATAATTTAATTGTTCCTAAGATTTTCCTATTCTCCTCCAATATTTAATATTCTATCAACCTAAGAAGTTTTAACCATTCTTCTATACAGATACTCTTGGAAGGCTTCCAGTTCACTTTTAGATTTTTTGATAGTTTCAATATTTCAAACACGATATAGTTTAAGATTTTAAAATTAAATTGCTTATCTGGTTGTAAATATTCGCAAGAGCAGCACCACCTTCTAAGCCTCTTAACTTATAATATTACATAGCCAACTTTTTTCCAAAGTACTTTAAAGAGGATGACTTTAGTAAGAATAATCTTGAAGTGTAGTTTTTGATTCAATAATCTTAGGCTTAATCTATAACGACATCTCTCGAAATCTAAAACAAATAACTAACAAAAGCAATAAGAGACTTCTTATATATATGATTATATTACATTTCATTACTAATTTAACTATATATATAGTTAAGAAACTTCTGGCACTTTCTTCTATGCTATTCTTCATTAGTTTTCCTTATTAGCCATCCCTTATATTGATGTTATATTTCCGACGAAATTCCCGTCTTTCATGTTTCCGCTGAAAAAATAATTGCGGGAATTACCGTCATGATATTAATTGATGAAAAATTGAGTGATTTGGAATTTTGTATGAAAAAATTGAGTAATTATTTTTGTAGGTTTCTTAAAGGTTATGTGAAGACGAATGTGTTAAAAGAGTTAACTTTGGCAGACATTGAAGATAAGAAAAGACACGGCTTAAGGAAATTCGTTTGTTGTGCGCATATCGTGATTATCCATAAACCATATTCCGTCAAATGTGCTCCCTAAAGTTGCCAATTTTTATATGTACGACTTGATTAAATTAAAGAAGAATATTAACAATTTTCTCTTTAATATCTTTCCATATTTTAACCATTTCCCATAATCCCACAATCCAAAACTCCCTAAAAACTTCTCCAGAACTCTAAATCCTTCCATATTCCTGTAACCAAACTGTACATTGAAATCACAGGTGTCTGCCTAATGTTTCGATCGCAAAGAGTTTTGATTTGTTAAAGTCGCACTCTAACCTAAACAAAGGCCGTAAATTTTCAATCGTTGGCTTTTGAGCATTCTAAAAAAAAAATGCAACAAAATGTAAAATTATGGTACTCGACCTGGCAACACCGCAATAAGAAAAATTTTATTAAGTAATTAAATGTAATTTTAAAATTTTTCAATTTGAAGCAAATTTGCAAAAAAAACTTGTAAAATTGCATTTTAACATTGTAAATAAAATATAATAAACATGTATTATTAAATGCATAAGCAAATTAACAGTTATTTTGATTTATTGTTACTTCCTTTAATTAAAAGTAATTTTATTTTCATAAACGAATTGGATAATTTATAATAAATTAATTTATTATTTGCATAAAACAGAATTAAAATAAAAACTAGAAATAATTACACGACAGTCAATAATTATTTTGAACTTTAATCTGTAAACTCTAAATCTAGTAATTATATTCAGCTGATTTCTATTCCGTTTACACCTATCAAAATCTATTTGAATTTTAATAATTTAATTATAACTAATGATTTGTCATTTCTTAAGTTGTTACAATTAAAAACTTCGATTAAAGTCTAACTACATATCATATTTGATATTAAAACTTGAATATGAAATTGACTTTGTAATTTTTAAAATTAAAAAAATATATTAAAGTTATTGAAAACTGTTTGTCCAACTGGTACAATTTTTGCAATAATAATTATGCAATATATTATCTTAAATATACATTTCTTTGAAATTCTTTTCTTATATACTTTTAATTGAACTTGCCTGTATCTATGGGTTAGTTTTTTGTTTTGAATTTTAAATTAAAATTTATTTTTAAAACAAATTAAATTACAATTAAAATTATTTCTTTAAAATATAAATTTTCAAAGGACATTAATTTAAAAATTCCTGTCAATTATTTTTCCAACAACTTTCCATAAAAACTATTATAATATTATATTAATTAACTTTCTAATAAATTTAAAACTTTAACCAAATTAAAAAATAAATTTAATGCTCAATACATTTAACAATAAAGGAAAATAGTAAAAAAATGAATTACAAATTGACATCTGTCAAATTAATTTTAAAAATTCAAATGGGAAAGTATTAAAAATTTACATGTTATACAAAATTAAATAAACTATTAAATTAGAAAATAAAATAGCCTGTTACTATTTTAAATAATGAAGTGCATAACAGTAAAAGTTACATATATAAATTCACTATAAAAATAATCAAAATAATGATTACTTTACATTTACTACCTAACTTACAGCTGTCATTACAATTTTCAAGTCAAAATAAAAAACAAAAAAAAAAATACAAATTGACATTTTAACTTTCAAACAATACTTTAAGTATAACTTAACCTCAAAAAAAAAATGTTCAAATGTGTAAATATAATATTTTGTTTTACAAAATGTCTTAGTTTTAATTTTACTTAACTTTATTTTCTAGTTACTACTCATGTAATCGTTCATTACAATTTTTTTGGTGTTTCATTTTTGTTGGCTTTTTGTTCATAGCTTCATTTACAATGCATACAGAAAAACTATTAAATAATAATGGTAATATCTGGTAATACTCATAAAAAAAAAATTACCAATTAACTTTTAAAACTTAAGTACTTTTTTTTTCTTTTCTAAATAATCAAAAGTATTTTGTAGTAATTGTAATTGTAAAATGCTACATTAAAAAAAACAACACAAACTTGTGGTTTTACAGTTTTAAAAAAATTCAAAAATAAAGTAAAAAATTAAAATAAATTAAAAATAAACGAATTAAATTATAGAAAATTAAAAAAAAAAAAACTAAGTATTTTTGTAATAACGGTGAAAATGCAATAATCAAGCTAATTTAAATACAAAAACAAAATAATAACAACAATGTAAGTACTTACTTGTAAAAAAAAAAAATGCTTTAATAGCAGGAGTAAAATTGTTGTTAAACACAAAATAGAAACTTAAAATAATAAAAACAACATTAAATAAATATCGGTTAGATAAGATATGCTTATTGCATATTTAAATACAATATTTAAGTTGCATTAATTTGGATAATTACAAGGTTTGTACAAACTTTAATACAACAATAAAAATAAAAAATTTAAAACGGAAAATTGTACAAAACGGAAAATTACAAAAAAAAAAAACCGTTTTTTTTTCTTACAAACCGGTATTTTTTTTTTTTAAATTATTCTGTTATTTTTTGTTTCTAGTTCAGAATTTAATTAAAAGAGAGTGGGATGATATTATACTGTTATTTTGAAATTAAAAATTAAACTATACAGTGTTTATTTTTATTTTTTTTTTAAACACAATTAATTAAACGTCAATTTTTATTCAATTGCTGTATTAGGTAAGGTTATGAGGGCAGTATATTTGAATTTTATTTACAAACAAAGTCTTAGATGTCAAAGTTTATGACAGTTGTAAAGTTAAACTATATGTCAGTTGTGAAGTTTGAATGGTTATCTTATTATGAGTTTATCGCAATGTAGTAAAATAAATGACTTAAGCTGATAGAAGTTCTCTGCTTCATTTTGTGGTTTATATCTTTCAAATATACTTGCATATGTCAATTACTATTATGTCTAGTGTTAACTTAATTAAACATATTCAGGCTTTGTTTAGGTTCTTAAAATAATTTCACTTTTTCTGACAATTCCAGTTTTCTATGTAGGTAGTGGTTTTATAATAGTGTATTTTCATTTTATACATTTATGTAAATTTCAAACTTTATCAAAGCGGCTTGAAACAATGAATATATTAATGTACAAAATTCCTAATTAATTTTTTAAAGGAGGCTGAAAGGGAATAATGACTGAATTTTTCTGAGTTTATGCAAAATGATATTAATTTATTTATTAAATTTTATTTATCGCTTTACATTTAGAAGCAGCTGTTGACAACTACACACTTCTATTAAATGTCAAAAATAATGTTTGAAAATTACATAAGGTTCGTATAAGTTTAAATATTAAACTAAGCTTCACATACTGCAATATTTTACTGTAAACTATAATGACATTACGGACAAATTTCTTTTTATTTTTAACGAATCAACATAGCTATAAATGTCAAAACAATACTAAAAGATAAAATGAACTATTTCAAGAACACGTAGCTGAATTTGGTTATATAAATAAAATTTTAAAAATTATTGTAATTATTGTTTTACATAAATTTTACGTAAGTTTTATATGAACTTTAAATTCATAAACCTTTGAATTTTCACTTTGACTTTTAAATTGACAGATTTTCAGAAAATCGACAGATGACAGAATATTGCATAAAAATTTCAAAATTGACATAGCTTGTTATGTTTAACTAATTCTTAACGAAAAAAAAAAAGAAATGTGTTTGGACAAATCCATTGTTTTCCCATAAGTGGAAATTTACATGTGTTAATTTTGAATTTAAGATATGCGGTTGTATGTAATTATAGTCTGAGCCTTACATTTGTCAAAGTCTTAAATATATGTATTTTGATGTGACTTTTTAATTTGATATTTGTAAGCAATTACCTATACCGCTTCAAATTATATATTATTACAATTATAAATGCAAAAAAATTTAATGAGAACCGTTTGAATATTTAAATTTAACTGTAAAATTTTTATAGGTATTTCAATAATATATTTACGTATGAAAATATTAATTTGATTGACAGTCAAAGAAAAAATATAACAAAATTGTAACACTTTTTCCTGAAATTTTATATTAGAATACTTAATATTATTTTACATATACAAGTATATTATAATTACATAAAGGCGCTTACTCATGTGTTAGATTTGTAACAATTTCCTATAATTAGCTAATATATTTAGTTATTTAAAAAAAGTCAATTATAATTAAGTCAAGTAAAGTGAAATTTAAACTGTGACTTTTAGAAATTATAAAATTATATCTAATAAAAATAGTTTTAATTATGTGCAATTTTTTTTCTCTAAAGTTTATTTTCTTACAATACTGTTTTTATCATATATATATATTTAAATATAATTAAATAAAATTTTATTCGATTCAATTAACATTAATTGCAAAGTAAAATTAACAATTAATAATAATAAGTATAAAGAAAATAAAAAAAAAATTACTTAATTTGCCTATTGGCATTTTATTTTGCAATATTATTGTTATTTATTTTACTTTTTTTTTTTTTGATAACAGATGGAGTTTGGAATGTATAGTGAAATTATTTAAGTGAAAGGTATTTATTTGTTGTTTTTGTTGTTTTTTTTATAAAAAAAAATAACTACAAGAAAAACATGAAATTTAAATAATTTTATTAAATTTTGGAGGACTATTAAATAGAAATTTAATTCGGTTCAAATTTTTTTTTTTTTAAATGGTATATAGAAAACGTTTATTTAATTTTTGATCGCGCGTTAAACTAAGTTAGGCTATTAACTAACTTTCAACAAATATTATAATATGCAAGTTGAGCAACTCTTAAGCAGATGATAAATTTGAAAAAACTTTGGGTTAATTAAAAATTGGCAATTACGTATCTATAACGTGTATTAATTAAAATAAATTGTAATATCAATGAAAAGAAGAATAGACAAAGGTTTAATTTGACGTTTTGACGCTTCCCGGTAAAATCTTTCCATAACTTTAAAAATTGTGTCGCACAAATATAATTATAAAATTCAAACCGCGAGTATCCGCGCTGGATTAAGCAGAGTCAACTTTTGTTACTGAAATTGCATAAATTTACAATGTCTTAGGCACAATGAACGTAGTCATAACGCAGCCATCGTAGTTGCAAAATCTCAAAAAATCGTAGCTATCAAAATTAAAGTTAAAGCTGAAGCAACTTTTGCGTCGTTGAAAAGTTTATTGGGTACTTTCATTGTGTATATTTGTATAGTTTTCTATATGTATAACTTTTGATTTAGTATTTCTACTAGCTTGGCTGTGTGGGCAAGGAGGTAAGGGTTATTGAGAAGACTTTACAAGTACTAATGACAAGTTTTAGGTTTGACAGGTTTTGAAAGCAAGGTGTAACTTAAAAAAACTAGATAAATAAGAAAAATATATGGGTATATCATTATAAAATTTCGAATTCAACTGTCAACTTTTAAGGTTTAAGTTTATATAGAATCAAATTTATGTAATAAATCCATACAAACTAAACGTAGTAATAGAACCATCTAGCTGTCAAAAATTAATATATACATTCTTTACAATTTTAAACGTAACACAGTATCTATAATGTATATATAGAATGACATGTACTTTATAAATTATAACCAATTAAAGTGACCTTTCATTAAAAATCTGTACAAACTTATTAAAAAAAAAAAAAGCCTACAAATATTTTATAAAAAAATAAAATGCAATAAAAAAGCTCTGTAGTGCGTTGGTTGCGTTAATAAAAAAAAAAACATGTTATGTTGGAGGTGATATTTAATTTTAATTAAAAATGTGTGTTAGCTTCAAGAAATATTTTAAATATGTACTTTTTAAGTGATATTAAGATCACGAGATATATATTTAAATTTATAAGATATAAAAAGTAACGTTTTTTTCTTTATACACTTAATTCAAGAATTAATTAAAAATTTTGTCGTAAAAAAAAAAATTAATAAATGTTTAATTTGATTTATTAGCATATTTCCACTAGAATAAAAAAAATAAATCTAGTTTTTCTAGTAGAAACAGCACTTTTTTCAAGGTAAAAAATGTTAAAAATAGTGTCAAATTAAAAAACATGTTTAATCTAATTTAAACCAATTTTCTACTGCATTCGAACAGGTGAAGAAATGATAGAATATTAAAATATTATTAAAAGCTGTTAATTATGAAAATTATTTTAGTATTACTATATTAGATCTAATACTTATTTACTCAAGGAACTAATTAAACTAATTATAATAAAACGCTTTATTAATAAAAAAATTGTTATGAACAATCCCAAGAGAATGTAATCGCAAATATACACTTTGGATTAAGCTTGACTAATACTTGTATATTTAGATTAAAAGTAACGGGAATCTTAATCTTAAATGCTAATTGCTGGGTTATTCACGATTTTACTAAGAAATCAGACATATTCTTAAGATTTTATGCATTATTATATATAAAATTCAAGTTATATTAAGCATTTTTAGTATTGAAATTTTGTTTAGGGCAAAGCTTTAGTTCTAAACAGTTCCAATATACCCTCTAAGAAACTTGACACCGAAATGCATATCGTGGACTCGTGACTTGAAGTAAAAATAAATTTTGCATTTTTTTTTGTGATTTTTATTACATCAACTTCAGTTCAGTTATTGAAGTTTTCAATATTTGATTAAAATTCTATACATAACAGGGTGTGTTACTGTTGGTTGAAAATATTAGATAATATGAACATAATAAGATGTTTTGGGGCTCTCTTGAAAAAATCGTGAGTAACATATATTTTTGAGTTCAGAAATAAGAAAAGGAGAACAACTTTTTGATTCCATTATTCGGTTCGTGAGCTATAACAGGGTGTCTTTTTTTTTAAAAAAGTAATTTAGGCCAAAGTTTGCGGAAGATTTAGTAAGTCTAGTGTTGAGGGTTCGAATAGCTGTCATAAAAATTCTAAATCCATGTGAACATAACTTAATATATAATGACGCTGAGTATTTGTAATTCGGCAAAAGTAGTTAAGCTTAATTGCCTACGTTTGTCAAAAATATAATTACAGTCTAATGCATGAAGTTCGAAAAGCTGCAAAATAACTTATATATTTATACCCGTATATCTGTAGGTCAAAGGGTATAATTAATTTGCCACTACGTTTGAGACGCAGAGAAATAGGGGGATGGTGGGTAGGTATAGACTTAAGTGAATGGATCGGATCAGAATCGAAAAAAAAATCGATTTAGCTATGTATGTCCATCCGCCAATTTTGCCAAAAATATTTTAGTGCAATGGCCAAAGTTACTGCAAAATTTGGTTGATCTACCGCAGAGGGTTCGAGTAGCTGCTCTACAACTGCTTCTTTTAATTAAGCATTACACTACACCTAATAAAGCTGGTATATTTGAAATTTTGCCAAAAGTAATTAACCGGATGATGTTTATATAACGGTCATACGGGTATTCCAGAGTTGACACAGTCTACTCTACTACACTCTTCCTCGTTTTCTTATACAGTACACAGGGTCTAATTAGTTAAGGTATTCAAAATCTTTAAAATTAGTCAATCGGAGGATATTTTTTTAGTATTAGAATTGTGTGCGTATCCCGGAGTTGATAGAGTCTACTCGGCACTCTTGATTTTCTTGATTTATTTTTCCCTCATTTGTTCCAACATTTTTGAGATGGAATTCTACCTTTAAATAACCTTTATTGAAGTTATCGCATGTTTTATTAATTTCAATACATTTTAAACCATTTAATTTAATTAATTCTAAGAAAACTTTTCTAAATATATTTTATTATTAAAAGTAAAAATAAAAAAAATGGTCAACTTTTAAGTTTTAATTTAAAATTAATTGAAAAAGAAAATAGTTAAATGAAAATTTGATTGTATTATAAAAATAAAATTTTTTTTATTTAATAAATTAAACTTTATTTTAATTTGTTAAACACGACAACACTTTTATTTTAATTTTTTTAATTTAGTATATTTTAAATTTATTTAACTTGTGTTTATTTAAAACAAATTGTTCCCAATTGGTAAATTTTTTTTTAATTCTGAGTTTATTTTATAAACATACATATATATTCAAATTAACAGAATGTTTTATAAACACATATAAAAATATATATATGTATATATGATTTATTGAAAATGAAATGAAACTTTTAATAATAAAAATCTACATTTAAGCATAAGTTTTTGTTTTGCAGACCTTCTTGTGCAGGTAGAAAAATCCTTAAAGGATTTAATTTAAACTCAACTTGATTTTAAAAGTTTGTATTTTTTTATTATTATTTTTTTTAAATTAAATGTGAAAAGTTTTTTTTTTTATTTTTTAATTTAATGTTTTTTTCTGTTATTTTAAATCTTTTAAATTAATTTAAAAAAAAAAGTTTGTTAGTCGTATTATAATTCTATATATTGAAAGGTTTAATTTAAATGTTTGTTTTAATATTTGGGATGATATACAGAGGATGTGCAGTGATTATCTTAATCATTTCAGCTAAAATTCAAAACTTTAGGGTTTTGAATCCTTTAATAACGTACAGAAGTCCAAAACTATAATTAGAACATCATTCTGTTTAATTGTTTCAAGTCTCTTGTTAAATTTTGAATTCTGATGTGCTTTGAGTTCCCTATGAGGATCAAAAGTGAGTTTTAGTTAAGAATTTTTTCTTCCAAGGATTAATAAAGTTTGATATGTGCTATAATTAAGCTTAAAAGTTTTCCAAAGTTTCATTTAAAGAAAATTTTGTTCTTAGGGACTAATAAAGTCACAGAATTCTTAAACTTTTAATCAAATGTAAATTAACGGAAATTAAAATAGCCTATTAATATTTTTTTTGGATTAAATTTTTTTTAAAAATTTATCAAATATTAAAAAAATATTGACTGCTTTCATTTGAATCTAAAAAGCTTAAATTAGTCGTACTAAATGCGTACACGTTAGTCGTATTAAATGTACCGATTTGGTTAAAAATATACCGGGTGTTTCGAGCTGAGGAAGATTCTCATTTATTTGGGTGAATGAGCTATCAAACTTTTTTTAACTTTTAAATAGGAACAAAATTTCTTTCTAAACTTTTGTTAAAATATTTCTAGGTTTCTTGGGAATAGATTTATTCGAGCTTGAAACCAAAATTTATAGGTTTTATACAAACCAAATATCATTTAAAGTATTTCTCTTCAAAATTGACAATATTTACGTGACGATATTTCAAGTGTTCATTTCTTCACTTTCTTTTCAGTACGTTTTGAGAGCAATTTCAGTAATGGAGTCCAAAAATTACAAAATTTATAGTGAAAACACTTTTCATCAAATTAAAGATTTGTAATATTGATATGTATATATCTATTTTAAAACTTTTATTTAAAAACGTTCCGTAACTTTGCTCATAAAAATTAAAACTAGTGATTTTTTTTAGAATTCAGAGAAATTGAAATAATTGACAGCTTTCAAAATTTTGACAAATATAAACGGAACAGGTATTTATGAATGCTTAACCCACTAAGATTATTATATACTATATAGGATGTTTCGACAATAATCTGTCATAGAACTATAGGTCATTTTAGGAGTTTAAAACCCCCAAGGGATTTCTCTTGAAGTTTGGGCCAATTCACCAGTGGATTGTGTGAAAACCAGTGAATCTGCAATATAATTAAACTTTTCTAATTTAAATATTTTGATAAAATCAATCTAAATATAATAAAAGAAAAACTGCTGCTGCTGCTGCTGCCCTATGTTATGTTAAGTGTTATTCACACATGTAAAATACTTCTAATTACAAATTCTTACATACAAAGGAGAAAGAAAAAATGAAACTGATAAAATGTAAATTATGAACAGAAAAAAAAAATCAAAACGTATGAGAAATCTGTTAACAGGTAGATACAGAAAATTTTAATAAAATAGTATAAAGAAATGTTTTACAATTTAGTATGTATACTTCTATTTTATTATCACTTACAACTCTAAAACAAACTATTATAATGTTAACTTAATGTTCTTTAGGTAACGAATTTCCTTTTATTGATTCAGTAGCGCAATAGCAGGAAAAAAGAATATATATAAAAAGAGAAATTTAAATTATACCTGTCGTCCGACAGGCTTTCTTACTAGTATATTATATATAATTGTGTAACAATCTTCCTTAATTGACTATTGAGATTGTCCTTTATCAAAATATTTTTAACATACGTCAATTATTTACAGTTTCAACAAATTCTTAAAAAAATTTTGACATTAATCTGTTCAGAAAGTGATTAATTGAATCAATGATTTTACCACTTATTTGTACTTATCAATATTGCAAATCTTGAATTAAAGTTAAATATTATATAACTACTTTTTAATAAATTGTGGCCATAATAACTACTTTAAATAACTGTGGCCATTTTTAACTAGTAAATCAAACAAATTTAATTAAAGTTAGAAAAATTAATTGCAATAGAAAAAAAAAATTGAAAACAAATACAATTCAATAAACAACCTAATCAATTATCAAATATTTCTTAAATTAAATATAAACAATTTCTTATTATTATTATTTAAATATTTTTATTTCCAGTTTTACATAAATTTAACCAAAGCCAATTTATTTAAGATTAATTTAATTGAATTTTATTTTATTTTTTTTTTTCATTTCAGGTACGTACAATTTTAACAATATTTTGTATTGCATCACTCCATCCATGTATTGCCATCTCTTTTTATTTTCTCTTCCTTAAAACACAAAAAAAAAAAATCGGATTAATCAGAAAATCTTTAGAAAAGTTTTCCCACAAAATTTTATTTTATAATTTTTTTCATATCAAATTAAGGTAAGTGAATTATATTTGCTCGTATTTTTATAATTTTTTTTTTTACTAAACTTTTACTTTTTATTTAGTTTAAAATTAAATATGAACTGAATGATCATGAGAAAGAGATAGATATATAAAAATAAAAAAAGAATAAAGAAAGAAAAAAAAAATTTTAAAAATTAAATTAAAATGTTTGCAATTTTTTTTTGATTTGTTTTTGTTTTATATTTTTTTTTTTTTTTTTTTTTAAATGAAAACGAATTCATTTTGATACGAATGAATGAACGATTTAAATACGAATGATTTTTTATATTTTTTAAATTGTTGAAAGAAAGAGATAAAAAATTTAATTTTGATGAAAAGAAAGAAAGAAAAAAAAAATTTAATTGAAAGAAATAATAAAAACAAACTAGGTATCTTAAGATAGTTAGATAGATAGATGATTAAAAATTAAATAAAAAAACTTTATACGAAACTTAGAGTTGTTGGCACTTTAGTACTTGTAATTGAATTCAATTTGTGATATTATGGTGGTTAAAGATTTGAAACAATTGATTTTTAAAAAAAAAATATAAAAATTCTTTCAGGGAAAATGTCTTTTTATTTTTTTGACAATTGCTAGGGGTTAATGAAAAAAATAAGTAATAAGAAGTAAAAGTTAGGAGTCCCGGAGTTTCTAGAAGGGTTAAATCAATTCAAAAAATGTTGATGAATAAGTTGATAAGCTCTATATTAGAATACGCAATTTTGCTTTATTATAATGATAAATCATAAGATATTTGATATGTGAGAGATACCGCTTCTATTTTTAGAAAACAAATTTTAACTACTCTCGAACTTATACAGAAAATCTGTAGTTGCAGAAGGGGATTATTAGACTATTTCAGAGTAATGTCATTAGTAAAGTCGTAACTCCCTAGGAAACTTCTGTTTCTCGGTTTTTTATCTGAGTTTTTCGTACTAATACAGGAGTATTAAGACTCTAGATTCGAGGGATTACTACTGTATTAGCTTAGCTTCCATGAATAAGCCATAAAGCAGCTATGCAGTTTTTGTTAAGACGTGCTTACTTTTTACTGTTATAGGCTAAACAGCCTGACTATATATGTGCATGTCGAAACAGGGCGAAATATTATATTCATATTGTTAGAATTGATCAACTGAATTCCACATACAAATTAAACATGAGATAGTACTACGCCTTATAACAGGTATTATTAATAAAAATATATAAATAATTCTTATGTATATTTTCTAGATTAGAATACGCAATTTATTTTTATTATAATGATAAATCATAAGATATCTACTCTCGAACTTATAAATAAAATCTTTCGTTTCAGAAGGGTTATAAGGGAAGGGTCTTGTGTAAGAGTATAGATGGCGCACAAAGTTAACATTTGTGCATTTATATTTCATAGCCTTATATAATAGCTACAGCCGAGTAATCAACTTTAAGAATATTATGATTAAAGAAACTGAAGCCAAGTTTAAAATAAACTTGGTGAATGCCCTGTACTCCTTAAAGGAGTGGAAAAGGAATAAAAAAAAAAAATTAAGCCATTAATAATTTGAACCTAATGGAGAATGGTAGCTGAGTTGAGTCGAAAACCAGATAAAAGTTTTTCCCTTTCAGGGATTGGAACCCAGGCCTTTCGTATGAAAGCTTGGCACTCTAACCACTGTACCAGCCTGCCATATAAAAATGGAATCATTAAACTTATATGTAATAATTAAGTTCATTGTGAAACTTAAATCATAGTTTATAACATAAATGAACGCCTTTATAAGTTAATATATAACTATAATATTAATTAAATTCACGCATATGTATGTAAATCAAACTCAATCAGTTTCATAATTAAACTATATATATAGTATAAATCAAGTATATAGAAATATTTATTTACAAAAATTATGAAAAAATTAAATTTCTGTGTGAGTTTAAACTTTATAATTCAGGTCATAAAATACTCTAATAAATTATATTTAATAATTATCTAAATTAAAATTTTAAATTAAGTCGTCAACAGTAACTTTTTTATCTTAATTATTTAGAAACCCAATTAAAGTATCTCAATTATTTAGAAAATTTAAAACAAAATTCAAAATTGTAAATTAAAAAAAAAAAAAACTGTAGAAATATTCACTCATACTTAATATTTCTTATACCTTACACCTAAAATAAGTGCAGGGGTAATTTTGGTGTGGTGTGTTTTCAAAAGGAAGCAAGTTCATCAAAGTAAAAGTTCGTATATTTTATTTTTCAATATTGGCACGTCCTTATTCGTTTTAACATTGGTGAAATTTAAGCTGTCACGTACTAATGTCGAAAAAAGGCGAATTATGGGTTCGGATTATGGAAACTTCCAAAAGAGCCAAGAGCAGACGAGTATATCTCAAAATGTTGGAATGAATTGGATAATTATTTCTTCACATAATTACTTTCAAATTTTTATATCTTCGAAATTAATAAGGATAGAAACTTGAAATTTGGTACAAGGGTGCTCTGTTCTATTACCCATAAAATCAGATTAATGGTTTGCATGTCTGCCACACGCCCCCTTAGATCTAACCAGTATATCTTGGAAATTACCAAAGACAACAATTTGAAATTTGAGACAAGATAGGTCTGAACTGTTTCCTTAATGTTTTGAAATTTGAGATGAGGAGTGGTTGTTCAATTCAACTGTCATGCTACCCCCAAAACAAAACAAGCATATTATGTTAAAAATACATAGTTAAATTTGATAAATCTAGAAACAACTTTTTTTTTTCTTGTACTTATTATAAATATTGCCATTTCCCTCCACGACTATAATTTTCTAAAGCCATGGCTAGCTTAATTATAAATAATTTGAGGCTAATTAATGGATTAACCTGACATCAATTTTTGATATTTATATATTTTTTTAAAATTTAAGACCAGGTGTTCCGCTTTTTACAGAACTTGTTTAAAAAAAAAACTAATTACAACGCCTTTTGATATGCAATTTTTTTTTAATGCTTTATTGTTTTTATTTAATTAAATGTCGTAATACTCTCTCTTAATCCTATTGCATGTTCTTAATCAAACAATTGAATAATACTATTCATTTTCATTATTTAAATAAAATTTAATTAATTTTAATTCTAAAGGTACACTAAATTCTTAGGAAGTCACATTTAAATCTATTGTTATACTTTTATATTAGTTAATTCCTACAATATACATATTGCATTATTTTGATTTACTGTGCATGACTGTTGTACTATGAAACCGTGTTTATGAATTTTTTTTTTAATTGTAATTATTTTTTTAAAAATAACCAACTAACAAAATAGAAATTACTTGTGGTATGTATGTTGTATTGTGTTCAAGAATACAAGGGTATAAGTATTGTGTTTTTAAATGAATTTAATTTGAAGTTTTTGCAAAACAAAAATAAAAATTTGCGCAACTTTTGTTTTATTCTCCCTAACAGCTCGTTGAAGTAAGAATAATTTAAGTTTTTTCTGATAGTTTGTTTGTTATGGTGTTTGTTTTGTTTTTGTTGATTTGTTTGTTTGTTTATTGCATGTAACATATGTTACATTTTCGTGAATTTGTTTTAAGAAAAAAAAAAGGCAAAGTTTCAATTGGTATTTTTAACAATATTTTTTGTTATTCTTTTATATTCGGAAGAACTAAGTATCAAAGGGTGTAATAAATTTGACAAACCGTTTGTAACGCTTTAAAAGAGAAGAGAGGCCAGATATAGACTTATGATGCATTTATGTTAGAGCTGCGATGAGTGATTAGATCGTTAATAGGGGCATACCTTGGAAATCTATTTACATGATTTAAAAAGGTGTTTATATTGGAGCATTGCTTTGGTCATCGATAAACAATATAAATTTTCTACGCTATGCTCCTATCGAAGCTCTTATCACTTAGCGCAGCTCCAACATAAATGCATCCTTAGAGGTATGGATAAAATCAGAATCGAGAAGTAGATTGATTTAACTATGTATGTCCGAGCGTCCGCCGATTCATCCGTGCGCACGATAACTCAAAAACTTAGGAAGCTAGGATTCTGAAAATTTCCCCAAAGTGGTTTTTATAGAAAAGTCGTATATGTCGTACGAGTAGCTGCTATTTATAATAAGAATTACTCTATGTTTAATAAAGCTGGATGTCTGACAAAGGTATTAGCCAAAATTTTGCCTAGTTTAGTTTTATTGTTAGTCTAGTACAGTAGGTTCAAATAGTCGACATAGAACTTCTATTTTAGTACTAGCTTATATTAATATATAATGAAGCTAAGTATCTGAAATTATGTCGAAAGTAATTAACCGAATGATATAATGTTTACATTCATACGGGTATCCTAGAGTTGACACAGTATACTTTACACGTCTATTCCTCTTTCTAGAATAAAATTAACTTAAAATTACTTTATTTATATCTTAGTTTTTTGTTTTTCAAGATATTTTCAGAAGTAAATAATTTAAAAAAAAATTAAATTATTTTTAATTAGAAAAAAAAATAAAAAAAAATAAAAAACAATTAAAAGCGATCTGAGATCTTTTGATTTAAAGTATAATGTTTGTTTTAAATTAACTTTAGAGTAAGAAAAATATATAATTTTTAGAAAATATTCTGTTCATTAAAAATATTTTTTTTTTTAATTATTAAAATAAAAATTAATTAGTTTAAATTTACATAATTTATGTAATAAATAGAACATAAAATGTTATAAATATTAATTTTTGGAAATAAGATATGATTTAATTTTAGTTTCATAAAAATGCATCATAAATTGAAGAATTTTTATTTTAGAGTTTTTGCTTATCATTAGTTTTAATTGAGTTTTTTCTAATTAAAACTTGGTTCAGATTTTGTTTTAGTGATATTATAATTTATGCAAGAGTTTTTAGATTTAGTTTTAGCAATATTAAATTTTAATTGAAAGGGTAGTTGGAATTTTGAATTAGTAGAAAATTGCAGTTGAGAAGCTTTAGAAGAACTTGTTGTAAAAACGGGATTTTATGCAGTGAGTCTTAATATGGGTTTATAGGAGAACCTATTGTAATATAGCAAAGTTTACGATCTTTTTTATTGGATATTTTTTGATAGAAATTTGAACCGAAGACCATTCATTTCGACGACAAAGTTTAGCGACTTAAGCTGAACCACTTGTTCAGCTTTGGCCAATAAGGTTCTAAAACAACTTAATGAACTTCTTAATCTTAAGTAATTGCTGTAGTTTCCGGTTTATTGTTATTTTATGATTCATTGTTATAGTAATTTAGTTAATTTCAAGCCATATTAATGATGTCGTCCTTAAGTCGTCGAAATTTTCGTCAAAATGGAAGATCTCTGGTTAAAATTTCTGTCAAATCGTATCCAATAAAAAAATATCGTAAACATTTTGTGTTTTGTAATAACTTATATCGTAATTATTAAAAAATTTGTATATACATATATATAGTCATATACAACAGCTCTAGCTTTGTAATCAACTGCTAAGTGCTAATAGTTATTAACGAAGTAAAAGCCTCTTGTACTCCTTGATAAAGAGTGAAACATTGTCATTGCCTTTAAGATCAATTTCCAAGGCCATGCAAAGGTAAAATTTCTATGAATTTTTGTTATAAGCTTTAGTGCTTATATTGCTTAGTGGATTCAGTTAGATTAGAAAATTGCAGTAGAAAAACAATTGGGAGAAGTGTCATAATTGTTACAAGCGTTGTCTGCCAGTAAAATTTGGTTGAAGAAGACAAGCAAGAAGAAGTAAAATTGTAATTAGGCGCCTCGATTGTGTAGTGGGTAAGAATTTGCCTTATTCTACTTCTTACCCACTGCGGTTCCGATACAGGTCATAAAATATTTAATTGATTTGCACAACGGGTCGCAAGGTTTAGATGTTAGGGTGACACTTGCAACTAGATGAAGGAATTTTCAAGTAGAAACATAAAAGTTATATTGTAAGCTCTATGATAAATGCATAGTGCATTGATTCGAGATTATTAGAGTGCTGTGTAATGGCTTCGAATAAGTACCCATTATACCTTATTTAATACTTACCAGGAGGCAATACGTTTAAAAGTATTATAAAAAATTATGAAAAATCTTCAAAAATTGAATGTCGTGTTATCAGAAGTAGAACTTAAGTTTCAATAAGCCTTTCACAACTATATAAATAGTTTTCTTTTATTCGTTATAAGAGTTAAAATTAAATAACAACTTTTAGTATTATATAACCTAGATAAATTTGCTTCTACAGAATTTAACAAAACATATTTAACAAAAGCTAAAAAAGTGTAAAAGTAAATATTAAAACCCAATTCTTTTTATCTTAAGAGTTTATACTATAAGAGTGCAAAAAAGTTCCTCGGAACAATATATTAAAAAAAGATTGAAATTATTATAAGGTAGGAAAAACTTTAACATTAACTTAAAAAAAAAAAAAATTACAGTTTTTGTTAAATAAATATTTTACTTATTTTTAAAAATTTTTCCAATTTTTTTTGGTTTTTTGTGTTTTTTTGTTCATAACTCGTTGATAAAGAATTTTTTTTAAAGAACTCTCAGAACATTGAAGAACCCAAAAGATTTTTTTTTGAAGAAAAAAAGAAAAGATTTTATTTTTGTAAATTTTTTATTTTTTGGTTTTTACAAAAAAAAAAAACCAAAACTTAAAACAAAAATAAAACCTCACCTCTTCTACTTTTCTATATTATGTTTTTTTTTTTTAAATACAATTAAAGTAAGTTTTCATTTTAACTTTAATAAATTTTTTTTTTTAAAAAAATGATAACAACCTTGCAATAATAAAAGTAAAATAGTATTACTTTTAGTATATCTTATAAAAAAAGATTCCCTTCCTTTTACTTAGCATTAAAATTGCGCAGGTTGGAAATGATGAAATATAAGTCGCGATATTAATTGCCTGCAAATTATAATTTCTTAGTCTAAGCAAAAGGGGCACTTAAAAGGGTCATAAATGTAGAGAATGTAGTCCAAAATCGATTAAATATAAGTCCCGAAATTAGTTGCCTGCAAATTATAATTTGCAAACCTAAGAAAGCAAAAGAAGCACTTCAAAGGGGTATAAGCTAAGTATAACGGTAAATCCTCGTAATTTAAAAGTTGTTCAAAATCGATGAAATGCAAGTCGCCCAATCCTCGTAATATGTAAAAATTGTCCAAAATCGATTAAATAGAAGGAGCGATATTAATTGCTTACAAAATTATAATTTCCTAGACTAAGAAAGCAAAAGGAGCACTTGAAAGGGGAATAAATGAAGTATAACGGTAAATCCTCGTAATATGTAGAAATTGTTCAAAATCGCAAACTGAAAAGCAACAAGAATGACGTAACAACTTAAAGCTTATGTTCAGCTTGATAAGTTTAATATGTTGAGCTCATTCGTTTTTTTAAGTTACCCTTAAAGCAGCTGGTTCTTTTCAATCGAGATCTATCGAGAGTTTCAAAATTTCTACTGCCAAATTTCTGACGTTCTTGCAATATGGTCAGCATATTGTTTTCATTCTTGCATTGTCTTCTAATCTTAGGATTAGTTTACTCAAAGGGAAGAATGTAAAAACAGCCACATGAATTAAGTGATCCTACCTCCAAGTTGGGATTTCGACGTCTATTTGCTTAAATAACAATAAGATCGTATTTAAACAGTAAGGATTTCGAAGGGCTTGACTGCAGCTTCAAAATTAACTAATTGAAAGTTTCCGAGCGCCTCACTGAAACCCCTATTCAAAGAATAAAATCCAAGAGATATTTAAGTAGAACTGGTTTAAGAATAACTAGTCTACAAATGGTGCCAAACAATAGTTGGAACAATTAACAGATATTCCAACAATTCCATTGACAACCAGCATTACTTTTCTTTGTTATTTATTATTTCGTTATTTCGAAAAATAAAAAAAAAACAAAGAAGATCATCATTTATTTTACTAGTTTTGTTTTTTATGATTACTTATATATTTTATGTTTACGTGCATTCAACTAACTTTCCAAAAACAAAAAAAATGTAGTAATAGCTTTACTGTTCATTAAAAGAAAAATTGAATTGTGCATCGAGATTTGAGATTTTTAAACAATAAAAAAGTAACAGGAAAAATAAAACAAAAGAGCTATCCATAAAAGGACCGCGAAAATATTACACCAAATTACTCTTCAAATTATCTCGTTTTTTTTTTTTTTTTTAATTTTTATCTCTTAAACATTAGTTATAATATTTAATACAATATGATAAAAAGAGATAGATATATAAAACAGAAGGAAAGAAATAGAGAAAGGGTATATGATATATTTCAATCTCATAAAAAAATTTCAAAGTTGTAAAATAAATGAACGCTTTATAATTATATTGAATTTTAGTGAATGTTCCATCACAGAACAAGGAATGCAGAAAATAATTAAATTGATGTAAAGCAGGTGTGGAAGGAGTGAAGAAGTATTTTCTGTTTGAAGATTTTCGTAAAAGTAATTATCATGGTTCGAATTTAACTGGCGCAATAATTAAATGTATAGTTACCATAATTGAGAACTATAAATTATTTTATAAAAGTGGCAGTGACGGTTTAGAAAAATGTTAAAGCATTTAAAAACGAGGTATTTACTGAGGGGGGCAAAGGGAGTGTGTTCTTGAATAGGTAAATCTATTCAGAGAAGCTTTGATATCCTTCTGTAAATGCTTTTTTTATGAGGTTTCTTCGATGACGTTCGTTCGCTTTTGCTTCAATTTCAAACTCAATTTTTTTTAGCAGTACTTCATTTTGGCAATTCCTTATTGCGATTCAAGAAAATAATATGATGACGAAAGTTAAATTTTTATCGCTTAATCAAACTTACATTTTTATTAACCAAATTCCGAATAAAGTATGATTTAATAACCAGAAGCTTCGATACTGCTAAATTTGTCTCTGATTAACAGATTACCAATTTATTTTTGTGGACTTTATGAATTGAATAGGTTATAAAGCTTACAGGAGAGAAGAGTGGGTATACTTGTTGAACAGAGAAATAAATCCAGACAGAGTTTTATGCTATTCTGCTAACTATTTTCTGTCGGGTTTCCCTTATAAGTTCAAGAAAATAGAGGAGGAATTTCAAATTTTAGCTTCCATTAATAAGTTCTTATTTGCATTTTTAATCGAAGAACTTTTACAAAACTACTTCGATATAATTAATCGATATAATGGTTACCAGAGACTTCAATTTTGTATAATTCAATATCTATTATTCATAAATAAACGTTTTGTTTAAAATTTCAGTGGATTTAGAATAACATATTAACAAAGTGCTGAATTTCTAATGGTTCTACGCGTTTTTATTCTGCTAAATTTCATAACAAAGAGTTCAAAGTTTCCAGGACAACGAAAACTGCTAATTAAATATTTTATTGATTTACAGACATTAAGTTCAGTTCCCAAAACATTAGTTCTATCGTCTTATCTGAACCCCTTATATTACAGAAATTCAGGGTTTTCATGGCAACTAAAATTAGAAAAACTTTCGGATTGTTTCACAGATATCAAGTTTAGTTGCAAGAGCTTTAGTAATGTCTTTTAAGTCAAACCCCTTATATTACAGGAATTCAGGGTTTCCATGGTAACTAAAATTAAGAAAAACTCCTAAATTTCTCGTCTTCTCATTAAGAACAAGAACAAGCATAAAATTAATTGTAATTATAATCATATGTTGAATAGAAACCATTGAAAAGAAACTTACAATTGCAAGAATTTTGTTTTAATTTTTAACTCTCAGAAGCTTCGACAACCGAATATTTTCCATTTGATTATTGGTCACTGAATTGAATAGCATGCAAGGAACAATACGGTTACATCAAAAAACCAAAAAATATATTTTTTATATTGTTCAACAGAGAGTTGATTACCTATTCTTTAACACAGAAATATAGATCGCAGTCTTGTTAAAAAATTGAAAATCCAATTGTTGGGATTTACTTTGGTAGTAAAAAATATACAAGTAAGTAAAGGGAAGAAATTGGATCTGTAAATAATAGTGAAAATCTATATTTCTTATGTTATCTGCTTTTTGTTTCTTGCTTCTTGTTATTGATGCACTTTCAAAGCTTATATTTTTTGAAAAAATAGTTTACAATTTACAACAAAAAGTTAACAACAACAATTTTTAATAAAAAAGTTGAATAAAAACTACAAAATATGAAATAAAATATAGTGAAGATTTCGTGTTGCGGATTTTGTGAATTCATCTTTTTAATAGTCGTACACGATACATCTATATAGAGTACTAGACACTAGTATATCGACTGTGATAAAATATCTTTAGACCATCTAGAGCTGGCAAAAAATTATTATTAACATTCCAAATTCGTTGTTATAAATGTTGTACAGCAGTTTTTTTTTTTTGTTGCTTTATGTTTCTTTGTGCAATGATAATAATGATGGTGCATTTTCTTCTTTTAACTTTTGATTGGTGTTGCTGTTGCTATTCTGTTGAATGAATATTTCATTTTATTTATATTAAGGTATCCACATTCAACTACTGAATTCAGTTCAATTTTTGTAAAGTTTTTAATTTTTTTATTATTTTTATTGTGGATCGGTATCAAAATTACAAAAATTAAAAACTTAAAATATCAAAATTACGAAAATCGAAATTTCGAGATTTTAAAGAATATTCTAGTGCGGGATTTATGCTGGCTTTCCAAATCCCAATTTTTCAAAATTGCTACCCCCATCTTTTGCATCTAAAAAGAATAACAAACTTAAATATAATAATCTTACGGTATAGTACATATTCTACTCATGGTTTCCAACGACACTTCAAAACCAGAGTACACCGTAAAATTCTGAATTAGAAGAGAGTTTACAGTTGAATTCAAAATCGGGGTTTTACGCCTTTTACGGAACATTTATTGTAAATGTATATCCGAAAATATGAATTACGAGGGATCTTGGAGTTAGATTGAAAATCAGGGTTTTGCTCTCTTTTTCTAGAATTATGAATCAAACTATAAAATGCCTTCTAACTCACTCAGAATCTCGCATATGCATATAAAATAAATATTCTGCAAAAAGCGTTAAATTCTGATTTGGAATGCAACTCTAAACTCCTTCCTCATTCAGTATTTCGCATGTCCAAATGTATATAAATATCGTAAAGAATGTTTGATAAACTATGATACAATATTTGTAAGACTCCAAGTTTGATATTTCAACTGAAAATTTGTTGACATTTTAATTTTTGAAATTTTGTGTTTCGAGATTTTAATTTTCGCAATTTTAATTTTCGACCTTTTGATACCAATCCTATTATTGTATATATATAAAATTGCCAGAGAGAGAGAACCAGTTTTTGTATTTTTTAAGTTATTAAACCGCACGGTAATGTACCACTGATGATGACTTAAAACTATGATGAAAGATCTGTGCAATATAATAACATCAGAAGCTATATACAACAAATCCAACAAAATATAAAACAAAAAAAATGCAGAAGTAATTGTACCACACAAAAGGTGGTGGTTTTAATGTTTGTCTTTTAAAATTTTTCATTATTCCTTCAAAATTTTCTTTACTGTATACTTTTTGGACTCTTCTATACATAAATATGTAGCCCAGCTCACCCAATATTCTTCAATTCAACCAACTTTTCATGTTTTATTATTGTTTATTATTATTTTTTTTATTGTTGTTATTATTGCTGTTGTTGGTGTTGTGTTATGTGTGCCTTCAGTTTTTTTTTTGGGTGATGATTTGAGTTTAAACACTGAACTGCGAACTACTAACTGCTGTTGCAGCTGCTTCTGCTTCTGCTTCTCTCTTGTTTTCATTTATTGTAATTATCATTTGCTTTATGTTAACTATATATATATATTTTATTATTGCATCTAGTTGTAAATCCATTTAAATATTATATTTTTGCTGCTGCTGTTTTGTTTGAATGTTTTTTTTTGTATTTTTGTATTCTGTATTTTGTGCTTATTTTGGTACTACCCAAGTTTTAATTAATCTGATTCATTTTCATTTTGGCCAATTAGGAAGAAATAAACTTAATTAAAGTTAAAGAAAAGAAGAAAAAATATTAAAAACAAAAAAAAAATAATAAATTATTATACAGAAAGAAGAAATAAGTAAATTAAGAATCATAAAAGAGTGAAAAAGACAAAAGAAAAAGTATAGTATAAAAAATTTTTTAAAATCATAAAATAAGATTAAATAGAGGTTTCAACCTTATACAAGTACTTGTAGTTATTATTATAAGTATTTTTTTTATATTATTATATTATATTTTTATATAATAATAATTTTTAAAAAAAATTAAAATAAGATAAAATTAAAAATTAGAAAATGTTCTTAACTATATTTATAAAGAAATAAAAGTATTAAAAAAAATTAAATTAAAAATTAGTTTTTGAAAATAGGAAATTTTTTTACTATAGAAATTGCATGACTACATTTAAAATGAAAAGTAATCAGATTTTGAATTACATAAGATGTACGATGCAGTGTTGAATTATATACGATTTTTATGCAGGTTCGGATTTAAAATTACTTGTAACAAAGGTATGATTTTTTTAGGTTTAAACCACTATTGATCTTTTCAAAACTCCGTTTTATATTAGCAAGAATCGATTACAGCTAAATTTGTCTCGAATGTGAGAAGTAATCAGTAAGTTTTTCAAATGTAATCAAAAGTGTAATCGAAAACTGATCTTCTCAAGACTCCGTGTTTTATGAGCACGAATCGATTACAGCTGAATTTCTCTCGAATTTGAAAAGTAATCACTAAGTTCTTCAAATGTATTCAAAAGTGTAATCAAATACTGATCTTCTCAAGAATCCGTATTTTATTAGGAAGAATCGATCACAGCTAAATTTGTCTCGAATGTGAGAAGTAATCACTAAGTTGCTCAAATGTAATCAAAAGTGTAATCGAATAAAATTTTGATTAAAATTAATTTTAATATGAATTTTTCCTTTAATTTGGTTAAGGAATTTAAGTTTGAAATTCAAAATAGAAAACAATGATGTAACAGCAGTTTAAATTAAAAATTAAAAAGAAGCACATAAAATTTTTAATGTTAAGGTTGCGTGATCACTAATTCTAAGCGTATTTTATATATTTTTAAAAAGGAATTGCATTTAATTTGATACCAGCTGTGTGTTGGGCTATAGGGGATGAAATTAATTCAATTTTTAAATTAAAAATTTTTGTTCGCAGGTCATTTGTTCCAATTGAATGCGATATAGAATGCTATACAGAAGTAATTAAATGACTTGCAAAAACTGCATTTTAATATAATTACGTTTTATCTGTTTATTTTAAAGTAATCATATTAAATGTAAAGTGCTTTTGTTACTGTTTAGCTATTAAATATTTTTATATTTAGATGAAAGTAAATAATTTATTTTGTAATAACATACTTTATATGTTATCTGTCATGGCTTGCACTTTTGATAGCCATGCCTTCTTGAATGAATAGCTAAGAAGTTTGTAGGTAGTTAACAAATTCACCACTGATAATTAAATGAATATCTTGTTAAAAAGATCTAATTTCCAAAGTAATTAAAATTGCTCTGAAAAAAAAAAGAATTACTAAAGGAATTACTTTTAGAAGAAATATTTAAAAAATATTCTAGATACCTTTCTTTTTCGAAAGGGTTTTTTTGGAGAGGTAATAACGTATTATATATGGTATTATTTTTAATTAATTTACTTCGAAATGTATAATGCGATGATGTATTAAGTCTTTGGACTTTAAAGTTTGTTATCATCCAATTATGAAATCATTCCTGCAAAGAATCCTAAAATATATAAAAAAAAAATTTTAATTAATTATTTATAGAATGTAAGGCTGTATAATAAAACACCAATCGTTTGAAAAATTTTACTTAAATCAAATACTTTGTTTGATAAAATTTTAAGGGCGATTTTGGGTAGTGGCCACTTCTAACTTTTCTTGATTATTACATTGATCAACAAATTGATTTCCCAATGCGACAAAAACTAGTAAATTGCGTACTCTACAGTCATTTCATAATTACTGCACAGTGCACTCTATTTATTCGATAAGGTGAACCTAGAGACGAATCATAGAATCGAGCATAGAATCATCACTTTTTAATATGTCAGAAAGGATAACAAATCATTACAGTTCGAAAAATTTTGGTTAAACGCCTCTTGTTAACGGTTGTCATGGCAACAAAAGTGTTCAGATTATGATCTTTGATATAAATTGGAAAAAATTTATAATATCATTAATTAAACTAAATATGTAATCACAAAATAGGATCTAAAAACATAACTATACTAATTATAATTAATGAATTTACCAAAAAATTATTTACTTTTCTTTTTTAATTTTTATTGAAAGTATTTCTAAATTCTTACTTTAAAATTGTTTGTAATTTTTAGTAATCGAGGAATGATCATTGACTACCGGCATCCAATTGATTTATTACTAAAATAAAAAATTGTAATTTTAAGAGATTCGTATCTCTTTCGAAAAAATTACTCTACTTAGTAATATGACAGTTTAATAAGTAATAACTAATAAATAATTAATGATTTTTCTTGTCATAATAAGCAAAAAAAACTGGAAATTTAAATAGGATCGACTTAAATATTGAAATATCGTAAACATGTAGTTGGATTTTTGTTTTTTTTAAACATCTAGAACAACATATTTTTTAATTAGGAGTTTTTTTTCAAATGAGGTAAAAAAAATTATCGCATGATATAAAGAAATATTTCATTAATAATAAAATTTTCTAATTTTCTTTCGATACTTGAAAAAATTTACGAGCTTTTAATAAAAAGAGTTTGCATTTCACTAATTATCTCTCACGATAATTATTTTAATTTGTTTGGCTCTAAAGTTGTCTTTTCATCCAACTCATGACTTGGGGATGTTCCAATACTGTTTGAATTATTGAGGATTCTTAACAAGGACTATTGCTATCCTTGAAATTTATATATATCCCTTCATCCTTCAATTTACGTATTCCTAAGACCTTAAACAAATAATATACTAACATATCCGTAACATAAGCAATTTGATTGCATTTAACAAAGATCTGAATCCATCTGTAGTCTTCGAAATAACGAAAGATTTCACTTTACTATCTTCGGCTTTTCATGTTCCCCATTGAGCAAAGTCTAATTTCACTACTGAAGTGAAGTCGCCTTCTTAGTTTAATTTCACTATAAGTGAAGCGAAGTCTAATTTCACTTTCTTAACATCCGATTTAGAACTAGAGTTTCTAATTCGAAATCTAAAAAAACATTTGCTTATTATTTAATCCGTACTTTCTGCTCGAGGACTTGTATACTGTATGATCATTGATCACATTTTAATAAAGCTGCACCTCATTTTATTAAAATCAATATTTATATATATTTAAAAAGTTCTCAAATATTGCTTCCGCGTTTCTATTTCATAAAACCAAATCATATTTTTAAATATAATATTTAAAACAAGTTAAATGCAATTAATCACTGATCACTTAGTTGATCACTGTTCTAATAAATAGTTTTGCCACTAGAATTTTTATCATAACGATTTATTTAAGAAAAGATGAAGGAAAGTAAAATTGATTTTATGAAATAAAATATTTATTATAAATGCTGTTATGAATTTGGAATTTCCTTTATAACTTCAATTTGAAATGTACCACCAGGTGCAAATTGAAGCTATTTGCCATATAAAGAGTCTTATCCTTCCATTATTACAGTATTAAAAAGCTGTGTATCCTAGTTACTATAAACTTCAAATTTTTTAAAACTATAAGTTTTGTAAGATTTTTTATATGTGAGTTATAAGATATGATTAAAAAACTTATTAATAAAAATGTCTTAAATGTAAGAAATTTATGAAATATCTATCTGTCATTTACGTACTGAGTCGGCTCGAGGTACAAAAGTAGCCGTCATAACTTATGGTAATTCTCTAAAATATATTCTATTGTAGTTTGGTAACATACACATCTTGATCGTTTTGTGACATTTTTTATATGTGAGTTATAAAATATGAATTAAAATATGCTTGTATTACAATGACTTTAATGTAGGAAATTTATGAAGTAACTAACGCTCATTTACGTGTTGAGTCGACTCGAGATTGAAACATAATTAGCCGTCATATCACTATAAAATTTGGTAATATTATAATATGCTAGTTAATATGCCTATTGTAGTTTGGTAACATACTAATATATAATCTTGATCTTTTACCGTTATATTTATTTTAATTTATTAATAACTATAAAATCAAACTATCTATTTATTGTAATTAAGAAGAAGTAGAAGAAAATATTAATCGTTTTCTTCTCATACATAATATTTATCTAGAGTTGAAGTATTAGTGAAAGAAATCGAATAATCAAAACGTTGTTGTTGTTGCATAAAACAAATTCTGTCTATAAATAGATAATGCATATTAGAAAATTGTTCAATTACATTTTTAGTTAACTCTACTTTATTATAATAATAATTTCTTTATATTATGTACATAGATTAAAAATATATGAACTCCTATAGTGAGTGATACATTCGATTATTTTGACTTATACGTGTTTTCTCATAAAAAAAATTTAATAGTGTGCAAATACTTTTAGTATCACTGACTCTTTTATACTCTTTATATTTTATAGTATAGATTAGTTTTACTTTGGATCGGTTCAATACTCTATTCAGATGCTGTAAAAATATTTTTGCTTTGCCCAGTTTTAAAAGTAACAAAATAAACGTATGGATTCGCAATTTTTTACACAATTTAAATGATTTTAATTGAAATGACTACATACATAGCGAGTAAGGCTCGCTGTAAGTTTAATATTTTATAATACCCTACACCTTAATTAGGTATAGGAGAAAATTAAATTTTATATTGATATTTAAATTTTTTATATATATTTTTTATTATACATATATGTGTTTGTAAATACAGTAAGAGAACAAGCTAGATATTGAAAAGTATATATATATTTTTGATCAGGTCAGTATATGTGTTTCCATCACTTCCTAAGTCGATTAGGCTAAGTCTGTCCTTCCGTTCGTAAATTGCATAACTCAAAAAGTAATGATGATTTTTGAAATTTATATAAAAAGTTACTTATGACGAAAGAATTGTGGGTGTTTCAATCAGACCATTGGTTCGGATACTGGAAGCTGTTGATTGAACCAAGGCCTAATGACAAAAGAATGGTGGGTGTTGCTATCCAACCTAAGGTTCGAATACTGGAAGCTTTTGATCGAATAAAGGACTGCAAGCATATCTCCGAAACTAATAAGGATAGAATCTTCAAATTTGGTACTAGAGTATTCCGTCCTGTTTCTCTTGTGTTCTTGAAATGTAGGATCAGTTGGAATCAATTGTAGTAGTGGTTTAGGTATCTTGCAAACACCTCCCAAATCGATAATTAATAATATATATTCGATATTAATAAAGATAGTAATTTGAAATTTGGTATCAGTTGAGTGTTTTGAATGTATATTGAATTTGAGAGGAATAAAAGTACCGGTTTGGAAAGCAGCTGAAATTGATAAAGGCAAAAACTTGAAATTTTGCAAAAGGTAGTACTGTTACTAATGAAACCTATTAATGTTCCTGAAATCTAAAACGGCTGGTTCATGTACCAATCACGCGCCTCCCAATTGTAATAAAAATTTTGATGTTTTCATTTTATCCAATTAAAAGTAACTAACAGATTTAATTTTAAACTGTATTTCCCAAGGTGTAGGGTATTACTGTTGTTTCATGACTTTTTTTTAAGTATATCTTTTCTCAATAAAGCGCAGAATTTTTTAAATTTGTTGTATTTTCATATTTTTTTTTTAATTTAAAACATGATTTTAAGTTAATGTCATGCGAAAAATCTCCTCCAAACTAAATATATATATCTTGATATGACCTCATCTTAAATGGCTGCCATTTAAAAGTACAAAAAAAAAAATCAGCACCAGAGTGTCAGCACCTTTTAAATAACAAAATGTTAAATTTGAAAATTTTTTTTTTTATGGCAAATAAGTGGGAACAATTACAAAAAAAAAACTGGCAAAAAAATAAATTTACTGTTAATTCAAATAAAAAAAAAGTTAAAGTCAAAAGAAACGAACTAGTGTAAAATAAATCGATCGATAACGATTATATATATTAATGTATATAGGTAAGGTTATATAGTTGGATAAAGTTTATATGGGAGGAAATTTGTTTTTGCGGAAATTGTACATTGATTACAACATATTTATAATTATATCATGCAATAAAATTATTGCATTTTAGTAAAATAAATTGTGATATATTTAATTTTTTTGCAGGTTTTTTGTTTCTGTTTTTTTTTTTTAAATTTAAATGACAATAAGAGATTAAATGTTTGTTATTTAGATTGTTGGCAATTATTTTTATGTTTTGTAGTTTTTGTTTTTTTTTTAAACTGAGGTTTTTAGCGTTTTCCTTTGAGAAAACAATGTGAAAACAGTGTGAGGTGACGTACAAGGAAAAGATAAAAATTGTATGGTATTTAAAGTTTCCTAGTTTATTAAACGGAGTAAAAATTTGTATGAAATAGATTCAAGCGTCGCACATTGCATACATTGCATATTCTACAGACTATATTTTCTATTTTAGGAGGTTTGATAAGAAGCTTTGAAAATTGCTCAATAAAGCAGATACACGAAGCAGTAGTGTTGAAATTTAGGACCTTAACGAAATCTACTCCTTAAAACCAAACTCTAGGATAAGTTTTTTAATAAAAATTTACGGTGTAGTTTGGGGATCGGAAG
The DNA here is from genome assembly GCA_963082915.1 of Dolichopus griseipennis. NCBI lineage: Eukaryota > Metazoa > Arthropoda > Insecta > Diptera > Dolichopodidae > Dolichopus > Dolichopus griseipennis. The sequence continues at coordinate 25,616,288 of OY720443.1, forward strand.
TATAGGATAGGAAGCTCGAGGAATGGGGATTGGGAATTAGAAATCATTTAGAATACAGATGAAATTTTAAAGGATAATATTAAGTAATTAGAGGGATTTTAATGGTTAAGTTTAACGATGTATTATTCTTTTTTGGAATTCTCAATCCCAATTTCCCAATCCTACATTTCTTAAAAAAAGTTATTATCAGAAGATTATGTTTTCCAATGGGACAAAAAACTCTGAATATTTGGCAGTATTCTTAGTAATATTAAAAATACGCTCATTCCGCGGCATCTTTTGATTTAGCTGCAAATCTAAAATGCTTGGACTTTCTGATCGCTTAATATTTTCTCATTAGAATTGAATAATTAATTTGAACTTTTTCAGAACATCAGGAAGCATCAATTGAATTTTTAAGGTATTAAACGCAACTCTGTTAGTTATACTCCAATCACCCATTTTAACTAAGTCATGGTTAACTAAACTAACGATGATATTTCTTTTTGAACTGACTGCAGTATGTGTGAAAATGATGAAATTTCTCTGATGAAATCATAGGATGCCACCAGAGTGCTGACCAAGTCAATCAAAAAAGATTGTTGGTATTATGTTAGTTGAACTTCCTAACTGTAAAAGCTGAATCATGTTCACTACAGTATTTTAAAATCCCCTTACAACAAAAATCATAACAGATCGATATCTTTAAAAAACTCTAAGCACTCCTTTCACTTCAATTGATTTATGAATTATTTCAAAAAAGAAAATATTCATCAAGTGGAAGTAAAATTTTCCAATAATCTAATAGGAAATTTCCCCAGAGATTCAACTCATTGCATAATAAAATAAAAATTACAAGCTTGGATGACTTTTTTAAAAATTCCATACCTATATTTAATACCTAGTACCAACATTATGTTATAAATCTTATGTTATAAATAAAATTTTAAATTATTTTTTTATTGAAACTTAAAAAAAAAAATTTAAAATGAGAACAGGATTTAAAAAAAAAAATAAATCAGTTCAAACCTTGAATTATTATTAAATATGAGTTTAGACTGATATATGAGTTCAATTTTATTTTGATCTTGAGATATATGCAATTTTTCATATTAAATACAACACCTAGTATGTTAAAAGTAAATGTCCACATTCTACTTGAAATTTAATATTAAAAAAAGTTATTAATGAAGTTATTACTAATACAAATTAAATAAAGTGCATTTTTTTTATAAAAATTTCTCAATACAATATTTTAATTTTGTTTATTTTATTTGATCTCGTGGGTGATTTCAACTAAAGATTATTCAATTCAATTGCTCTAAATTAGTTTTGTATTATTTGGGGTCCAGATATTAATTCTTCAATATATTGTGTAGGCATACAAACCAAAATTTGAATTTGTTTTTAAGTTTAAAAAATTTCAAAATTATTTGAGTGACTTTAAGAGAATATCTTAGAACAGCTCAATCAAAATGCACCTTAGTAATTCAATAAAGTTGTTCTTGGAAATTTCGATCACTGCTTTGTTTTAAAATTCGTGAAATGTAAAAATATAAAAATTAAAATTGATTTTTTATATTTTAATCGGATTTAAAAAAAAACAAATACTTTAATTAATTGACATTGAAATCGATTTAATTTATTCAAGATATCTGAGTCATTTTTAACAAGGTAATTCATTTTTTTTTACATCACATTTGTAAAAATATTGAAAGTCAGACTTTAAGTTATTTTTTTTGGTTTTGATTTATTGGAAAATTTTTGAAAAAATTTTAAAAATAAATTGAAAAGAGTACATGATTATTCAAAGTAAAAATTTAATTTAACTCTTATTGTTGTTAAAAAGGTGATTGAGTTCAAATTATGGGAATGGGATTATTATGTCAGACGTGTTGCTGGATTGAAGCTTTTTCATCCTGGAATTGTAAAACATTTCATCTCATTTAAGTCCATGCTTCTATTTTTGTATTCATAAATAAGGCTTGAATTTTTTTAGAATCTAAGTTTAATTAATATGAAATTGTAATTCTGGCTCTCCGGTATGTGTCAAAATTGCTCTCATTACTTAGTTACATGACAGCGTTTTTTGACATTGTATTGTTTACAGATTTCATGAATTAAAAAATTTTCAATAGTTTAAAATTTGTTGTAATGCTGTTTTGAATAATGGTTTGATATTATTTTACCCTAGATAAAATAAAAAATTTAATAATTTTAATAATTTTTTATTCTGATAATATATTTATTTATTTTTCAATAAAAAATATTTTTCAAAGTTCAATTATTTGACATTTGAATACGTAGAGAAAGTGAAAAAGTTAAAAGTTAAATAACTTTTTTAATGACTGCGTAATGGCTGCGACATATCTACGTCTATTGTAGACACTTTCATTTATATCAATACATATAACTTAATTTGACAGATAGATACGTGTAGAGAGCGAAACGAGAGCGTTCATTGTAGATAGGCTGTTCTGATAAACTATAACTATGTTTACATAAGTTCAAATATTTATCAGAAATCAAGTAAAAGTAAAAGTTTTTGTTTCATTGTTTAAGGACCTACATCTCATGAATTCGACTACAGCTCCTAAGCAAGGGATGTGACAAAAAAATGTTGTTAACCGACTTCTATTAATTTTGCTAAAAAAAAACTAAAAACTTAGTTTTTGATAACGGTAAATTTTAGTATCATATGAATAACCAATGTATTCGTTTTTTAAAAAGTTATAGAGCTTATAAAAACAGCTGTCTTCTACCGTTTTCAGATTGAAAATATATCTTATAGAACTCGTGTTATAACTGTTTGAATATAGGGCTTTTTCAGACTTTGAGGGGCTGTAGCTCGGTAACGTTGCGCAAATTATTTAGTTAATCGTAGTAAAAAGCTGTACGGATGGACAGACGGGCGGACAAAAAAATTTTGAAAAATATCCTAAAAATTATTCAAAAATAGACAAATAGTTCCAAAAATATTATTTAAAATTAATTTCAAAATAATAACATATGCGTGACTTTAAATTATTTTTAAATAATATTTAAGTAAAAACATTTAACCATTAAAATTTTAATCTTTAATATTTACAAAATATTTTACTTTTACTTCCCTACCATCCCATTCCTTGTTAACCCGTCTCACACTAATTTGCCCAAAATTAACATTCATCTTTATAATTGAAATTTAAACTTTCTATTTAATTTTTTATTTTGTTTTTGTTTTTTCAATATTTTTATTAACTTCCAATTTAATTCAATTTAACTAACCATATTTTTATAATATCCGTATAGATATTACTGCCCATTACATTATTCACACCTTATACAAAATTCGTTTTTTTTAATGTACACCTGAACAAAATAATCAAAAAAAAAAAATGAAAACTAAATTTAATTATATAATTTTCTGTTTTTTTTTTTTTTATCATACAAAATTTAGAAATATAAAAGATTTTTCAAAAAATATTTATAGATACTTTTAAGAGTAAGATATATCTATAACCTACCACCCACTGTAATTTTTTTTAAATTTTCTCTTTCAAAATTCATCAATTTGTAAAATCATCATAAAATTTATTAAGAAAAACAATAATAACAACAACAACAACAACAATAAAAACAATGAAAATATATAACATTAGATATAAATATATATAGATACATGAAAGATAGTTACAGAAGACCTAACAAATTTCTTTATTAGCAGCTAAAACAAAAAACAAAAGTAAAAAAAAATTATAACAAATTAACTTTACACTTTAACTTTTCTTTTAACCTGGAATTTATTCATATGCTTCCCCCCGTTTTAAACCATGACTTAGCGAAATGTTGAAGAGCGTATAAATAATATTCATAATAGAAAAATACAAAAAAAAACAATCTATTAGATACATTTTCTAGGAAACACAATTGAAAAAAAAAAGTGAGAAGAAAATTTATTGTTTTTAAATAGAAAATTATATGGTAATTAGTGTTGACATAATGTTTATGTATATTAATTTTTATTTTGTTATGTAGTTATTTAACTGTAATTTTAATCGGTAATGTAACCGAGTATCTTAAGATTGCTTACTGTGCACAGTCTTAATTAATTAATTTTGTATTTTATAATTTTAATTAACTTTTAAGTTTAATATTTATAATTAATGTTCAAAGAAATGTTTGAGCATTTATTCCCAGGCTTTTAATATTTGGAAACCGTTTAGAAATTGTACACTTTTCAAACTAAAATGGGACCATAGGTCTAAAAATAAATATTTTTTCTACTAAACGTTTTTCAAATTAAAACAAATAAACATATTTAGAAAATACTTCCCAACAACATTCCTGCACCAAGGACTATGACTTTTAACCAATTTTGATGTTGGCGTATCAGTAACCACGTGACTCTGTTCTGTGTGCGTGACTCTGTTTCAAACGTAGGTGAAATCGTTAAAATTGTTTGAGATTTTTCTTAAGGATTAAAATATGCTATCCAGAAGGTAATTAGTCATGTGCTACACTAATTTGCTTATTGTCACTCAAGGTTTAAAGTTATTTATGTATATTCATATACAGTGAGATATTAAATAAAACTTAATTTTTATAAAATTAGTAACCTCTGCTTTTTTTTGTATCACCTTTAAAATCTTTTAATAGAAAATAACACACTCAAATAACAAACTCAGTTCAAAGACAATTCTAACTTTTTTGAGTAAAAATCGAGTTCAATTTAAGTTTTGCAAATTGTAAATCACAATGAGTGTTTGCTTAAAAAAAATTAGTTTTGAGTTTAAGTTCAGTTTTCTTAATGCGCTCGGTAGCGCATTTTAAATTAATTAAAACAAACATTTTTTAAATTTACTCGTTCACTAGTTGAAATTTATTTTATTTAACAAATATTCATCAATCTGTTTTGCAAATTAATAGTAAAGGTCCTTATGAGCTTCTCTTAAAATATTGAGTAAAATTTAAAAAAAAATTGAAGCTCTTATAAAGGTATTTATTTTCATTAACACTATGTTTTATGTTGTTTAACATATTTTTGATCTAATAGCTTGAAAGTCCATTTTTACAAAAAAAAAGAAAAAAAACTGGGATTTTTTGATATTCTACAAAACACTCAAAAGCTCATTACAAACCCATTGAAGGTCATTACAAAAATTTCTTTAAGAAACATACACGTACACATACACCGACAAACAAAAGAACATTTATTTAAAATTTTAAAACCAAAAGTAATATTAACATCCAACAAAAATGAAAACTACAGACCATACTGCATCAATAGGTATTTGAGTGAAAGTTAATGAGTGTGAGTGATTTTCAACTTAAATCTTTGTTATGTTTTTTCATATTTAAAAAAGTTCTATGTAAACTTCAACATCTGTCAAAGTATACGTAATAAACATCAATTTCATGGAAATAAAAATAAATCCTACCTTAGTGTTACCAGGTAATGTTTGAAGCATATATTTATTTTTCTATATACTCGCATTAGATACTCATAAAGATCTAATATGTATATGTAACACTTACAAATATAAAACAAATAACACTCATGTGCTTACATTATAAAATCAAATGTGTGAAGCAGTTTTTGTTTTGTTTTTTTTTTTTAATTTTTTTCATGCTTTAAACGAAAAATGAAAACGATTTATTAATTTGTTTTTTTTTTTTTTTAAGTCAGATTAAATGTTGTTATTATGACTGGCTTATGATGAGTGTTAAGCATCTTAAGATTATTTTTCATATTATTTTTTTTTGGTTTTAAACTGTTTATATCCAGATGCTTTCATTTTTATTTCTCCATTATAGGATTGTTTTACTGAGCCTTCTGCTTCTTTATTGTTTTATTTTTGTTGTTGGTATTATAGTTTTTGTTTTTAGCCGAGAGAAAATAAAATAAGTAATGAAAAAATCAAGGGTTTTTAATAAAGCACATTTTCAAAATTAAACAATATGTTGCATATTAAATCTTGGGTAAAGCGATCGAATGTTCAAAAATAATTTATTAGAATTTTTTAGAACTTTTGTTAATTATTAATGATTTTTTTTTAACTTATGTACAAACCCCGACCACACACAATGTGATAGGCGAGTGGGTCCACCTTTTGTTTTCAGGTGTGGCAGGTATTATATTATGATTTAAATTAAAAATAGTATTTTTTTATACGATAAGATTTAACCAGGGTTTGAACTCGAAACCTATCTAAATTTATTACATGTATAAGAAAATTTTTAAAAAGTCAAAAGACACTTTCCTTCAGTTTCAATTAAACTCTTTAAGATTAAGAAAATCTGTTAGCATACGCCAAAATATAATGTTAGACCTTTATTTTTAGTATTAAAGTAAAAACTAGATTATCCTATTTCAATTAGAGGTATTTGAAAATTATTTGGTAACTTACAAATTTTAAACGTATGATCCTAAAAAGGTTTCTTAAAAACTAAGAGCTTACTGAAATTTTGAGATTTAACTCCTTTGAAAACTTCAAGTTACAAATATATGCAGTTTCGAAGATATAAGTAGTCAAACATTTTGCAAAAATTGATTTTTACAGAACGGTAAATTAAAGTAAAATGCAGATTTTAAACGAACGGCCATACTAAAAAGGTTACTTAAAAACTAAGAACTTGCTGAATTTTTAAGATTTAACTCCTCTAAAAATTTCAAGTTCCTAGTTAAACGTGGTTCGGAGATATTAGGAGTTAAATATTTCGCAACGGTAAATTATAGAACAGTATGACAAACCTATATATTTGTGGTACATGTATTTTTAAAAACAGATATCGTATGGCGTTTCCATATATTGAAAATATTTGCTATAGAACTTATGTTTTAACAATTTAAATATATATATTAAATATTTATACTAAATTTCCATATTTTGGGGGGCTTTTGCTAACTAACAGGTGGGGCTACAGAAAAAAGTTCTTCAATGAACTTAAAATTTTTTGTTATATCTATACAACTTGTACTTAAAATTTTTTTGGGAAAGTTTTGGAATCATGCTACAGACGGATGGACGTCTAGAGTGGAACTATATAAGCACATTTTTTTTTTAAAATATGTTCACAAGTATTTTTGCACTAAAATAAAAATGAAAACAAATTAATAAATTTTTTTTTTTTGTGAAAATAATGTGCAAAAAATATGGAAAATTCACTTTCATTTTTTTGATATTTGTTTTTAGTTGGTTTACAATTTCATTTGTGTTTTGTTTTGTGTTTTTTGTTTTTTTGTTTTTGTTTAAAACTTTTAAACTTAAAACGCTGACATTTGGTGGATATTTTCTTTTAAAAAAAAAAACTAAAAATAAGATTTACTGTAACACCGCACTTAAAGTTTTTTGAGGGTTTCATTTTGTGGTAAAAAAAATCAAGAAAAGTCTGTACCTATGTAGTATGTATTGAAAAGTATCTTAAGATTATAAATTATATTTTTAGGTTTGAGTTAATTGTTGTTTTCATGTAGGTACTTTAAATTTTTAAAAAGAAAAATTTTTTTTTTTTGTTGTTTTTTTTTTTTTTGCAAATTTTCAGTAAAATTTTTTTATTATTTTCAATTTCATTTATCATATTTTATGTTTTATATTTTGTTTTATGTTTTTGGGTGCTGTTTTTCGGATTTGAATCTTAAATCTTTGTTTATCTTAAGTTTAAAAAAACAACAACAAAATAACTTACTCTCATGGTAATTTTTAGAGTGATTGAATTTTGCAATTAGCAGTTAATTTTTATGAAGTGAAATTTTTGTAATTATAAAACGCTTTAAAACATAAAATAATAAAAAAAATATTGTAAAAAAAAAATTAAATTTAAATTAAAGATACTGTATACTGACTGAATATGCAAAAAAAATTATTGTGATTGAATAAGATTTAAAGAAAGTTAACGAGTACTTTGGTTTTGTTTTATACGAGCACTTGTTTCTGAGTAATAAGATTATTATTACAATTGTTTATTTTATCATTTGTAATTTGTTGTAATAAATAATTATAGATATTTTAAAATAATAAGTACCTAACCTAGGTCTGTAATTTTGTGTGTTTTATATAGTTAAATTGTATGCAAAATTATGTTATTAAAAATTAAATAAAATTTTGATCTTAATAATTTTGATTGTAGTAGAAAATTTGTAATTAAATAAATTATTTGAAAATTTGCGAAAAATTAATGAGTTTTTTTTGAGTAATTATTATAAAAAATTGCTAATTTTTTTTTTTTAACACTGAGTTAGTTTTAATTAATTAAGATTGTGATAGATAGGGTACTGATATTAGATTGTGAATTTATTGTAACGGAACTATATAATATGTAGTTACTATCTTTGTTTGGATGTAGAGGGGTGTGTTTCTTTTATTTTGATCTCTTTTAAATTTGGTAGGGTGTTGTCAAGAAATCTAATCCTAATTAACTCTAGGCACTTTTTTTTGTAGCTATGATTTCAATCGAGAGTGTCAATTATTACAAGTTATTTATCACAATTTGTGATAATTTTCAAAAATTTTTATTAATCTCATCGCTAGTGTCAAATGCATGAAAAATTTCATATCTATTGTGAACTAAATCAAATGTCATGTGATAATTTGGTATTGCGAATGTTCAAAAATGTGCTGAATTATATTTGAATAGAATTTTATTTAATTTTTTATTTAATCAAATTTAGACTATTTGACCGAAAGCTCAGTAATTAAAATGGCGGCTTTTCAATCAAAAAGTCGCGGTTTCAAATCGTTGTCAGATCATATCTAATTTTAAAAAAAAATATCGTAATAGTTTATATCATAATATAAAATAAATTTAACAGCCACACCTGAAAAGGAAAGGCAGATTCTGTAACTTATTATATTGTATGTGGTAAGGAACTGTACATAAATAAATAAATAAATTAAATTTAGACTTTCGTTTTTTAGGATTCACAAACTTCAAATTATCTAATAATCACAATAGTAAAATTTTATAATAAAATTTATTAGTAGCTATTCACGATTTGGTTTAAATGAATTTTATCAGTTATTAAAGTTGATACTCAATATGATAATATGGAAAAGTCTTAAAGATTAAAATATATTAATTGTAGATTGAACATATTGCCCTGAAGTTTTGCAATTTTTTCCGTAGCGAACAGCGGTGCATATATACTTTTGTTACAATCTTTCAAAGGTCTAATTGGAGTACCACAGATTCGTCTGTACTGCCTTTTACCCCCAAAAACTTTATTTTTGAAATATACGGTTGCTTTATTTATGAAAACGCGTTTTGAGCATATTGAAAATTAAAATTCATTATTTTCATACTTAAAAAATTTTATCTCCAATTTTTCCTTTTTACGAGGGGAGTTTAAGTGGTTCTATGACTCCGCTCCTCAAATCCCAAAAAAGGTTTTGTCAAATCTTTATTTATAATATTTTTTTTGGTCCATAGATGTTAAATGGTCCAGAGCTCTTAACCAATTTTTCAATTCATTTATACTAAAATATCTCTTTGCAGTGGTAGAGCGGAATCTCTTTATTATTGTTTTATTAATAACTGTTTGTTGAAAATATGCAACAATTTAATATTGAAATATATTTTCTAAATTGATAAATTTATTGGTCTTAACATTAACATTCCATGATTTTTCATAACATTTAACATTTTATTGAAAGGTTAATGATACTTAGATTATTTTCAAACATTTAGAGATTAAATTGGTCTGTTGAAGGTCAAAGATGAGTATCAATATTTTAACTTCTATTATAAAAATCAAAAATCAAATAACAGTTTCATAACCTAGGTTACTTTAGAAGTTTATTTTGCAAATTATAATATTATTTCATCATACAAATATTTAAGTACAGTTATACTAGCAAAAAACGCTCAAACATTGTGGTATTATATTGGTAATACTAATTTTTATTAAAGCCCATTAAATTCATTTATTGCTAATTAAGCACAAAACATTTAATTTTTCATATGTATATACTAAAATTTTTTATCCGGTTCTGATTTATTATTTTTCAAGTTTCCTTTAATTTTTTTTTTTTAAATATAAAGTTAATTAGGAAATTTCGAGTTTTTAAATTATCATCAAAGGTTCATAAAATGTTTTTAAAATTTTATTCATTATCATCATGTTGTTTTTATTGTTTTGTTGTTGTTGTTATTGTGTTGCTATTCGAAATGGAAATCATAAATCAAAAATTAATAAATATTTATTTTTTTTTGTAAAAAAAAACTATGCAAGTAAAAACTCACAGTAAATTAATTTTCATTAATAAAACATAAAAATAACATCTCAAATAAACTTACGTAATATAAAGTTTTGTAATACTCTGGTAATACTGATAAAAAAAATAATCAATAATTGATTGTTGACAGTACAAACGTCAACATTAATTTTTTATTGTGATTTTTAAGTGCGTGTATACTGTATGATTATGATTTGTTAAATGATTTAAAAAATTTATTTACTTGTCTGTTTTTAATGGTATTAATTAATAATGAAATGCTAATCAATTTGTTTTGTTTTAGTCACTCAGTAGTTTTTCTTCTCCAAGATGATGTTTTAAATTTTATTGATTGAATTCGATTAGATAATGCAGACTGCATACTATTACGTCATTTAAAAGATTTTGGAACTCCCGTAATTAATTTGATTTATGCAAAGTTTTCTTGAAGTCCTTTTGGATTTAAAATATTTCCGAATTTATATTCAAGCTTTTTATAAATTTTCAGAATATGTTTAAGGATACATAAAATATATAATTATGTTAATACTATTATTTTCTTGATAAAAGGCTTTTAATTGATATTTTGTTAAAAATATATAAAAAACTTTGGCTTTAGGCCCTTATAACTTCAGACTGGGAAACTCTACAGTAATGTTTGATAATAATTTAGGTAGCTACTTTAATAAGCTTTAAATTAAAAAAAAAAACCTAAATTATGGTTAAAAAAACAGTTAAGGTCTCATAACTTCTAAAGGAGTGAAAATAGACAGCCCTTCAATACAATTTTTTGTTCGTCTCGACATGCCCGGTCACCCATTTCAAGGAAGATCATCGAGTTGGAAACACCCTGTACATATATATAAGCGAGTGTTTGTTTGTATTTTTGTAACGTATAAACTTCTAAATTGCTCAGCCGATTACCATGCAAATTTTTATGTAGAGTTTTTTAGTTAGGGAAAGAGTTTTTGGGCTAACACTTTTGCTGTACTGAATCGGGAAGTTGAGACTAAGGTGCAAGTATTTAAATTTTGTTGTACTAAAACAAACACAGTTTGACCAATTGACTTCAAATTTTTTATTCCTGTTGCTCTTGAACACTGGAGTCGACCCTTTAAACAGACTTTACGTTTGTTAACCCATATCGATACAATTTTTGTGTTACATTCCTCCAATAAAATTAACTTCAATTTAATTTCCATTTGAGAGGGGCAGCAACTCGCACCGGTTATTATCTGGTATAAATATAAAAAATACATGATTGGAATATAGTTTCGACATATAAAAATTGAGACTGCACATCCAAGGTTAAGAGCTCAAATGTTATACCGTGGTTGATTTATTAATGTTAAAATTAAGTCACATGATTTTAAGTAGATTTAATGCTTGTCTTAAATTATTATTGTAACATTTTATACTCAGTGCTTATTTTGAATTCTTCAAAACATCATTACATTTATTCTATTATAAGTTATATGATAGATAAAATAATAAAACAAAGATTCTCTAATAAAGTTATATGAAATAATGACACAATGTTGTATTTAAATAGTAATAATATATAATTAATATTAAATTAGGTAATAAAACTTAGTAAATAATTAGTTATAATAAAATATTAAGAGATGTTTAAATCGTTAATAAGCAATTATTAATCCTAAATAATTAATTTTGCAATAAATTTGTAAACAAGTTTTTATTCCAATGATAAATTAAAAGAATTAGTATATATATTAAATAAATTAGTGAGCTTTAATAGTTGTCATCACAAAGTAGTATTTAAAAGAAATTAATATTTTTAAAAATGTTAGCTATATTAAGTTTTGTTGTAATTCAGAAACACTCTAACATAAAATAGTATAGAATACACAATGCAAAGCATATATAAAATTCAACATATAACAATAAAGTATTTTAATGTCCACAATGAGCAATAAACAAGTTAACGATGAATAGGACGATATCGTCATGTGCATCATGGAAATAAAATTATATATTACAATAAACCCCGGCGCTACACGCTTTGCAAATATGTAACTTTCTTTATGTATTCGAAAAATATTGTCTCAAAACCCAATAATTTTTTATAAGTTATTTTTTATTATTTAAGCAACGCTGTTATAGAGCCTTTTGGTCAAATGATTTTTCACTCCGAGATTCCTTTGGTTACGAACCACACATGATAGAACTTGAAGTTAATATCTTACCTCCCAAGCTCAATGAGCGTAGCCAACCACGTTGAAATGTTACTTCAAAAATTAAACATTTGGAAAAGAATAGAAATGCACACAATAAAAGCAACAACAAAGTTTTAACGCAATTTTATATCTACGTTTTTTGACATTTTTCAACTTGGATGGTGCGTCATGGCTACGCTCATTGTGGACGACCTATTACAGTTGCTTATTCACTATAAAATTGTAAGACATTTTTGTATTTCATTAAACTTAGGACTTCTTATATTCCAGTGATATTAACAGTACTTTTAATAGATTTTTACCAAAATAATGTTTAAATTCATAAAAGTAATTAAATCATTTTTTTTTTTTAGTTGAAGGAAGACTCGCTATTGCAAATTGGAATAAATTTTTCTTAATCATTTAATTGCAATTTCAATTTCTTAAATAAACAATCTTTCCCATCCATGCAATAACGCAATAAAACTGATGACCATAATCAGATGTAATAAAAGTTATTATTACGTGTATTTTAGTAATTTGTTTTATTTTTTCCAAAAGTATTTAATCTTCTGCCTCAATAAAACTTAAATTTTTTGAAAATTGAAAATTAAACCCGGATCCATATTTTATAAAATTTAAGTAATATTAATAGTTCAATAACAAGAGGTTACATATTATGATTGTTAATTTATTACATCTTAGTCAAAATATTAAATTTATATTTCTGCTATATGAAAACCTTTTTTTTAATAACTCTGTCCATTTTATTGGACCATGTTGAATTTCACATAATACTAAAAAATAAACAATATCCGTAAAATTTTCGTATTATTTGTTTTTCTCTTATTTTATAACTTATGTGTAATTTTATAGTCGTGTACCTAAAAAGAGTTTATTTTTAGATTTTGCAATCCTTTCCAAAGCTGGTTTTTTTATATTTTTTATAATTATATTTTTGATCTTGGTTTGTATTTATTTTGCCACGCAGTGAAAGTGAAAATTATACACCTTGGAGCAATGCTAAGTTTTTTTTTTTTTTTTCTTGCAATAATAAAAACTTTTAACAAATCAGCAATAAAATTAAAATTATCCCGCGAATTTTATGCCTATATGTATATTAAGCATATAATTGGTTAAAATTGTCCTCAAAGTAGGTCACTAAATCATACGCACGTATACATATGTATTGTGCTCATAAGTCGTAATATATATGTAATTTTATTTTGAATATTAAAAAATAACTTTAAAGTACGATTACATTATTATAGTTGATATTTTATTACAACATTATTGTCATATTTCGGATCGATATAATTTTTTAAATAAAAATTGCTTTCATTTTCTTTTCATTCGCGTTTTTATTTTCTTTGTCATTAAAATCGGTTTTTTTTTTACAATTATTGTGAATCAGTAATTTATGATTGTGAATTTTTAATGGCAAGTCAATAGGTTTTTTCTGTCATTTTTGAATTGTCATTGAACTATTTTTACAAATCATGCAAATTTATCTAAAAATTTACATATACTCGTATATACAAAAATGTTAAGGTCTACAAGAATGTTTTGTTTATTTGTTTGAAATAAAAAGTGGTTTTAAATGTTTAAATTTGGATTAATAAGTGGTTTAAATATGGAAAAGTTATTAATCTGTGGTGAATATTAAAAGCATCTGTCTATGTTTATTATGAGGTATTCTAAGACTCTTTAAACTGCATTAGCTGTAGTAAGATCGTTCTGATGATCAAAAACTATGAATACGGAAATTGATTTTTATTACTTTTAGTAACTCCCCTAAAGTAGTGAGGAAGCAATTCCACAACTTCAATTCTCGATTGACATCTGTTATGTTTTACTAGAAACATCAGTTATATTACCATATCAGATTTAAGTATTAGGATATGAAATTTGTTAATGTCGTCGATGATTCTTGATATGTCTCATAAATTAACCTTTCTCTTTAACATCTTTCTAAACATAGTCCTTGTGTTCGATAGTCAGTCGTCGGTCGAGTATTGCATATAATATAAATATTTATAGATGTTTCAAAATTCCTTTTAAACTTAACTGCATGCATTGGCTGCTTGTAATAAGACCCGTTCTGAACATCAATAATTATAAACGCCAAATTCCCCTAAATTGGAATAGAAATTCTTCCATGTACTCAACATTTTAGTGACTTTTTTTATGTTTTACTTATCAATTTATCAAACTTAAGAATCAGAACACGATTAGTGTTAAAGTCGTCGATTAGTCTTAATGTTTCTCATAAATTTAACTTTTATAAAACCTCTTCCTAAATATAGTCCTGATGATCCACATTCAGTTTTCACTTGATTTAAGATAAGTATTTACTTATTGTAGAGGTTTTACAGTTATTCCTCACTCTATCAGAAATAATGATTTGTTTAATTTCGAGGTTCCTCAATATTAGTCATCACTCATACCTAAAATAAAGAATTGAATTTCACTTTTGTCTATTCCACTGTCATATATTATTGCTTCATAAAACTTGTCTTTGTGCTCTTTTATTCACCAGAGCCTAGAGACCATTTTCAAGGTCTCCAATCCACTATAGGTAAACTTAACTGCTTATCCAATTATTATTATTAATAGATCGTTTACTGTCACAACAGATATACAACGCGAAAATTGTAAATAATAAAATAATTTGACCAATTTAATTATTTAATTTTCATTGAAAAATCATAAGATAAAAACCCAGAGTTGATATTCAAGTATATTTTGTATCTATCAACTGTGCTGTACTGTCACTACACAGTCCAATTTCATGGGCAAGACAATTTGCATAAAAACTCATTAGTATAAAAAAAAAAAAAAAAAAAAATTAGCAACAAATAAAAATTTAAAAACGAAAGCAAAATAAAAATTAATAACAAAAAAAAACGGCTTCTTGGGTTGTTGCTGAAAAGCTCCGAAATGTCAAATAATAAAACTGTACGTCAGCAGTATATAAATAACCAAAAAAAAACAAAAGTAGTTCAACCGGTTGATCTGACCGTGGGTCAGTTTTTATTTTTCATTGTATTTTTTTTGCTCTTAGCTTCTATGCTCTTTTAGTAGAGCTAAGCTTTTTCTTTTTTTTTTTCTTCTTCTTAAAATCTGGTTCATGCCAAAAAAATATTGTGTTGAATTGTGTGTACTTGAAGTTTTGTGTTTTATAATCAAAATTACAATATGAATTGTTTATCCAATTCAAAATTTAATATAAACTTATAAAAAAATTAATAAAAATCTAATAAAAAATTGAAAAAGAGTTATAAGTTAGACAACAAAATAAACTAAAATGGTCAATTAGAAGAAACAAACCAAATGGTTTGTTTAGAGTGTTTTAGAATTATGTAGTTTGTGTTGGATAAGTGTTGCTTCAATTAATTTAAATGAATGTATTTTTAAAATGTATTGATCCAGTTTCTAATTGTATTGATTAATTTATTTTTAGTACCAGACAGTAATGCCTGATATTGTCTGGTACCTAAGGACATAGTCCTGATAGTCCTTCGTCTATTTAGCTTTTAGACTTCTTATTAAACTATTATAATATGCACTATATTTTTATGTTAGATATGATCCGACTATGGTTTAAATAGATTAAAGTTCATAATAAATTATTAATTTCAAAATGTTGAAGTTAAAAAAAGTTGAAACTTTTAAAATATTCTTAAATCAAGTGGACATTATTGAAGCTCAGGAGAACCTGAATTGGTAATATTTAAATAGTAAATTCGTGTTCTAAACATAGTTTGGTAAATGTTTAAAAAATTAATTATTCGGAGCTATTCTTAATTAATTTCACAAATTTAATATCCTAACATAAGAGCGCAGACTAAACTTTGCCAACCCTATGATACCCGCATTAACTTAATATAAACGTTGTATCATTTGGTTAATTACTTTGGTAAAATTTCAAATATCCAGCTTTATTTAGCACGATCCTTGCATTGCAGTCTATATCTACTGTTTTCTTACTTTATGTGTCACAAATTGAATGGTAAACTTCGTATAACATTTGAACATACGTTCCTGCGGGTTTTAAACCGATGTAACTGTAATTTCTGTTGGAATCTTCAAGATATATCTTCTACTCTTTCTGAGAGTCAGACTTTCATATCTCAAAATTGATTTAGGTTTTAATCCGATACAAGTACTCAAAGAATACTACAATTAAAATTTCGATTCCTGGTAACTATTATTTATTTATTCATATATAGTTCCCTCCCAGTTGCAATATGATTCGAGTCTAGGAAATGGTATCTGTCTTCTCTTTTCAGGCATGCAGGATATGAATACTTTTTATTAATTTGTATGTAATATTTATTGTACACTTTATATACTCCCTTAATATTTGGTACCAAAAGAAATCTGTTCAGTCCGAGCAGTGGAACAAATTTTTCTTCAAAATACTTAGTAATTTTTCATTAAATTGAAGGAAAGGATTACACCTGCCGATGTTTTATCTTATTCTTTGCATGTTTCTGTGTTCAATTAAAGCATTCAGTTGAACTGACTAAGTCTTTTAAATGATTAGCAATTGCTTCCCAAGGATTACGTTTGATTAAACATGTTGACACGAGCATATTATTAGTGTTTATTCGAACTAAATAAGATTTAACTTCGATACAAAGTAAGGGAACCTAAACTTTTAACACCTTATAACATTCAGCAGATGTTCCTTTAATGAAACCTGAAAATTTCCCCAAAGAATTTAATAATTTGATTTAATTAATATGTCTTTACATATTTGTTCACCTAAATCTATTAAAAAAAGATTGCAATTACATAAAACTTGATTTCTCAAGAAATTCTAATGCTATACACTGAAGTGTTAAATTCCTATTTAATTTTACAACAATACTGAAAGGAAACTTTAAACTGTTTTGTATAAAAGTATGATATTATCACCATATATAGAAATTATAATTCTGGAATATAATAGTGTTGTTGAACCCATTAACAATTTTGCTTAGATCATAACAATTTTTCATCTTTAATAAATTCAAATTATTTTTTCAAAAAACATCAAAAAATAATTCTTCTATACTATTTTAATCGATGCAACATAATTTTGTTGTATTTGTTGTTTTGGTTGTCTATCAATTAAATGTCATCATTTTTATAATGTATGCAAGTTATTTTTATTAACATAAAACATAACAGTAGCTGACTAAATAAATGACTTCTAACATATAATAACAGAAAAATATTCGTATTTCTTTGCAATAAATTAAATATTTCTAAATAGTGACGATGCTGTATTTTGAATAAAAGATAGAAAATGAAAAAATGGAACACAAATTCAAAAGAAACACAAAATATTACATGTAGAAGTAACAACATGATCCATCAACTGTATATTTAATATTACAATGTATGCTTCAGCTTCATCTAACAGTAGCATATAAGAGTGATTGCTCAAACAATTTTTCAATAATGTTTTATGTTTTTTGTTTAGTTTTTTATTGATTGTGTATCCATCAATTTATGGAACATGTTTGAAATATTTAACAGTTTTATGTACCAAAAAACATGACAAACCTTTTTTTTCAAAATATTTTTTTTTTAAAATGCTTGTATTGAGACAATCATATATGATCCCAGCTTTATGCTGAGTAGTTGAATATTTTAATAGTCTAAAAGTCTTCAGATACTTTAAAGGATTGGTTCTGTTGATATGCCATAAAGATTTCTACTACTTTCTGTTATAGGAGTTTCTCTATTAAACTAGGGTTCTATCTTCTTTTTCCAATATTAAGATTCCTCTCTTCTGTCTTAGCACAAACCATAGTCCAAGAGAGTATTAGTCATGGGTTAATTTTGTTTAGAAATAAAACCCCTATGGTTATATCAAACAAAATTAGTTATAAGTTAGATGTACGGGGATTGTTTTGAGTTTCTAATCGTACTTTCTCTTGGATTAAAGAATGTCTATGTTACTCCTATAAATATGCAAGGTTTTTGAATAAATAGAAATTTGGAAATATTTTGTTTGCTGGCTTAAACTATATTTCCTCAATATTGAAGAATATGCTAGAATACGTAAACTACTATATTAGGGCAACGTGTTGACGTAATTTCTGAATTAGAAAAGGAACAATGCGAGCAAGGAACATACTATATTTGCAAACGATTTAGAATAATGAAATGAAATTAATGAAATGAAATAATTTAAATCAAATAGGCTAACCTAGTCGAGATGGAAGATAGGGTATTTTTCGAACTAGTCTTGCAAATAAGAGGACGAAATTTAAGTGAGTTTAAAGGCTTTCATCACCACCGAGGGGTTGAAGTTGTCCTAGTACCTTTTAATAACTTCAACTTCCCAAAAAAAAAAAAAATATAGAATTATGGGTATTGTAACTCAACATCAAATTTACAAAATTTAACATAGCTCGTTCAAGGATTCCAGGGTTGTAATGAAAAACTGAACCTTTGATTTAATGAGCGCAACTAAGTTCATGACAACTTCTTGCTTGAAAAAAATATATTTCTAACCTATACAGATGAAAAATTACTTTGGCCTCTTTTGTCATCGTTCCTTCTTCTGAATATTCCTAACTTTTATTGAACTGCTCTTAAAATAAAAATGGACACTACCATGAATAAAAAACACTGCATATTAAAATACAACAAAGTTTTTTTTATTTTAAAAAAATATCTCTCCAATGAAGTTTTAAAATATATTCTGCAAAGTCATTATAGAATCTACGTTTTGCTTAGGTAGATCTTTTTAAAACAAAGTAAAATTCTATGTTTTATGTTGTTGTTTTGTTCTTCCGGTACAAGCAAAATATTAAATAAATATTTTTACATTTCTTAAGAATAAATTTATGTTCAAATTGAATCCCAACTCCAGTTAAACATGATGATGGAAAACAAGAAATAAAAGCAAAGTAGTAATATGTTTTATAAGGTGTGGCAACTTTGTTGGTTAATTCGATTTAATGATTAATTGAAAAACTACAAAAAAAAAAATTAAAACAATGATTGGCATGTATATAATGATATAATTTCCAATGGTGTTACTTCCTTAATTTAAAGTTATCTAAATATTACCCATTAGATTGGATATATTGATTTGATGTATTTGATTAAATTTTTTAATGTTTATTTTGAAATTCAATTTCATTAGTTATCATTTATCAATTTGTTGTTCATTAGTTTCTTGTTTTTTTTCTTGGATATTTTTAAATTTTAAAATAATGGGGCATGTTTTTTGGGTGTTAACAATTCACAAAAATTCAAGTTTTAGAGTTCCTGGTAGGATTTAAGTTTTTCAAATATTTTTAGTAAGGAATAACATAGATGACTAAATTCTTAACGAAACTTTATTAAAAAATTTTAGCAATTGTTTCTTATGAAATTTTAAATTGACAGCTGATATTAATTTGATAAATGAATATGTTTAAATATGGACATATGATAGTATAAAATACGTATATAAATTTAGGTAGCTTTAATTTTACTACTTAGTAATTCTAATATAATTAGTTTTTGTTTGCATTAATTAGTTAATTAATATTTGATTTGCTAAGGCGTGTATAGGACCTTTAATGTAACTTAATATTAATTCACTAATAATGGTAGCACTTTCTACTATTAATCTGAAAGAAATTAAATAACTTTAGATCAATAATCTTGTTATAAGAACCACTCTTTAAACTTTCTTTTAACTAAGCATTTAAGAATTCAAAAATTGTAAAAAAAATTCCGAAGCTTTTTTAAAACCACTTTCAACGATAATACTTGCAATTTAAACTAGATTTTTGTCACTTCCCACAGATTGTATAGTAAAATTCATAAAGTTGCCTTGTAACCTTAAAGATTTGGAAAATATGCAAGTCAATTGTTAAAATATTAAGTTCATAAAAAATAATGCAAACCATGACAAGTCATTATCCACTCACAAATTGTGTAATTGGTTTCAAATTATTATTTAAATTTTTGTAATATCAGAGGCTTACCATATAATTACCCTAACTGAAACTCAGATTAAAAGTGATGACACTAATTATAGTGTCATCGATTATATATTAGTTCCGCTTTTTATCATCTACCAAGGTGTCGCTTTATTCATACGCTCTGACATGGTTTTCAGCAACCTTCACGATATTAAAAGCTCCATCCCAAGATTCCACTTTGGTTGAGAAAAACTTCGTGTTGGACGAACCACAGTCTTTTTCTGTTTTATCTACAGTTCTACACAAACCAATGTGCTAGAAACTGCTGTCACCATTGAACAGTTATCTGACACTATCAATAAAATTTTGGAAAAGAACTCAGAATATGAGATAGTTAATGTAGGTGATTTCAATGTCCATTACAAAAGCTCGCTCAGTTTTTCGAGTAACACTTCTCCGGAGGGCGAGCAAGTTAAATTATTTTTTGATTTTCAACTTTATCAATTTTTAAAAAGTCCAACAAGAAGTCCTGACAAGGATAATCAGAACGAGCATCTCTTGGACTTATTTCTGACCACAAATGCTGAAAAATATAACATATCTGTTACCTCGTTAATTGGGGGTTTTAATCATTGTCTTATAAATTCTAGCTTCCCCATTAGTTTATCGTCCAACCGAAACACCATCCCTAAGAGACTGGTCTGGCTATAGTTCTAATTGAATTCCATATAATTTAATTGTCTCTAATATTAGCTTGTCACAATTTATATTTTGACAACTTTTAACTAATAAATAGATTTTAAAAAGCATTTAGCAGCAAATTAAAAAAAACTTATTAAATATAAGTTCGTTGATACTATATATATTTCATTAGTTTTATTATTTAAAATACTAAACTAATAGATATACAATTGATTCACACTTCAACCCAAAAAACAAATGAAAAAATTTATATTATTACATACTTACAAATTAATCAAAATCAAAGAAAGAAAAACAAAACTCTTCTATTGTCTCTTTCTCAAGGAATTCATGGAACTCATGCAGTGATTATTGAATTTTATATTGAAAATAAAAACCTAAAACTAGTTATTTAGTTTTTATATCAGTTTTTATTAAAACTCCTCAACTGAAAATAAACTCTACACACCTAAATTCCAATTTACAATAACTAACAGTTTTTTTTTTAAAAAACCAGAAGATACAAATAATTTTCTATTCATTATTTTTTATCTAATCGAACTCTGATGATATTAAAAAAACAACAAACAAACTGGAAAAACTTTTTAAAGTCGAAGAAGAAAAACTATTGGGAAAAATGCTGAATCACAAAACCAAAGAAAGAAAAACGATGATGTAAAGAAAGATAGAAATGATTAATGGACAAGTTCTATGATATCAATTCAATAACATCTGTAATTTACAATAGAAGAATTGCAAGACCAACCACAATGAATGCATTCTTTAACTCTTTTTTTTGTCTTCAAACAATATATGATTCATCACTTACCAAATACTCGGAGTATTTATAGTAATGCATTTCTTGAAGATTGAAAAACAAAGACACCAACAATATAGAATACACCTAGAAAACTGAGCCCAAATAACCAAATACTTAACAATATTCAACCAACAACTAGCCTAATCCCAATTTGGAAGTCCATTCATTGAAATGAAAAGTAAAAGAAACGAAAAACTCCTATTTTAATTGCAAAATAGATTCTCCCAGGATTTACCGTTACACAAAAAAAATAAACAAAGAATGCGATGATGCATACACAACATCTTTTGTTTTCCAAAGATTGAAGGAACATTATTATTCAGTAACCAATTTCAACCTAAAATAACAACCCGAAGGAATGTTTTTGTATTTATCCAGCCAGTGATGATCCGAAAACAAGGGAAACCAAACGAATTAAAGATTTTTTTTTATTTTGCTTTTAAATTTTTTTTTTTTTTTTAATTTAAATTTTGCGGTTTTTAATATTACTTGGGAAAACTTTTTTTGGTTTTTTTTTGTTTTATTTT
The DNA here is from genome assembly GCA_963082915.1 of Dolichopus griseipennis. Classification (NCBI taxonomy): domain Eukaryota; kingdom Metazoa; phylum Arthropoda; class Insecta; order Diptera; family Dolichopodidae; genus Dolichopus; species Dolichopus griseipennis. The sequence goes on from OY720443.1 coordinate 25,638,584, forward strand.
TTACCATTGGTATTTTCCATTTCAAAATAATTATTCGATTTTATTCACCTGTACAAAATTATGAATACCTATACTCGTACATAAAAAAAAAAAAAATAAATAAATAATAAAATATTAAAAAAGATTCAGGTGTTTTATTTATTATTTTGTTTGTTTTTTTAGTTTCAAACCACATGAAAGTATGTCAAATATTAATTCAAAATATTTTTCGCGCCCAAATGATTTTATAGTTAATAAAATACAAGTGAGTAATGATGTTAATTTGTTGGGGTGAGCACATTTCACTGATTTTAAGATTTTTAAAGCATCCTTCGTAAATATTAAAGTTGTCATAGCTTAAGTGTATTGCAATTTGATTGAAGATTAGTATTTAGTAAAAGATCTTAATTTAAAACTTTAATTGATATAGATCCTTTGGCTCTACTGAATATTCGAAGAAGACGTCATATGCCGTTTTTCTTACGAAGAGTATAAGTATGAACAGGTATTATGTATCTTTCCGCTAAGTGGTAAAAATGGTGGAAAAACTGGTTTCTGAAATAATTGTGGAAATTTTCGTAAGTTTTTTGCACATTCGGAAATTTATAAAACCTAACTTATTTTCTACTTTAACAACTTTGTTTTATATAATGGCTAGACTCGACTTATTTGAGTATATTAGGGTATTACTAATAATATCTAGGTCCCAAATTCCATTTTCTTATTAAACTACTTTATTTAATGAAAAACTTTTTCAAAAACTTAAGCTCATTATTTCCGAACTTTGGAAAATTTAAGTCCACAGTTCCGAACTGTAAAAACTTAAGTTCATCAGTTCCGAACTTTGAAAATTTAAAATTTTTCAGTACTGAATTTTAAATAGGTACCTTAATAATAATTTGATGTGAAAATGTTGTCATTACTGTGTACAAGTTTCGCATCATACGTGTATTTTAGCGAGTTCTTAAGACTATTCGACTTTTTCAAAGTACCAAATCAGGAATTAAAGGTTTAAAGGGTAAAACTCTTATATGGTAAACCTATAAAACAAATAATCAGAATAACAGACTAACTTCAAATACCATTTCAACTAATTTTTAAAATATCTAAAAAAAAAAAAATATTTTATAAAAATTAATCAACTCTAGAGGGAAAATTTTTTGCCAATTATTTTTAACTCATGTATGCATACAAGTGTGTGAATGTTTTGTAAACTTATCTATTTGCACAAATTAGTTAGTGTAAATTGTAAATTATTATTTTAATTTTCCATTTGTATATGGATTCTGAGGAATTCATATTTGTATTTTAAATCCAAACATAAGAGTACAATGATCTGATGATGATTGTTTTACATTACAATTATTTATAAACTTGTATGTATGTTATATTTAAAATTTATTAAAAATTTACTTATTTTTCACTTATTACTAATATTTGATCGCTTATAGACAAGAGTATTAATATTTAATAATAAAATATTAGATACAAATCACTATAGTCTATAAATATGTAAAAATAAAATATATATATTGTTAATAATTTCTAAAAAATAATTATAAGTTATAATATTCATAAATGATAAGTAAAAAATTAAAAAATAAAATAAAAAACAAAAAATTTAATTTTGAGGTGAGTTAATTGAAGAAATATTTAATTTATATTTTTAGTTAAACTAATATTTAATAATTTTGAATACTTTGCAAAACTTTCTCCAAATATACTGTGATTAAAAGATATGAAATTAAATTTATAAAATAAGTTGTCATATGATTATTTTTTTCAAATTGTACTAATCGCTATTAAATTATTATTTCTAATTATTATTAATGATAATATCAATCCGTTAATAATAGTTTTATTTTAAATAGTCGGATAATTATTTTTAATTTTTTTTAAGAAAGTTATTTTATATTATATTGAAAATAATTTAAATGATTTTATGGGAAAATTTAATTGATAAGAGAGTTTTAAATAATAATTTTGGTATTTTCGATTTGATTTTTTAATCAAAACCCACTTGTGTGTAATGGAAGTAATTATTAAATATTAAAATAGAAAAGTACTTAATACAAAAAGTGCTTTAAACTAATTAATATATTAAAATTGATTATAAATTAACGAAGATGGTTACTATCACAAGATTAAATTATTTTATTTGATCAGATATAGTTTTCAATGTAGAATACTAGCATGATCTGAAAAGATAATATGAGTAATCATGATGTAAGTAGGAGTAAATGAGGTACATTTAAATGATAATGCAGGCGTGTTGCAAGAAAATACAGTCAAATGACAGTCTTTTGATACTCTTCAAACCAGGCTACTAAGGTATATATTTTTATAGAAAAACTACGACACTTTTACAGCCAGACTTGTAAAATTTCGATTACGATTACACTTAGTTTACGATTACTTAAAAATCTTAAACGAAAAATTTTAAATATCTAATAATCGGATTTGAAATTTTAATTAATAATTGGACTGAAATTTTTTCTTTAATTACAATTATTTGTAATCAAAAAGTTATTAATAAGCAGTAATGCAGATTTTTCTTAGTAATCACTTTAGTAATCAAAAATAATTATAGATAATCGAAAAATTAGATGAATTACTTTTAGTTTATTATTGATTAATCTAAAGTTATACAATATAAAGTACAAAAAAAAAAAAAGTTTTGATTTCTAATAATCGTATTTAAGAAAACTGAAGTTCAAAATTATGTAATCAAAAGTTTTCTATTTTGATTACCAAGCACTTCACATTTTTAACAAATATTTAATAACAAAGTACTCATTAATTATAAAATCCCGCTTTCAGTGCATAACATTTACAATATTTTATGTTTATCCAAAATATAATTTTGAAAGTTTAAATTTAAAATTTAAATAAATCTATTAATATAATATAATTAAACTTAATTTGAGATTTGGAATTATAGTTAAATGAATTGTTATATATCTATGTAATCGAAAGAACACAATTACTCAGTTACTCGAATTAATATTTATTCACGTCTACTTTTAATAAGTAAATTTAATAATAATTAGTAATAAAGGAATTTTTCTGAAGTAGTTTTTTAAAATAAAACCTCACTCCAGTCTCGGGTCGCATTTAGAACTTTTTCTCATAGTATGAACAGTAATTTGTTTAGTATTTTTATCTGTGAGATATAAAAATGAATTAAAAGAATTTTATTTTCTATGAATTGTTGTCAAAAATATTAAGCCTGTTTTTAACAACAGTCTCTAGTTCTTTTAAAAATGTTAATAAGATACAAATTTAAAAATCCACTTATTGGTTATTAGGTAGAAATCTAAAGCGCAACTTTATAGATTCTGAAACTTGTATAAGAGATGTTATTGCTTTTCAAGCTTTTGAATGGTTTCAAATGCCGGCTTTTCAAATAATTTTAACTTTTAATAAATTTCTATATTTTATTTTTAATTAATACAATAATTTAAAAAAAACTTTTCTAATATATACAATACATATGTCACAAATAAATTTACAATGATTTTTGTTCGATTCGAATGTCGAACCTAAAGTTCTGCGTATAACTTAAAAGTGGCACGCTTTTTAAACTTTCATAATTTAAAAAAACAAAATTATGCGCGGTTTATTATGTTTTTTAATAACTATAAAAACAACATAAAAAAAATAATCATAAAAAAACTCTTTATGTATTTTTCTTTTATATTAATACTAGTTTTTAAATCCAAAAAATGATAGAAAGAGAAAGAATATTTTAAAATCTTAAAATAAAAGAAAAACCAGAATTTTTTAATCATTCCAAATATATAAAAAAAATGTTGTAAAAAAAAAATTAAATATTGTTGTTCAATATTTTGTTTAAGTCTCTCTTGTTTTGTATCTTGTCAAATGTTGTAGTTTGCTTGTAAATTTGGTAGTTTATGGCATGCGTCATTACATTTTCAACAGAATCTAATTAGGGGTTGACGTAAAAACAGTAGCAATAAGATGTATGTTGAATGATAAGTGCAGGCCAGACTTAGTAATATTGCATTATACTTATTTCAATTAAAGTGGAATTAAAGCAATATTTAATTTGTGTTAAGGCGTATACGTTTCTATTAATAACTATTTACTAAATTATTTTTTTTTATTTTTATTTGCTTTGATTTTCTTAAATATTTATGCAAGAATAATTTTTTATATTTAATGAAGCATTGAATTAAGATCGTTGATTTTATTTTAAAAGTTACTTAAGTAATTTCAAAAAATTTAAATTGTTTAGTTAAATGGAACTTTGCATATCTGTGAAGGCTTAAGTATTTTGAATTGTAAAAGTTTTACTAAGGTTTTTATTGGTAAAAAGTTATTCTAGATTTTATAGATTTATGAAAACCTTATATGTTGGTATATATAACTTGAATTACAGGAACGCTAATTAAAAATCTAGTGTATATTTATAAGGAATGCGATATTTTCGAATTTAAAGGTTAAAACATTCAATTTCAGCATTGCATTCGACCTTATCAAATATTATATATATAATTACTAATTACTTTTTATGATTCTCTTAATGAAAACTGTAAAGTTTTTAAACATACATTGCTGTGTGAGTGTATGCGAATTATTAATGTATAGATGGGGTCTTCTTCATATTAAAATGTCGCCATCACAAATTTAGTGAATCTCCAAAACTTAAATAATTAATTGCGCGAAGAGAACAGAAGGAATTTCTATAACTACTTTACATATTCAAAAGATCAAAAAGTTGCTGTTGCAATAAGCCAGAGCTGCCAATCTGCGAATAATCGGGTTCAGGTTCGCATTCAACCTGGAAAATTTTAGTAGGTTCGGTTCGAATTCGTGTTCAGGTTCAAACTTTGGAATCAAAATATTGGTTCAATAAAGCTTAAAAAAATATGATATTGGTCTCTAAATACGAGGTTTTCCAAGCACTAACAAGCTGTCCATATAAATATTCATTATAAATTTAATATAAAAAAAAATTATTTAGTTTAGAAGTTTTATGTTATTTCAAAACTCTACAAATTCAAACCACGCTTTTGAATGGCTTCAGATTCTTTAAAAATTTGCAGCCCTGGTCTAAACATTTTGTATTTACTAATAGTGCTCTCTGATATTGCTGAATCGATATAGTCTAATATTTTACGATATTTTATATGGATAGTCAATATTATCCAACGATATATGAAACAAGTTCATTGATAACTTGCGTGTAGTTGTTTTGTTGAGATATAATAAAACTAAATTATGACTAGAAAAAAATGGGGTCTATGCTCCAACAACTTAAAAATTAATAGACAGAGACCCATGTTTTAATACAGAACTCTTTTTATCTATGGTTGATAATTATACTGCATATTTTTAGGGATTGAAATAAAATTTTAAACTTTTAATAATTCCTTTTGAAATAATGTCAAAATCTATGTATATATTAAAGTTTGAAGAATTTTTTAATAATAATAAAAAAAATCTATAAGAATTTATATTGTATAAAAACTAAAGCATATTATAAATTCTACAAATTCTATAGTTTGACGTACAATAGAATGCAATTACAATACATATTTAATGATTAGATTCCCTGCAACATTTTTTTAATTAAATGAAAAACTTACTGGGATTATTAGAATTCTAAATTCTAAATCAGAACTTTGATTTTTTTCTCATAATTTAGCACAATAATGTTTTCTAGCTAAGAATAAATTCTTCTATACAACTTTTAATTTCGAACAATTAATTTCATTTCAAGGTTCTAAGAAAAAATCTTTCAGATATTTTATATCTTTAATTCACATCTAATCTAATATTTATTTAATTATATTTCATCGCATTTTTCTATTTGATATTTCATTAAAATTAGAAAGTATTGCATTTTTTTCCCACAATAAGTTTATAGCCATCATACATTGCTTTACCGATTAATTACTTCAATAAATAATTAACTAAAATTTATAGTATAAATTTTAGTATATATAGTATAAATTTTTACATAAATAGTATAATATATATATATAGTATATATAGTATAAAAGCATGTGATAAGCACTTAACAATTAAATCTTAAAATTAATTAAATTTTTATTTAGATAACTTAAGTTAGTTTTGAATTATTACATAATTTTTCAATTTAATTTTTTAGTATTTTATTGCATAACAATCTTAAGATTTTTTAAGTTTTAATTTTTGTTTGTGTTTTATTACATTTGCAACAATGTTGCATATTCTAATCAGTTGTTTTTTTATTTTATTTGTATCCAGTAAATAATATATCTACAGATACAATGGATTCGCTTTTTAGCACATTTTAAAAAAAAATTTAAAAAAAAAATGTGCTTATTAGTTTTACTCTATCCGTCCGTCACTCTGTCTGTCCGTATGTTTACAAAAACTTTTACACTGTTTGAAATAGTTACACCGTTGAATTTTAACTACGGGTACGTATTGCAAAAAAAATTATATCATGGGAGAAGTTTCTTCTGTAGCCATACCCATTATGGAGCTACGCCCTCCAAAATGGGAAAAAGCGCTAAATTTATATTATTATAACAAGAGTTCTGTTAGATATAGTTTCAATCTGAAACCGATGAAAGACAGCTGTTTTTATAAGCTTTATAAATTTTTGAAAGGCAAATGTATAGAGTTGCCATACGGCAGTAAATTAACCGTTATGTGAAGCTCAATTTTTGCAAATTTTTTGGCCTCACACATCTTATAAACGGTTAAAGCTGGAGACTTGAAATTTTAGAAGATTTTTTTAATCTTTAGAAATTCATAGGAGACTTTGAAAAAAAATTTTGCCATGAACCCAGTTTAGGAGCTGTAAGAGATCGAAAATTGAAACTTTGCTACTTTTAATCACCTGTAACTTTAATATTTATTAAAAATTTTTTTTTAGTAATATGCAATGTTCAAAACTCTAAGATTATATTTCAACATGTGGCAAAGGTTTGAAAGGGGTTTTTTAAATTGAAGAAAGTGTCTCTTAGTTTTAACCATTTTTGATTAGATAATAATATTTTTAATAAAACTCCAAATTTTAGTAGCATTCACAATTCAATTCCTAGAATCTAAAATAATTGGGAAAGTAATCGGAGGATCAAGATGATCTTAGGTTTGCTTAACAAAAATTTTGGAAAACCTTCCCATTGACGGTCTATTAGGACTTAAAAATTAAAACTTTTCATTTTTTATAAATCAGTATCTTATTCACCAGTGTATGTTTTTCCTCAATTAAACGTCAACATTAAAGCTGCAGCATTATATTTTGCACTTATTAACAGGCTTTCTTAAGTTCATTTGAATTATATTCTAAGTATTGATTTCACTATTATTCATAATTAATAATGAATTGATGAAATAACTAAATTATAATATTAGTTTTATAAAAATAAATGATAAAATACTCATCTAAAACACAATATAATTTTGAAAATGAGCTTTTTTAAAAATCCTCGGATTTTTTCCATCACTTTTTTTTTTATTTTTCATCAGTAATATTTTTTTTAACTACAAAATGTCATGTAATCTTATATTGGATATAAATAAACTTGACAAAAATTGTACAGTTTTGCATATATTTATAATATGTTAATGTTGTATATGTTGTATATATAAAATATAATATGCATGAATTGAATTTTATTGTGTAATACACAAAACATACAAAATAAATTTATCACCGTGTATATAGTTAGAAGATACTCGAGTTTTTTTTTGTTTTTTTTTTTTTATTAACCACATGAGAATAAAAGAGAGAAAGGAAGAGATTTGTCGAGTATCTCATTTTTAATTGTTGAAATGCACGCAACAAACCATAACCAACATGGAAATTGCTAAAATTCAAATTGAAAAATTGAATTAAATTTTTTTTTTTTTTTTTTTGAATTGAAAATGCATCAAGGCATTCTGTTGCACAATCAAAGAATGTTTTTAAAAAAGTATTCATATAGTAATTATACTTGTAACTGAAAAAGAGAAGCAAAGTACAAAATAAAAAAAAAAAAAACAAAAAAATGTGGTTGTAATTTATATTATAGTACAAGTACACAAACATTCTTGTATTTTATAGGATACATCAAATTATTGCTGCAATTATTAGCGAGTGTAAGAAAGAGAAAACAACAAAGAAAAAAAGTTCATCATAGAAATACTGAATAGATCAGTAATTCTTTTATATATACGAGTACAAAAATGTAACTTAAGATTTTGAAGGTAGTCAAAGATTGCAAAAGTAAAAAAATAGAATATTTAAGTTTTACAAAGTAACATATAGATTGTACTTTTAAATTAAATTAAGTTTCAAAACAATTTACTGTATAATAAAATTACATAGTTTTATTTCTACTATTCTTCTCCGGTTCTTTAATGTTTTCTTAAAGACAAAGGTCATATGTTGCTGGAATGGAAAATAAGGTGAGGCAAAGGGTGTGTTAAGAAATCGTTTGAAGGGTAAATTCTTTGTTCTAAAATAGAAAAAAATAGTTATTCTTCAAGTAAAATATCATATTCTGTAAATTATTTCGTATTAAGAGCAATAGGAGTAAAAGAGATAGATATATTAATTCCCTGCTGTGATAAAATTATTATTAAATAAAAAAATATTCTGTTGACAACATTTAAATTTAATGGATGAAAATTATTATAAAATATTTAAAATAAATAAAATGCAATGATTAGATTTTTTAAATATTTATCCTGAAATTTTTAAATTATATGTGAATAGCTCAATGTTAGTATAATATTAGATATCTTTTAGTTGTTTAATGTATATGTAAACAATTTATTAAACCAAGGTTCTATTAGAAATCTAATTTGGACATCTGGAATTTTCAAACCTTAAAATAACATCATATTTGATTACTCATTAAGGAAATTTTGATTAGTTATAAGGGTTGGTGTTGTAGGACTGTATCTGCTTAATAAAGTCTTGATTATTTAAAAATATGTTCATTCTACTACTACTACTCTAAGTGACCTATGTGAGGCAAATACTTGAGTACGCTTGCCAGGGTGTGGTTTCCTTTTTGTATCATTAAAATTAGCAAATTTAAGGCTATCCAAAAACGATTTTAGCGTTTTACTCTATGCTATTACCATTGGCCTAACCCACGTAGTTTGCCTAGTTATAAGAGGTTAAGTTTGATTGTAATTGACTATTTTTAGAATCGTAAAATTATGACTGACGTAGTTTTCGTCCCCCAAGATTATTTACGAAAACATGGTTTATTTGGGCGTGTCTAAACAGCTAGTTTACCGAAGATATAGGCACGGGTTGGGATCTGTGGAATTTTTCACTGTTCCTTTACACTCTACTGATTATGGTGTGTTTGGACCAATGTTGAGAATGATACTGCTTATTTTGCTTGATTTGTAACTTCAGACAGCAAATTCAGTTTGAAATGTAACTTAAGAATAGTGTAGTGACACTTAACAGGTAGACAATTCCAAATATGATTTTAGAATGGTTAATATATAAATTTGTACAACTTCTATAATCTTTGGCAGATATTGTAGACTTATTCTCATGATTCAACATTGAGATTATGAACTCTCATTCCTAAGATTTTTTTTGAATAGAAAACTTCAGTACAAATATATTTAAGCTTTAACAAACCCTATTAGAAATGACATATATTATTAAAATTTTCATGAATACCCTGTAAATAATTTTGTAGTGAAAATCTACTTGAAAATAAATCAAATTTAAATATAAAACTACCTTTTAAATTTTTCATAACACATCTAAATAGATTACACCCTTCTTCTAAAACACATTAATTATTTTCTTAAAGTGTACTTGAAGCTACAAAACCAAATCGTGATTAACTAACGGAATTAATTTAATTATAAAACTCCACCTTTTGAATTATATTTCTACAGAACAAACAAAACACAACTCCACCTTGGATTTATATTTATTTAAATCTAATTTATTCTTTGTTTTCCTACAAAAAAACAAAACTTATCCTAAAAAACACTTCTTTGATAAGTTAATTCAATAAAACTTAAGAGTATACTAGAACATTTAAAATGCCTGTAAGCTAAAGATTACCTTAAAATTCTTTGTTTTAATAATTTAAAATTTGATTACACGAGATCTTTAGTGTTTTATTTAATATTCAAAGTTTAAATTCTCCAGTTATTCGCCGTACTACAAGTGTAATAATTAAAACTTGCATGCAATAAAAAAAAATCGCATGCGATAATATAAAACTTTTATATAATAATTTATATTAACCTTAAATGTATTGATGATTGGTTAAAACTTTAAATTGCAAGATATATTTTTTTTTGTTTTTTTTTTTTTTGTTTTTTGTTTTTGTGAATTGTGTGGTGACTTGTTGTTGACCTTCGGTAACTCATTTATATATTATGTATATGGTGGTAAGCAAGTTAATCAGTCACTTGTATTATTCACTAAAAAATAAATATTAGAATTTATCTCGCTACTTAAGAGCTTTAGTTTGTGGTTTGGAAAATCCCGTTTTAAAAAAAGCTTTTAAACAGTATTCAACTTGTTTAAAAAAAAAAACAAAAAATAATAAGAAAAAATTAATTTTAATAATCTAATGACCTGTATGATAAGTAATTTAAAAAAAAAAAACAAGCTTAAATAACTTGATTTATTAGGTGATTATTTAACTGTAAAAAAAAAACCACAATTTGTTTTTGTAGGTATTTAAAGATAAAAGTCAGTTTTTAAAGAATATGCCATTTGTTTTAAGATTTTAAACGATTCATTTACAAAATTGAAATTATCACCTGGGTCTTTTGTATTAAAATACCTATATGTATTTGAATCATACATTTTATATTATGAGAATTTTAATTTTTTATTTTTGTAAGAAGTCATTTCAAGGTCATTTAAATAAAAATTAATAAAAATTTTAATTAAATATTATTATATTTAAAATATTTTATTTTATGTTTTAATTTAATTGCTAATTTTTGAAATATAAAAATTAATAAAAATCTAAATATGGGTAATAAATAAAAGCTTTGTTTAAAACTTGTTAAAGAAACCGTTAATTTGTATAGGTATTAATGATATATTTTGAGAATTAGGAATTCATCTTTTTATTTTTGGGATTCTTTATATAGGTGCTTACTAATAATTATTTTATTGAAAGTTAATTACTTATTTTGTGAACTTTTATTTGAGATTTCTTAAAATGTATGTAAAAGCAACATTTTTTGTACAATTTTGGGTTGAGTTTGAGTTTGAGTCACCTGCTGTTCTATATCCTGCTGTTCTTCTCGTTTATGGAACCATATTCCATCAAATGTGTTCCCCAAAGTTGATAATGTATATATGTACGATTTGAACAAGTTTAAGAAGAACATTAACATCTTTCTTCTAAATATCCCATCCAATTTTGCCCATCCCCCATAATCCAAATATTCCAAATAACTTCCACCATAATCCTAAATCCTTCCATATCCTCATCCCTGTAACCAAACTGTACATTTGTATTACAGGTTCCCTCCTAAAGTTTGGTTCAAAAAGGGTGTGGTTTTGGTGTGTTAAAATCATACACTACCCAAAGAAACACCGCATAGTTTCAATGGGTGGCTTTCGAGCTTTCCATTCCCTCGTAAAAAAAAAAAAAAAAAAAAAAAATATGACTATTACTAAGACTAGGGTTTGTTTTGAAAGTTGTTTGGGTTAAATGTTCAGTTTAGTCCAACTGAGGTGTCCTACGGACTGAACAAAGGAAGAAAGCACTTTAATTCTGGTTTTATTAACTTTTTAAGTACATTCAGTTGTAGGTGGATTATTATATAGAATATAATTATTATTACAGATCGCTTTAAATGATAAGCTCTAAATGGTTCTATCATATGCACAAGCTTCCCGAAAGAATGACGGACTGACTTCTAATATTCAATAATAATAAGTGAGTCTAATAAGTGATATTCAATAATCTGATATTCAATAATCTGTGTATGCACTATGAATTAAAAAAATAATGTGCAATGAATGTAATTTTGTGGAAAAGAATTTCTTAAATATCATGCTTTACTTGTAAATTAAAAGTCTTTGTTTCTTTAATTCAAACTTTTAATTAAACTTTTATATTTTGCATAAACTAGGTTTTTTTTCTTAAACAATTTTTTAAATATTTTTAATTAAAAATTAATAAACAAGATCTAATTTAATTAATTCGATTTTTTTTTTAATTTCAGGTATATTGGAACATTACGAATTTATTGGCTAAAAATCAATGAGTATGTAATTTAAGCTTTAAGATTTCAAGTCATTTACATCTATCTATTGTATTTAAGTGAACATTTAAATTGGCTGCATAATAAATTTTATTTAATTTTTATAATTTAAATAGACTTAATTAGTTTATTAATAATTGGATATCAGTTCTATATATATGATTTTTCAACAATTTACATATTGTTAAATTTTAACGAATAATGGACCCTTTGATAACTATTTTTAAATCTTGATAAAAAGACTTAAATAAAATACTAATTTTTATAATAAAATACTTTAAAATATGAAACCGCAAAAAAAGGCTCCGAGAAATACCTCGGGAGAATTATTTCACATTAATAATAGGAAATAAGATTCCAAGGCATTATATCATATTTTAGGTTAAGGGTTCGTACAGGATGTGTAAAATTTTAGAACTAATTAAAGAGCTTACACTTGCACAAAGCCCTGCGAAATATACCGCCGGAGAGTTATTTCACATTAATAAATAGGGATCTTATGATCACAGGGCATTATATCATATTGAATGAGAATAAAACTCCGAGATATTATTTATCATTTGGTTTCACTTTATTCTTTTCAGAATTAAAGCTGCGGGCACTTTTTCAATACCATGTATTATTTTATTAGAAGTCGAAGATTGAATTCAAAGAGAAATAAAACCCAGGGCTTTAATTCTCAAAAGGTGGTACAATTTAACATTTAATGAGAAATGATATCCTGGAAGCTTTATTTCTTACACCTTTTAGGAGTGTATTAGAAATCAGAGTATTCTCCAGAAGACCACATTTGTTTGAAAGTTAAATCAAAAACAGTCTGGGTATTATTTGTCATAATTTGGGTCTTAATTAATGAGAAATAACATCCTGAGGACTTTATTTCGTAGGACCTTATTTCATCCGGTTCCGTAAAATACACTGAAGTTTTTATTAATATAGATTAAAACAGGGAGCCACTATTTCAGTTGTCACAGCCAACTATAAATCGACAGAAAGTTGCGGCTTCGTAATTACTTATTAAATCATATTTTGACAATAATAATAAGAATATTATCAATTTTGATTCAACTAGAAAATAGAATATTTCCCCAAGAAAATGGAGAACTCCACTGCAAAATGTACAAATATAATTTATATAAAAATTAAAGAATATATAACTATTTTTGGAATTTCGACTACTGGTCATAGAAACTATCAGTTCAAGTTAACAATTATACTCCAAGAGTTCATTGTAAATTACATTTCTGACACTTTTCGTATTTTTAAGGAAGGATTAACAAAATTATTAATCATTAAAATGTTGAAGCCTCAATTTTCCTTTGTGCTGTTTTTAATTTCTTTGTGATAAGCAAGTATAAATAACAATTATTCTTGTTGCAGCTTTCAACACCTTTTCAACACCATTTTTATTGAAATAAAAATTAAGTGCAATTTATTATCTTGTTTTATAAATTAAAATCTCAGTTTTTGAGTGATTCATAATCTATAAAAAATCAATAAAAGATTGCAAATACAGTAAAAAAACTTCAAAACAGTATGGAACAAAGAAAATATAATTAATTAAAAAATTAAATTGCATTGCAACTAAAAAATATACAGGACCACATTAACAGAAATAAAAAAATGAAGCAACCACAGTATAATGATTCTTCTTTTAAATTAATAAAAAATGATCAAATAAATTTATTTTTATAATTTGTATCATGAGATTTATAAAATATATATTTTATTTATTTTTCAAGGTTATAATTCCCGTTTAAAATATATATATAATATAGTGCCATTAATCTAAGCTACAACAGCTCTGCAACAAATATAAAAAACAACAAAATGAAATGAAATGAAACTATATCATATGAAGGTCATTTTTAAAATAATTAATAAAATTATAAAAAAAAAACAAATTCGATAATAATAATTATAAACCATTGGAGACAGTTGAGAAGGTAGCAGATTAAAAAATATATATATATATATATATATTATATAAATTATATTATCCATATATCCTAACCCACCCATACACCACCGCGATATACTAAAATATAATAAAAATATTATCTTATAGATTTTTTATTTAATTAAAAGGTGAATATATAGTATATTTTGGTAGGTACGTACACCAGATTGTCGCCTTGCGTGTTTTTTGTGGTTTATTTTATATTTTTAATTAAAATTTTATTTTATTTCACTATGTGTATATTTCGTTTTTATATATTTTTAGTTAAGTGCCAATAAATTTATTTAGTTTTATTTTTAAGTTTCAGTTTTTTAACAGTTTATTTGTTGTTTTGTAGTTTGTTTTTTATATTTTTTTGCAATTATTAATATTTCAGGCTTTTTTTAATCATAAAAACTAAAAAGTGTTTGTCATCCATGAAATATATATATATACATTTATTAAAATATTTAATGATAATTGTATTATACGTGAATATAAGCGTAAAAGTATAATTAAAATGCAATTTGGTGACAACAAAATGTTTAACACTTTTATCTGTGAGTTAATAAAAATTTAGTGAAAACTGTTTTCTGAAGCGATTTTTTAGTAAATTATTATTGATTTTAAAGCTTTGGTTATTCGGCAAGCAAGCGAAAGATTTTTGAGGGTATTTTTGTAAAAAAAGATTAATTCACACCCATATAGATTAACAAAAAAGTGATTATATTGCTATTTAAGTGCACAAAAATTTTTCACCCATTTTCTCCCTGGCCAAGGCCTATAACAATATTCCTTAATTTTGAATTTTTACGTATGGCTTCGAAATCATAAAAGTTTTTTATATTGGACACGGCTGCGGCTTCATAATTATTTATTCAATCACTGTAATTCCACTAAAATTTTACCATCTGTAATCTATTAGGGATTTGTAATGTTTATAACTATTGAGCTACGGATTGAGTATTTTTAGATACTATAGAATAATAATTAGAAAGGGTTTTACAGTTAGTTTAAGAATCAGGGCTAATACAATTAAAATGATAGATGTGTTTGGTTTTAACTTTCCAATTTAATTATAATTTTTAACTTTTATTCATTTAAAGCTGAATAAAATATAAATAACATTTAGAACTCAGACATGCATTCAGCGAGAGAACGCTTTTTCTGTAAGCGTTTTTTTTTTAACAATAAAGACAATCTACTATTATACTAGCTTGTCGTTCTTCTAAATGTGAAATTTGAATAATAATTAATATTTTCAAAATTTTTCTGAACAATTCGCTTGTTTGCTGCCTGTCTTCATGTCGAAAATGTAATTTAGCTTAAAATACAAAAGGTACTCGTGTCCAGCCTGTTACTTTAGTCTTTCTTTAAACTCGATTACTAGGGCTCTAACTCATCAATCTAAGTAAATAATAGCTGCACTCACTAAGTATTTATTTATTTATTTGTAGTACCAAAGAAAAGTAAATATTGCCGGATATTATAATAGTCCTTTTCCCATTTCTCGTTTGGACTTCTTATTAGACTATTGTAACACACACTTTATTTTTTTATTAGATATGATCTGATCAGTGTTTGAACCCGAAACTTTTCGATTGCAAAGTCGCCACATTAACCACTGAGCTATCAGTCAGATTCACTCAGTATTTCACTCATTTTTATAATAGCTTGTTTCAGCTTCACTCAGTTTCACTCAAGCTGCATAGCAACCTACTTAAATTACTTTCATCAAATCCATTCTCTTCCTCCATTCTGAAAATCTCTAATACATATATATATAAAATTTTTATATTTCCAAATAATATATTTCCTCAAAAAACAAAGAATATAAAAAATGAACGAAGTCAAAGTGACTAAAACATTCCATATAATAATAAAAGCAGTAAATTAAATTAAATTTTTTTTACACACTCAAAAAAAAAGAAAACTGTTCCTAAAACGATTTAGTCAGTACTTAAAAAACACTTAAAATCCAGTTCACATTGTCATGAAAATGAATATAAATTTTCGTTTTTTTAATAATTTTCATTTTATTTTTTGAGTGCCAAAAATGCACTTTTACTTCTTCGGAATATTTTTTAATATTATTATTTTTTTTTTTTTTGGCATTTTTTTTTTAATATGCCATAAAAGTTATTATGTGATACATTATATGGTGTAAAAAAGCACATAAGATACATAAGAATTAACTTAAATTGTGTACTAAAACGTTTTTTTAAATATATAATATATGTAAATTTTACATACATACACATATATATGTTTATCATAAATTTTATTTTTTTTCACCATATTTTTAAAAAAGCAAAAAAAAAATTTTTACCAATTTTCATTTTTTATTATTTTCATCATTTTATAAAAATATGTTTGTCTCTTTCTTTTCTGGTTTTTTATCTCTTTTTAAATGAGGAAATAAAATTATACGATACGATTATCACCCTCAGATCAAAAAAAATAAACAAATGTTAACGACACCTGTTTACCTATTCACTTATACCTAATAAAAAAATAAAAACAAAAAAATCGCAACAAATGAAAGAGACAAAAAAAATAAATGAATGAAACAGAAAATACATATTCAAAGAATCCTTCTTTAAACAGGAGGATAACAGATAAGAATAAAAAAAAAACATGATTACTAAACTGATTGTGACTACTGGTTGTCTACATTCATATTAGAATAAAATCCCAAAGATTCAATGTTGAAACCATAACTGTATATACAGAGTACAAATTTGACATTCAAAATGACACAAAATGACAAACGTATACACAGAAAAAAAAAATATCAGTAAAAAAAGGTGTTTGTAAGTTGTACGAGTATAGTACCTGTTATTTAAAATGACGTGAATAAAACTTAAATAGAAATCGGATCCATATCATTGAGAAATGATGATACCATTTTAGAATGTTAACATTGATTATTCCCCATTTTACTTTTATTTTTTTGTCACTTTCATTTTTTATTTTACTTTTTTTTTTTATTGTCATGTGCATTAAAATGCTAAATCCCATTCTACAAAATCAAATTGGTTCAGATTTTATTTAGGTGGAAAAAATAACTATTATTATACTGTTATATTTTTTTATTTTATTACTTGCCGTATTTGATGTGACGTTGATGACGGTGGTGACACAAAATACAGTACAGTGAATACATAAAAAGAATCACTTATTGGTAATCATTTATTGGTAAAAAAAAATTTTAGTGTCAGAAAATCAAAATGTTAATAGTGATAGTAATTGATTTTAAGTTTTAAAAAAAATGTTAAAATAAATTGTAATGACTATTTCTGGGAATTGATTAAAATATTTGATAAAAAAACTATTATATAGAACAAATTGTTTCGAAATTTGAGTTGATTACTTGTTAATCTTCAGAATTGAAAATGATAATTGAATAATTGCATTAAGGTTTAATTTTATTGCATTGTATGTATATGGATAAGAATTGAATGTAAATAGGAATTGAATAATTTAATTTAATTAAAATTAAAATTGATTTAGTGAATTATTGTGAATTAAGATTAGAAGTATCAATTAGGAGTATCAATTAGGTAGGTAGGAATTTAAAATTTTAATAGTTTCAAATGACAGTTTATTGATATGATGTTAAAGTTACGTCATGTTATGTTAGACTGTTAGAATGTTGAATTGAAATTCTTTAAAAAACAAGTAAAATTAAGTGCTCAAGTCGATTTTAATTGTATTCAATTAGTTTTTTGAATTAATGTTAAGAAAAATCATTTAATTTAATTTAATAGTACTAACGATTTTTAAGTATATTATATTAAACTGTACTTAAAAGAGAAAAAGGGTATCTTTAATACATAGTCAAGAAGGATTAATTATGTTATAAGTAGTAATATTATTTTTGTTAACAGTAGAAATATATCTATACTATAACCTTGATTGCTTTAACCTAGAATAACACTCTAATTGCATTTTTCGACATATTTCCCAAAAATTAATATTTAATAATTAGCTCTCGGGAATAATAAAATTTCATGTCTAAATGATTTTTGATATATTTAATAATTCTTTTTCTTCTATGGGGCTAGAGTACGTTGTCGAACCTTGGCCTCCTTAATCATTCTCATCCAGTTCACTCGATCGAGCAGTTATCCAATTTTGTCAAACTCAACGGTATCAATTCATCGATTTCTTGGATTCCCTCCTGCTCTTTTTCTATCTATTTTCCTATTCAATACTTTTTTTGGAATGTGGGTATCTGGCATATGTTGTATGTGACCTCTGCGTTGCGTCGCACTCTAAATTCGCCTTGGTCGATAATTGGTTCGATATTTAATAATTATCAATAATCAAAGTTATAAGTATATTTAACAGGTCATTTACATATCTATTAATTGTATTTAAAACATTATTATTGCAATTATTAGAAAGTTACATAACTATTGCTCACACATGCAAAACTAAATAATAAAATCTTATAAATAATAAATAGAACCTAAGAATAATTTAAAATCAATTCCAGTTTAACTACATAAGCCCTAACATCTTTTTTGATTAGTTCATTGAATTAGCTTAAGTTAAATGGCTTCAAAAGTTGTTAAAGTGATATAAATTTATTATATTATGAAGTTTGTTATATTATTTTCCTTAATAATGGTTTTTCAATACCTCTCATCATAATTCCAAGCTTAGATTGATGTACTTGTCGATTTCTATTATTTTTTCTAAATATCAAAAAAATTTAGATTGTCTATTGTATTAAAGATAACAATTAGTGTACATTTTTATAAAAATTAGAGATATAATTTTATAATAAAGTTAAAAAGGGAAAACCCAAGCATTCCAGAGTGATTATTAACGAGGATGTATTCAACTTATGCCATTATGTTTTCATATATTCTTAATTCTTAATATGACATCCAATTGTAGAGTATTATCAAATACAAACAAAAGTTATTAGTAATTTACCTTTTCATCATTGAATAAATAATTATTTAGGGTTAAGTATGAATTCTCGAATACCAAAACTCCTTTCTCTATTTTTATCTCATATTACTGCTATTTCTATTACTATTACTTTACAAATACTCTGGAAAAAGGATGGAAATCAAAAACCATGATTTTCTAATCAACTATAACATCTCTCCTAATTAACAATCTTACAAATACCTTTAAAGAAATATTCCGAAGAAGGGGCAATCCTAATTTTGAAAATATTTAAGGGACTGCCCGAGATTTAAAAATATAATAATATTTTTGAAAAACAATCTTTAAAAAAAAACAAGATTTTAAAAAACGATATTTTGAAATACGTTTTTGAGATACTTATTATTTAGTATGTAACAAATTGCATATTTCCAGGGGTAATATTTGAAAATTATTATTTATTTAACTGTCTTAATTTAAAAATCAAAATGCAAATTAGTACTTTATTAATATTTAAATGTTTCTTAAGGTTAAATATTCACTATTTACATAATTAATTGCATTATTTTCTTCAAATTAAAATTGCTTGCCTAATTAGGCAATTTTTTTTTAGATTTCTTGTTCCAACAATTAATTTTTAGTATGTAATATAAATTAATATTAACATTTATAATATGCTAAAATGTTAAATAACATTCTCTAATTTTTCTATTCATTAATAAATTAATTTATATTCAACAAAAACATTAAAAAAAATTGCAAAAGATTGCTTTTCTTAATTAAAGTCGTAACTTTTTAATTAATTAACAATTTTTTTTTTAACTTTTTTAATTGATTGGAAAATTTTATAACAGAAAATGAACCGTCAAAATAAAATGATTTTGATTATTATTAGTTACCAATAATCATTATGTCACTAGCATTTTATGTCATGCTAATAAAAATCAATGACAAGTTGTTGGCAAAACAACAAGAAACAAGTGATGAAAAAAAACCAAGGGTTTTTAAAAAAGCACATTTTCAAAATTATATTGTATTACATACTGAGTTTAACTTTGGAAATATTTACTTGGAAATAGTTACTACTGACTTATAAAATTTACTGCTAACAGTAAATTTTTTATTTAAAAGTTGTTATAGCCCTTCAATGGGGAAGGTTGCCAAATTCCCCCTCCCCCTCATTCTCTAGTTTTTTAAGTTCTAGGAATTAAATTGTGAATTACACAAAAATTTGGAATTTTTCTTAGAATTTTATTATCTAAGCAAAAATGGGTAAAACTAAGAGACACTTTCTTCAATTTAAGGAACCCCTTTTAAATTTAAGAAAAACCTTTAACATATGTTAAAATATAATATTGGACCTTTAAATTTTGTATATTAATAAAAAAAAAATTGGACAGGTATTCAAGTTACAGGTGCTTAAAAATAGCATAATTTCAATTTTCGGGCCCTTATAGCTCCTAAACAGGGGGCTTGACAAAAAAATTTTGTTAACTGACTCCTACTATTTTTTTAGGATCTAACTTCTCCCAAAATTTCAAGATCCTAGCTTGAACCGTTTAGAAGATATGTAGGGCCAAAAATTTTGCAAAAATTGAGTTTTATATAATGGTAAATTTTAGTACCGTATGGCAACCCTATACATTTAAGCGACATATTTTTGTAAAGCCTATAAAAGCAGCTCTCCAATACCGTTTTTCGATTGAAAATAAACCTAACAGAACTTTTGTTATATCAATTTAAATATAGGGCTTTTTTGGAATTTTCAGGGGCTGTAACTTCGTCACCCTTCAAAATTAAGAAAAACCTTTGACACATGTTGAAACATAATTATAGAGCTTTAAATTTTGTCTATCACTAAAAAAAAATTTGGACAGGTATTCAAGTTACAGGTGTTTAAAAATAGCAAAATTTCAATTTTCGAGCCCTTATAGCTCCTAAATAGGGGGCTTGACAAAAAAATTTTGTTAACCGACTCCTACTAATTTCTGAGTATCTAACTCCTCCCAAAATTTCAAGACCCTAGCTTGAACCATTCAGAAGATATGTGTGACCAAAAATTTTGCGAAAATCGAGTTTTGCGTAATGTTAAATTTTAGTACCGTATGGCAACCCTAAACATTTGTCTTGTAAAAGTTTATAAAGTTTATGAAACCAGCTATCATTTGCCGTTTTCAGATTGAAAATATATGTAACAGAACTCTTGTTATAATTATTTAAATATAGGGCTTTTTCCAACTTTGGGGGGCTGTAGCCCCGTAACAGGTGGGGCTACAGAAAAAAATTCTTCTACGAAATTATTTTTTTTGCAAAAACTACCCATGGTTAAAATTTCTTTTCTCTATTTCAAACGGTGTAAAAGTTTTTGTAAACATACGGACGGACGGACGGACGGACGGACGGACAGAGTGAAGCTATATAGGCACATTTTTACAAAATTTTTTGAAAATGAGCTAAAAACTGAATTGTAAAAGAGAACCCGGGGAAAAAAGTATGGGCAAAGATGTAATGACATTGTAAGAAATGGAATAATTGATGATAAGAATTTTTATTTTGTAGAATGAAAGGAACAATAGTGTTCAATATTTTTTTAAAATATAAAAATTAATATAATAATGATGAAAACATTATAGAAAGAAATGAAAATTAATTTACTTGTTTCATTTAATTATTTTATTAATAAATTGGATCTTTAATTTTTGATTTTTACAAGCAATTTTGTTCCAATCAAATTATAAAATTAACTAATGAGAATTTTACGTTATGGAATAATGAATTTAATTAGTTAATTATTATTATTAAATTTAATATCAATTTGATTATCATAGTTAATTTGTTGGAATTTTAAAAATTTTATGTAGATACAACTTTATAGATTTGTTACAACTTCTAAAAAATTTCTTAAATAAATTCGAACTTCCACTACTTTGGGAAAATATTTTGTCTAACTGATTGGTGAATCTCGCTTTGAAGAATTCTATTATTCATTATGGTAATACTCTGTTTTTGACTCCAAATTTTTTATCTTTTTCCAAATTTATGCAGTTCAAAACCTATTTCAAGTGGTTTCTCAAGTCGAAATTCCGAGAGTCTATATTTTGTACAAGTCGACAATTTGGAAGTTAACATTTTGGCGACTTACATTTTGAGAGTCGATATTTTAAACTTCGAGAAAAGTTTCCTGGCCCCAAAAAATAGAAATGGATTCTGATAAAAGGCGAGATTTTAAGAAACGTGATTTTTATAAGATGAGATTTAAAAAATATTTAAACTCTCCCATCATTTGCAGATTTGGCACTACTAAATGCTACGCAAAGTTGTCCAGGGATGAATACAGATTGAGGTGAAAAAATCGCGATTTGGTCAAAAGTTCGTCCTTGTACTTTATTTGTTGTCAATGAAAGGCATATTTACGTCAGAACAAATTAACTCTGTTCGAGGAAGAAATAGTACTATACAAAGAGAGTCCCCTGTGACAACTTCTAATTTTAAATAATTTCCTAACATATCTCTAACAATTAATCGAGTTCCATTTGCTAAACCAAAACTTATATTCATATTCCTAATTAGAATGACTGCAGACCCTTTTTTTAATTTTAGGAAATGAAGGCGTAATCGTGGGGGTTGTCAAAGAATTAATGTATTCTATTGGCAAAATAATATTATCTGTTGAATCTGATATGATGGATTCCACACTATAATAACATTTTTCAGATCCGTCAATTAATTTTCATATCTCTTCATTTATTTTCAATAACTCTCATTTAGAGGGCACATAATAACTTTTGAAGCAATGTGCTGTATCACATCAACCGTTTCAAAAATCTCAAGTTTTCGTTGTTTATAATACCTTCCAAAACCTGTTATCAAATTTTCTTCAATGTAAGAAATATATCACTCTTTGAAACCAAGATAATATGCTTGACATTGGTAGGTACCTTTGAAAATTGCCAAAACTTCGCGGGAGAAGCTTCAGAAATTTTAAATTATTTTTTTTTTATTCAAACATAAATAGAACTCCGGGATTACATTAAAAAATTTTATACTTGACAACAAGTCAATCTATAACTAATGCATTACTTACTTTATTAACATCTAATATAAATCAATTAACACCTAATTAAAGTTTATTTATAATCCAATTTAACTCTTTTAAAATAAATTTTAATAAACAATTTAATGTTAATGAATCGTAATCATTTAAATTAAATTGATTACAATTTACAAAGTTAAATGCAATAATAATGCAAATTATTGTGTTAAACGTAACATATTCATAATTAAATCATTTGATTTATAGTGTGAATATATATTATAATATAATATAATTTGTTATTAAAATTAAACCCTAATGCATTTAAAAGAAATCCCAAATTAAAAAAAAATTAATAAAATTTCTCTTTTCATACATAAAAAAAAAAAAGAATTTAAATTTACATTTACATTAAAAAAGTTTAATTAAAATAACTGTGAATATCATAAAGTACCATATACCGATACTGTTCAAAATAATAATCATGCATCTATAGATATACTAGTGCAATATTTTATTCATATATGAGTTCAGAAGTGATTATAACATTTATGAAATTCTATTCACATCATCACCACTGTTAAACGTAATATGATTTTTTTTAATTTTTTTTTATTTTTAAATGTTAAATTAATTTCCGGATTTATATTTTCTGGGTTTGATACCTATAGTGTATAACAATTATTATGTAATTTCCTTCCTTCAAAAAATTTTCAAAAAAAAAAAAGATTTCATCTGTTAATTTTATTTTCACTTAAAAAAAAAACCGTTGAATGAGGAAGAAATAAGAAAATCAGAAAACTAACAAAATTTAAAAATAAGTCAAAACTTTAGATTACATTTCTCCTCAGTCGCTTTTTTTTTATGTTCTAAAAATGTTGAAGTTCGCTTCGCTTACATCAAAAGTCTATTCATTCTTATTCTATTTCCTTCTTTTAATACCTGTATGAGTACCGATCAAAGGGTATAATAAATTTGCTATTACGTCTGTAACGCAGTGACTCAAATATATGGAACTGATCAGAATCGAAAAGTAAATCGATCCAATAGAAAGAATCGAAAAGTAATCGATCCATCCATAAATTTACAATTAAAGGTATGGATCTGATCAGAATCGAAAAGTTAATCGAAAAGAATCATACAGTAATCGATCCATCAATAGATAAATCTGTTAAAATCAGAATCGAAAAGTAGATCAATATAATCAAAAATAATCGAAAAGTATTCGATCCGTCTGTTCGCACGATAGCTCAAAAACTAAAGGAGCTAGGATTCTGGAATTTTCATAAATTCGTTTTTGTGCAATAGCCGTGATCGCCATCAACATCCTATATATATATAATGAAGCAAAATATCTAAAATGTTGTCAAAAGTAGCGAACTTTAATGACCAATGTCTAAATAAAATATAGTTGGTGTAGTGGAAGAAGTTCGAAGAGTTGCCAAAGAGTTGCCTCAAACTCTAGCAAATTGTGTATTTAAAATTTTACCAAAAGTAATTAATCGGATGATATAATGTCTATATTACGTTCATACGGGTATCCTAGAGTTGACATAGTCTCTTTTTTGTTTTGCTTTGTAAAAAACATTTCTCATCTTATTCGAATTTTTTAATTCTTATATTTTTGTGGTAATGTTCTACTTGTTCTTTGAACTGCTGCTTTTTGCTTCTCCTGTTTGTATGTTTATCTTCAATTTAATAATCAAAATATTATTCCGGAAATCGTCATTTTATTTTTCTTTTTTTATTCTGTATCTTTCATTTTTACCTTATAACTGTTATTTACTTATATGCTCTAAACAGAACATATATGTAACACCTGTGTGTTTACAGCACCTGCAAAAATCGTATATAAATGAAAAAATTTTGAAAAAAAAAACAAATTATGAAAATGTGTAAATAAGACAAGAATATGAATGAGAAGGGGGAAATGTATAAAAATGCATGATGTGCATTTGGGATTTAAACAGATTCATAATAAGGAAGAAGTAAAAAAAAAAGCATTTAAAATTTATTTTGTAAAATTATAGAGGGAAGGAAATTAAATAAGAATTACATCCGAAAATGTATAAACACTTAACACCTCATTTTAAGATTTACAGATTGTATTAATTGGTCTGAGAAAATTTTATTAGCTGGTAGTCTGTCGATGAGTTTTTCTTCAACGAAGCAAAATCGTTGGTAAATGGTATAAAGTCGATATAAAGTTTAGAAAAGAATTTTAATAATTAATATTAGTATCAAAGAGTAATTAAGTCAATTTTGATAAGAATCGAAATTCATATGTAAGAATTAGAACAATATATGTATTGACATATTTTAATGACTCTATGGACTTTGGAAGATACAAATTGAAGAACTAGAATAAGTTAAAGCAAATAGTTTGTGACAATTGAGAGAATGGATATTGCATCTCAAATGACAGTACAATAAACGTAGAATTTCAAATTAGTATACTTTATCGGTTTGCTTAAGGTCTTCATAGACTCTCCAGGCCCTTGCACTTGATTTGGAGAAACCAATGATGATTGCGCTTTAACGGATAAATTTTATTTTTAAACCAATCTTGAAGTATTTTATACACAGCTTCCAAACTTGAAATTTTTGTGGCATATTTAATATTGCAATAGCAATTGCGTTTAAATATTAGTATTTCTTAATATGCCTTTCAATTTCAAAGGAACTTAAGTGGAGAATTTTATTAAAATAAAAATAGGGTAAACTTGCACTTAACGATCTGATAAAGTAAATTAGTTTAATTTTTCCACTTTAATCATTTCTATATTTCTTTATAGCTAATGTAGTGTGATTTTAACATTTGTTGTTTTTTTTAATTTGATTTTGTAAAAGCTAATAAGACATCTGAGATAGATACTTCAGTTGATGCAATTTAAAAGCAAATGTATATGTAGTTATTAAATGATATTTTAAAGATATAATATAAATTAATAATTTCATGTGCTCGTGGGATCAATAACATCAAATAAATTCAATTATAGTTTTAATTTTATTTCTATTTCCACTACAGTTGTTAAAAATTTAAAATTATTTTAAAACATGTTTTTATTTAGATTAAATAAAAGTTACGGAAAACTTGATGAAGGTGAACGTTTGATTGTTGTATGTTCTTTGATTTATTAATGTATAGATTGTTATCAGTGTAGAGAAAATTACAATGTATTTTAAAATATTTACATATGATATTTAATTGTTATCAATACGTTTTTATTAAAACTTCAAGGCTAACTAACTAATTATTCAATTATGGAAATTTCAGGAGACTTTCAATATAACATTTATGTGTAGGAGTAAAATATTTTGTAAAAACATTTATAAACAAAGATTTTAATTTGAGTGTTAATCTTAATTATTTATGGATATATTCTTAAGAGAAATTTTCATAAATTTAAAGTTGCAAATAAATAAAATCAAGGCCTTGAATAAAGTTATGGGGATCTGGAAATAATAATAATAAAAAAAAAAAAATTTTTTTCTGTTGGACGTTTACTCAGTCATCAATCGGTGAGTCACTATTTTTTGCTTTTCTAAAATAACGGGATTTATATCTGTGTATGTCCGTTGTTCGTGCGTCCGACTTTCCGCCAAATAAGTCAAAAACTAAAGGAGTTAAGATTGTCAAAAGTAGTAAACTTTAATGGGCAACGTCTAATTAAAGTACACTTGGTGTAGTGGAAGAGGTTCGAAGAGCTGTCATTGAACTTATACTTTGTTTTCAACATAACTGAAAGTCTAGGAAGGTGTGTATTTAAAATTTTGTCAAAAGTTATTAATCGGATGATATAATGTCTGTAGTACGTTAAACCGGTAACCCAGAGGTGCCAGATATCTATTTTTCGAAGATGTCAAAATCACTTATGAGCTCGCATTAAAAGACTAATCCAGAAACAAAATTTTTTAGAACTGAATTAATAATTTTAAGGAGCATATTATCATAAGTGATGATGTGTAATTTGTTTTAATTAAATGATTTCATGACTTCACCAATTCACCACTCTAATTTATTTTTTGATAAACGATTCACCAAACAATTTGAAAACGATTACATGAACAGATTCCTTCCCTTTTCTAATAAATCTCAATGTATATAATATACCATTCCTAAAAGAAACTTGAAAAAATATTATTATTACTTAAAACTTAATCAACCACATTCAATTTGCAATACAAAATAGCTATTTTTTCTTTAAGTTTTTTAATTATTTAAATTTTAATACTATTTTCACCTTTATTTCCTCGAAACACGAAAACTCTAAAAAACAAAAAAACCAACCACTGACCACTGCTTTATTTTATATTTTATCTAACATTTAAAAATTATTTAATTGATGTTGACCACCTTAATTTTGTTTTTTTTCTTTTCGTTTATAATTTGTATATAAAATAAAATTTAAAAAAGCATAGATATATATGAAAGAAAGAATAGAAAGAGAAAGAGAATGTGAAAAAAAAAAATTCAAAATTTAATCAAGCAATTAAAATTAAAAAAAAACTGTAAATAACCAGTAACCAACTTCAACTGTTTATTTGTATGTTGTATTTGTTTTTTAAAACTAACATTCATTAGTGTTGCATATTTTATTTAAAATTTGTTTAAAATTTTTAGTTTTGTTGTCGGTTTGTTTTTGGTGTTGAATTAGAAAAATTTGTACGACAACAAAAACAACAAATTTAAACTCTCAAATGAAAATGTCAAATTTTATTCAAATATTTTCATTTTAATTATCTATAAAAAAAAAAACTTTTATAAAATTTTTTAATCTAACATTTGAAGCGTTGCTGTTTTAGATAAACCACTTCTACTATAAGTACGTAGTATACACAATGCACTTTATTGTTATGCTTTTTATATTCCATGTTATTTTCGTGTAAATAGACATGATCTCAACTGCAAATTATTATTCGAAAATTATTAATAGCGCTATTTCAGAACAGAATATGAAATCCGCAGATTTAAGGAGTCTACCTGTAGAACAAAGGAAATATGCTACTGAAAACTTAACATATTTCGCCTCCGTGGTGCAGCGACCAATTTCATATGGCTTATTGACGGAAGGCGTTCAAGTACTGCACAGCTTACTTAATTTTATTTTTAATTTGTAGAAAAATCAATGATGTCAATGAGCTTAATGATTAATAAGCAAGTATATAATGGGCGTATTTCTTTTGTAATCAGATGTATGTGAGAATTATATAGATAACAATTATATTTTTTCTCCGATATTACAGAGTTGTCAAAAAATAAAACTATGTAAATATTTATTTTTTTACCTCAAATGTAATTAAATAATGTCACTAATGTCATTTAAAAAAAAAAAGCAAAAAAAAATAAAAATGTACATTTGACGTTTTAATTTTTGACAACTCTGTGACATCGAAGAAAAAATTACCTAGCTAAAAGATTGCGCTGGTGGCACACTCTAAGTTGGAAAAGAAACACAAAACGGATAATCTGAAGACAATAAGAACAACATTTTGATATTTTTTAACAGGTCTGAATCTGCTCGGATTAGAAAAACGCCCAATGAAAATACATTTAAAATTTTAAAATATAAAATTAATATACCGTTTTTACTCTATTTAGGGTCTTTTTAGCACATTTTCAAAAAATTTTGTAAAAATGTGCCTATATAGCTTCACTCTGTCCGTCCGTCTGTCCGTCCGTCCGTCTGTCCGTATGTTTACAAAAACTTTTACACCGTTTGAAATAGAGAAAAGAAATTTTAACCATGGGTAGTTTTTGCAAAAAAAATAATTTCGTAGAAGAATTTTTTTCTGTAGCCTCACCTGTTACGGGGCTACAGCCCCCCAAAGTTGGAAAAAGCCCTATATTTAAATTGTTATAATAAGAGTTCTGTTACATATATTTTCAATCTGAAAACGGAAAATGATAGCTGGTTTCATAAACTTTATAAATTTTTACAAGGCAAGTGTTTAGAGTTGCCATACGGTACTAAAATTTAACATTACGCAAAACTCAATTTTCGCAAAATTTTTGGTCACACATATCTTCTGAACGGTTCAAGCTAGGGTCTTGAAATTTTGGGAGGAGTTAGATACTCAGAAATTAGTAGGAGTCGGTTAACAAAATTTTTTTGTCCAGCCCCCTATTTAGGAGCTATAAGGGCTCGAAAATTGAAATTTTGCTATTTTTAAACACCTGCAACTTGAATACCTGTCCAATGTTTTTTTTATTAATATACAAAATTTAAAGGTCCGACATTATATTTTAACATATGTTAAAGGTTTTTCTTAAATTTAAAAGGGGTTCCTTAAATTGAAGAAACTGTCTCTTAGTTTTACCCATTTTTGCTTAGATAATAAAATTCTAAGTAAAATTCCAAATTTTTGTGTAATTCACAATTTTATTCCTAGAACCTAAAAAACTAGAGGATGAGGGGGGGGGGGGGAAGTTGAAGTTAGAGACTTGAGAAATTTGGCAACCTTCCCCATTGAAGGGCTATAACAACTTTTAAATAAAAAATTTACTGTTAGCAGTAAATTTTATAAGTCAGTAGTAACTATTTCCAAGTAAATATTTCCAAAGTTAAACTCAGTATATAACAATATAATACAATATAATTTTGAAAATGTGCTTTTTTAAAAACCCTTGGTTTTTTTTCATCACTTGTTTACTTTGATTTTGGAGAATTTGTTATTTAAATGACAACTTTCTTTGTTAATTGTAGATGTTTTTATTTAAATATATAGACTATTTATTTTAACTGAAGACATATTTACTTTAATGAAAATTTTTTACTTTAAGTGAAGTAATTTTTTTAAATGAAGATTCTTTATTTCAATAAGTTAATTTTTATAATATGTAAGCACACACAATATTATACATTGGTATAAACAAAATTAATGAAATAAGGAATCTAGATTAAAAAAAAATGTCTTCACTTAAAGTTAAAGATCTTTAGTGAAAATAAAAGATCCATTGCCTATCCATTAATTAAATCCATTGGCTATCCATTGATTAAAGTTCATTATTACCGTATTTTTTATAAGTCCTCTAATTCTAATCCCAGTCTAAAACTAGGATTGATTACAATAATTACCCCAGCGATTGTCTCCTCTCAGTTTTGGAGAACAAAAATATTTTCCTAAAGAACCTTTGAAAAGCGAGTGACCTAAAAAAATTAACTAATTCACTGCTTTGGAAACTGCTTTGCTTTGGAAACTTGTTAACCAGATATATGTTTTTAAATTTAAATTCTAAATATATTTAATTAACCTAATATTTATTTAATACAAAATACGAACACTGAGTCCATATACACTCAGTTAACACATAAAAAAACTAAAAAAAAAAATTAAATGAATTAAAACATGTTAAATATTTTTTTTTACCGTTGAATGAATCTTTAGATCCTAATCATGTTTCTAACCAATTATTATAATATTTTGATTAGCACAACAAATTCAAATGAAACCAATATAATAAAATTTAAATTGCTAATCATTCGGACAGCACTTGGTTCTCATATTGCTATAATATCTGAAGTATTTTAGAACTACATAAATATTTACAGACTATAGATTCAAATGATTTATTAAGGTGTTTTATTTGGTTGGGGTGATTGGGTGGTATGGTAGGTATATATGTATGTTGATTTACTGACAGATTTTAATTCTGTACTACTTGTATACAATAAATTTTCCAAAAAATGTTTTTTTAAAATTTTTTAATTTAATATTTTAGATAAATATTATACAAATTAATATAACTGATGAATTGTAAATATTCCGGTATAGTAACAGATGAATTTTTTTAAATGTATTCTAAAAATAAATTTTAATATTGAATTTAGAATAATCCGTGGTATTTTTTTTTTACCTTAATCCCATGCAATGCATGCGAATTTACTGCTAAAAGTTAATGACTTCAGTTATAAAAAAATTTCATTCAAGTCAATGTAATTCCTTCAAATTGAGTTCAAAAGAGTCATTGTACTCATTTATTTTTTTTGATTCTTTATTTTTTCGGAAAATATTTATAAAAATATTTATTGCCCAAAAGTTTTTGTGTTTATAATATATACATACTCGTATATTCAACCTGTTCTTATATTAATCATTACATTGTATATTTTCAATGATTCACTTAAATTAAATGTATTTTAAACCAAGTTTAAATCAAAAGGTTAATTCACTCAAAGCAGGTGTGATAAACAAATTGAAGACATTTGATGTGGGAACTTATAGACGTCTTTTAAAGATAACCTGAACAGATCACGTATCCAATATGGAAGCTCTACAGAGGCTGCAAAAAGAAAGAGTTTAAATAAAAATTAATAAACGAAAAGTATCCTATTTTGGCAATATAATGCCGGGAACAAATATGAATTTCTACAGCTTTCTGTCAAAGGCGAAATAGAAGGTAGATGAGTGGTAGGTAGAAAGCAACTATCATGGCTGTGAAATATTAGGGAGTAGACTGATTTCCGCACACTAGTTGGAGATTTAGTTTATACATCCGACATCCAGTAGTGGATTCGAAGGAACAGAAATTTAATCTATTCGATTAAATCAAAGTGATGCGGAGTAATCTTCATTGCTTGATTAGAAATCTAGATATGAGTAAGAATTTATGTTTATAGTCTACCTAGTACCTATGTCTCAAAAAAAATATCTAATTAATATTTTAGCATGTAGTAAGTAAACAAGTCTACCCAAGTGTATTTTTAAATGACTTATTCCTTTAATTATTTTTTGAAGAAGTTTGAAGTGTTGTGGTAAATTTTTTTCGCGTTCATTCCTCGACGTGGAACTATTGGAGAATGTCTTAAAACTTTTAATATCTATACTAATTATTATTTAGTAAGAATCAATCTAACAAATATATTGGTTAAAAATTTAAAATTTTGCATTAACAAATAAATATGCAAATTTTTTAACACGTCAATTTCATTAATCCTCTAGACAGTTCATTCCTTGAAGCAGTTAATTGGTTTTAGTTTTTATTTAGTAATTTATTTATTTTAATTAATTTTTCAAATAATCGAATTTGAGAGTTTTCTGTTTTAAAATTTAGAAAAATGTTCACTGTGTGCACAACAAATCCAATTTTGGATATTTTACAGAAGAATTTAATATACAATTAAATTTGGTTTAATAACAGTTGGATATTTTTACCTTTAACCTTTAACTTGTAATTTAAAATTTAGTTTTTGATGTTTTAAAATAAATACTAAAAATTAAAGTCCATGTATCTAATTTCAGCATTTTATCTTAAATTTTTAAAAACTCTTCAAAATTTGAAATTAAAAAAATTAAATTTCATTAAAATTTGAAATTAATTAAAAAATAATCATTTTTAATCTATTTATTGTTTCATAATCTGAATTGAATTTTTTCAAAATAATCTTGTAATTAAATTTCGATCAACAACATTTTATATCTTAAAATCATATTTATTTGCATTTTAAAGTAATATTTTATCTATATTTGGATGAAACCATCTAAATGATGTTTTCAAATATTAATCATTGTAAAAAAAGGTGGCAACAAATAATTATTTTTCAATTTAAAATAAAAAGCAGTAATTGAATCGCTGTAGGAATCGATCTATGATTATTGAGATTTTTATTTCTTAAGTTTTTATTTTTGTTGATTTTTAATTTTCATCTGCAATTTATAAGTTTTATTCTGATCAAATCATCATCAGATTAATTTTCAATGTTGAATTTTCTTAAAATTAATGATTTATTTTTTTTCTTTACAGGTAATTTAAGAAGAAACATGCAGATGTGCTTGCCTCAAGTTGTTTAAAAGGTAAGCTTTCGTAACTTGTTTATAAAAAAAATCTATTTTAATTTCCATGAAAATCTCACTGTTTAGGTGACATTGTAAATTAAAATATTTATATTTTGTTGTTAATTTAAAAAGTTGCAACATATTTTCTTTTATAATTAAAAAACAATTTTTAAATGTTTTGCAATTTAATATTTATAAATCAGGAGATTTATCTTTCATCTGACGAATCAGTCTTAAAGATAAAATTGATAATATGAATGATCCACTGCCGCACTTCCAACCTCAAAGTTTTCAGGTCTTTCTTCAATTCTTCGTCTTATATTTTTTCCAGCTGTACGCCCTTACGTGAACAGTCAAATTACTAATTAATTGGCGCAAGGGGGGACTTTTAAATACTAAGAAACAATCTTAAGTTACTAAGTGAGTTTCCCTGCTATTTAGAAAAATTACAAATTTAATTTTTAAATTTAATACGCATATTTTAGCGTAAACGTTTAGACTTTGGCTATACTTTCATAAAGTTGATTTTTCCAAAATAAAAACTAGATCTGCGTGATAGCATTTAAAAAGAAGCAGAAATAATCATTCAGAAAGAAGCAGACCAAAGCATTTTTAAAAAAGCAACGCCGTTTCCCCAAATATAATTTGATATGTTAAGAAAAAGTTTTATTGTCTAAAGCAGAATATAAGGAGATCGAGAAGTGGCCAGAAGCTACTATCATGGCTGAGAAATATTAGAGAGTGGACTGGTTTGCACAAAATTGGAGACTTAGATCACATAGCCGCAAATTGTATGGAATATGCTAACAGTGTAGGCACCTTAACATAAAATTAAACACGCCAACATATAGCATTGGATAGGCATCAGAAAAAGAAGACAAAATGTTTTTCAAAATTTTCCTTTCCATACAATTTTTCGTTCCAATAATATTCGCTGATTAGAAATATTTTCTTTTATGAATTTTCAATTATTTTTAGAAAGATAATAATTTGACCAAAATAAAGTTGATATATGCAATTTGCAAACTTTTTTACGAACATATTATTGAATTTTATCTTCTATAAAAGTTCTTTAAATGTTTTTAGAAGAAACAAAATTAATAAATTGTACAGATGTCTGAAAATTTCTAAATGAAAGAACTGTCTACTGCAATACAACTATAATAAATATACAAAACAAAAAGAAAAACATAACAAGCTCTTGAAGAATAATTAAAAGAACCTAACTAACAACTACTGTAAACTTCATTAGTTTCTAAAGAATTCTGAGTTTAACTTCATTAGTTTTTTTCCCAGCTTTTTGTTTTTTTCAATTAATACATGAAATAGAATTGTGCAAGTTGCAATGCAAGAAGATTATTAAGACAAGTATTTGAAATAAAATTTTGTACAAATTTAGAATAACACAATTGTTGGTCATTTTAGTTTTTAAAAGTTAGAGAGGATACTGCTGTATAAGACGTATTTAAACTTTCTAAAAAAAAGCGTGATCTATTGATCTAATTGGATAATGAAGATCTACAAAATTTGTTTTGGTTCAAAATTTTCTCGTTGCTTATATCTGAATATATTTGATAAACAAATAAAATATCTAAGTGATATTTTGGCACAATAACTATCAAAAATTGTGTAGCCCGTAATCAGAGGATCAGCAATTTCAACTGGCAATAGTCAGTAACATTTCGCTTGGCTAGCCTCAAAATTGTGAAGCCGACTACTACCATTCTTCCTAATCAAGATTCCTACAGTTTACATAAATTTAAAAGATATTCAATTTGTTCGTTCTAAACTCTTTATTCCATCCTTATTAGATTAAACATTTATTTCTATCGCTTCCCATTCTAGCTTCAACGCCTTCATACCGTGCAAGCACTTTAGGGACGTCTCAGGCTATTTTGCCTGAAGAAGAAAATGATTTTATTTAATAAATTCCCTGCTTTACCAGAGAACTTACTCTCACATTACCAGGTTGTTTATGAATTTCTAGTATATTTTCAAGGTTTCACTATTCTTGGAAAATATCATCCGTTAAAGTTACTTGTGAATGTCAAAGATGAAGTAAAAAGAGCCATATGAGCCATAATTTATAAAATTTATTCGAAACACTTAAAATTTCGATGCATTATTCTGCATTGGCTCCGTTTTTCCAAAGGCTACTCATTTGAGGGCAATAAGCTTCCTCAGGAAATATTATATTTAGTTTGATATGTATCATTTATTTTTATCTGACCGCAATACCAAATCTTTACAAAAATATTCTTTTCTAATATAATTTATTTCTTGTCAAAAGGCTTTCCTCATCACGACCACGTTCGTATCTTTACAAAAAAAGTTTTGTATAATAGTTATTAACAAACATTGATGACATTTACAAGAACACAACACAGTATCAGTTATAAAAGCAGCTGTGTCTCTGTCTAAATAACATATAAGGAACTACAACACAGTAACACAAACAACAACACGAAACATTTAAAAAAGTTTTTAAAAAAAAAAAAGAAAAAGAATTTAAAAAATTTTTGTTGCATCATTTAGTTTTGCATTATTTGATTTTTAATTGGAGTATAAAATAAAAGCAAAAAAATTTTTTAGATATTCGTATATGGCTTTGTAATTTGGAATGTGAAACTCCTTTTTTTTACTGTTATAATGCATAGGAATCTCTTTTATTCAAAAAAGAAAAAAATAAGGAAAGAAAATATTTTTGTAACATTTTCAAATGATTGTAAGTTGTAACGGCTGTTAACATTATACAGATATGTTTTCAAATTGTTTGCATTTTTTGTCAAAAATCGGGACGAAAAATGAGGAGGGATAAAAAAAATTATAATTAAATGACTATTACAACTTTGCAATGTTTTGTAAATTTATAGCAGTTGGATTTCGTTACATTTAAATATAAATTTCAAATATATAAATGCAAAAACGCTGAAGATGTTCAAAATATGTTTCCCAGAACAGGGAAGAAGTTTTAACCAAAAATTTTCACGTATTTCGAAAAAGAACAAAAGATGATCAAAGGTTTCTTTTGATGAATTATTTAATTTTTAAAAACTGTTTGACATTGATCATTTTTGTCAACTTGCATTGATTACCAAAATTATACGTTTCTACTGTATTTGTGGCAGTAAAAATTTATTAAAAATAACGGCATTTCCTACATTAATTTTTTCAAAGGATGCTTTATTCTATTACTGAAAAATATACTGGAAATGGAAAGAGTATTTAATTCTGTTGGAATTAAGGAAATTTCTAAGTCTGTGAAGCCTTTTTTTAAAACTTTAAGAATATATTTAAGTCAACGCTACACAAGAGGTTTATCAACTTACAAAGAAATAGTTTCAGGGCTGATGAAACAATCGGAAATACCTTTATGTATAAATAAATTAAGTAATAAAAGAAGTTGAAGATTAATATAAGTATTAAATATTTCTGAGCTGAAATTGTTAGTATGTAAGAGTTCATGGCAGCTAATTTTGAAAAATGAAATGCAATATAAGATAGCAATGATATTAAGAAATGGTTTGAAAAATTTTGTATTTAAATATAAAACGACTAAAATTAATCGAATAAAAAAAAATTTTATATTAACTTAAGTAGATATATTAAAAACTATATAAATTCAAATTTTTATATACCTAATTAAAGTAATTGATAAAAAATTTATTCTAATATTTCATTATTGTTAAATATGAAATAAAATTTCTTAAGACTTGTTCACGACACATTAAACAAGACATTCAATATTGACAAGGGCGTGTTTAATACTACTTTTTTGCAAGTCTAATAAAACTAATTACCATTAAAAGTTTTTTTTGACTAAAAGTTTTAAGTTTTTTATTACCAAAAATTGTAAAAATCACAACTTTTTGGTAATTTTTTTACTTTTAAAGTAAGGAATTTTTAAATTATTTAAAAAAAAAGTCATTATTCACACCTACAAAAATTTAATATGCACTCAGAATAACAAATTTTAAAATATTTTAAAGGTATTTTATTAAATACATTATATAGCTAGATAAATTTAGCCTCATTCCGCAAATGTGACCTCCTCCTCCTTAAAATTCTTTCAATTCTGACTTTTGGTTTTTTTTTTGTAGAAAATATACTTAAAAATTAAATATGTAATCGTCAATCAAATTAATGTATTTCCAATTAGTTGAGTTTCTTATTTTAGAGTTTTGTTTTTTGTTTCTTTTATTTTGTAAAATTTTTATGCAATTTTGTTGCCTTAAACTTATATTATGTAAATATAGCTTAAAGCATCTTCAGAAATATTTAATTTTACTTTGAGAGCAAAAAAATCAAATTAACCCAATAGACCAATATGTACATATATTTAACTAATAAAAAAAACAAATATTAAAAGAAAATTTATTTGTATTACTTTTCGTATTAATTTTTCTGCAATTTACAAAACTGAGTGAATGTTTGAAGTTTCTTTAAAGTGTTCTTTGTTTTGTAAGGAATGAGAGTTCTGGTGAACACTTTTATTATTATATTCTCCGTTTATAATACTTTTCTTTAAGTTCATTCCTGCATTACCCTGCATATTAGCATTCGGTAACGTAATTTTGACATACCCAAAAGCTGAAAGTAAAATTATTAGTTAATTATGTTGCAAACCTTACCTCACCTTTAATTAGAATAATGCTAATTTGCTTTACACGTTTCATCCCTTGCAAAAGGAGAATAAAACCGAAAAGTATCTGGTTTTGATGCGACACTAAAAATTTGAATTAATTTAACCGCCATTATCAAAACCCGGTTTTATAGATTTAAACGAGTCATGTTGCTCTCAGATTACGAAATTTAAATATAAAATGTAACAAAGTATTTAAAACGCAGAGGTATATCATGAAATCACCGATTAAAAATCGGGCTCTCAGCAGCCGTTGACAATCATGAAGCAAACCCCTACAATCTAGATTTCTTAAGATCATGTGGCTATAAATTTAATAAATTCATTTGGAAAGTACAGAATTAATAGTAACTTAATTATTAAAAATAATCAAGATTTAATAGATCTGTAGTTAAAGCGATCGTTTTTCATCCCTTTTTTGGAATTGAAAAATTTTTAAGGATGGTTCAAAACAAAGAAAAATTGAAAAATTTAAGAATCTATCATCCCATAGTTCACAAATTCAGATTTTTACTTAACCTCACTTTTCTGTTTAATTTTCTTTAATTATATACTAAGCCTAAGACTGTCTAAGTTCATTGTAAATTTTAATTTTTCGCATTCAAAATGTCAGAATTATAAACGAGAATAATCTAAAGAATTTTTTCTTCAAATAAATAAAAAAACAAAACAAAATTGTTATCATGGTAATTGCAGTTTATTTTTTGACAGCTATTTTCTAATCTTATTCATTGCATTATTAAATAAACCTATATAATCAGACATTACACCTTCTTACACTAACCACTATACCAATATAATTAAATAATGAAGAAAAAGGACAGAAATATAAAATTATATTATAGCCGATTTAATTTTTTTAAACCGAATCATTTTAAAGTAAAATTAACAATTTCTAAGTCTGTGAAGCCTTTTTTTAAAACTTTAAGAATATATTTAAGTCAACGCTACACAAGAGGTTTATCAACTTACAAAGAAATAGTTTCAGGGCTGATGAAACAATCGGAAATACCTTTATGTATAAATAAATTAAGTAATAAAAGAAGTTGAAGATTAATATAAGTATTAAATATTTCTGAGCTGAAATTGTTAGTATGTAAGAGTTCATGGCAGCTAATTTTGAAAAATGAAATGCAATATAAGATAGCAATGATATTAAGAAATGGTTTGAAAAATTTTGTATTTAAATATAAAACGACTAAAATTAATCGAATAAAAAAAAATTTTATATTAACTTAAGTAGATATATTAAAAACTATATAAATTCAAATTTTTATATACCTAATTAAAGTAATTGATAAAAAATTTATTCTAATATTTCATTATTGTTAAATATGAAATAAAATTTCTTAAGACTTGTTCACGACACATTAAACAAGACATTCAATATTGACAAGGGCGTGTTTAATACTACTTTTTTGCAAGTCTAATAAAACTAATTACCATTAAAAGTTTTTTTTGACTAAAAGTTTTAAGTTTTTTATTACCAAAAATTGTAAAAATCACAACTTTTTGGTAATTTTTTTACTTTTAAAGTAAGGAATTTTTAAATTATTTAAAAAAAAAGTCATTATTCACACCTACAAAAATTTAATATGCACTCAGAATAACAAATTTTAAAATATTTTAAAGGTATTTTATTAAATACATTATATAGCTAGATAAATTTAGCCTCATTCCGCAAATGTGACCTCCTCCTCCTTAAAATTCTTTCAATTCTGACTTTTGGTTTTTTTTTTGTAGAAAATATACTTAAAAATTAAATATGTAATCGTCAATCAAATTAATGTATTTCCAATTAGTTGAGTTTCTTATTTTAGAGTTTTGTTTTTTGTTTCTTTTATTTTGTAAAATTTTTATGCAATTTTGTTGCCTTAAACTTATATTATGTAAATATAGCTTAAAGCATCTTCAGAAATATTTAATTTTACTTTGAGAGCAAAAAAATCAAATTAACCCAATAGACCAATATGTACATATATTTAACTAATAAAAAAAACAAATATTAAAAGAAAATTTATTTGTATTACTTTTCGTATTAATTTTTCTGCAATTTACAAAACTGAGTGAATGTTTGAAGTTTCTTTAAAGTGTTCTTTGTTTTGTAAGGAATGAGAGTTCTGGTGAACACTTTTATTATTATATTCTCCGTTTATAATACTTTTCTTTAAGTTCATTCCTGCATTACCCTGCATATTAGCATTCGGTAACGTAATTTTGACATACCCAAAAGCTGAAAGTAAAATTATTAGTTAATTATGTTGCAAACCTTACCTCACCTTTAATTAGAATAATGCTAATTTGCTTTACACGTTTCATCCCTTGCAAAAGGAGAATAAAACCGAAAAGTATCTGGTTTTGATGCGACACTAAAAATTTGAATTAATTTAACCGCCATTATCAAAACCCGGTTTTATAGATTTAAACGAGTCATGTTGCTCTCAGATTACGAAATTTAAATATAAAATGTAACAAAGTATTTAAAACGCAGAGGTATATCATGAAATCACCGATTAAAAATCGGGCTCTCAGCAGCCGTTGACAATCATGAAGCAAACCCCTACAATCTAGATTTCTTAAGATCATGTGGCTATAAATTTAATAAATTCATTTGGAAAGTACAGAATTAATAGTAACTTAATTATTAAAAATAATCAAGATTTAATAGATCTGTAGTTAAAGCGATCGTTTTTCATCCCTTTTTTGGAATTGAAAAATTTTTAAGGATGGTTCAAAACAAAGAAAAATTGAAAAATTTAAGAATCTATCATCCCATAGTTCACAAATTCAGATTTTTACTTAACCTCACTTTTCTGTTTAATTTTCTTTAATTATATACTAAGCCTAAGACTGTCTAAGTTCATTGTAAATTTTAATTTTTCGCATTCAAAATGTCAGAATTATAAACGAGAATAATCTAAAGAATTTTTTCTTCAAATAAATAAAAAAACAAAACAAAATTGTTATCATGGTAATTGCAGTTTATTTTTTGACAGCTATTTTCTAATCTTATTCATTGCATTATTAAATAAACCTATATAATCAGACATTACACCTTCTTACACTAACAATATACCAATATAATTAAATAATGAAGAAAAAGGACAGAAATATAAAATTATATTATAACCGATTTAATTTTAAAAACTGAATCATTTTAAAGTGAAATTAACAAAATAAACTTTATTATTATCCATTTTACATGAATGGCAACACTATAATATTTTAGCACTTTTTTTGTTACTTTTTTCAAACGTCATATACTTTAGTTTTTTCTTTCATTTATATTTTGGTATTTTTTTTCTGATATTTTTGCAAAACATCGTGATACCAATATCACTATTGGATAATTTACAATCAAACCAAATGGCTTCAAAATATTTTGTCGTGACTTAAACTTTCGTGAATGAAAAAAAAAACAAAACCATTTTCTTTATTCTTTTTTTGTCTTGCAGTTCTTATTTTAAAAGTTAGACGATTAATAGGTTTAAAAAAGAGGAATGGTTAATGAACGCTGTTTTAAATATATTATGTGCATATTTTTTGATATATATGCATAATTGTAATAATAACAATGAAATAATTATAATATACAGTTAGAATATGGTTAAAATATCTTTCTGTATTTAAAAACTGATTATTTTAACCTAAAAGTATGCAATTTTGTTTTAACAATTTAAATGACATGCAAATTTTGACACTTAAAATTTTATGTAATATTTGAAATCTAAATATATGAATTTTGACGTAACATGTACAATTTTTTATTGCAATTTATTTTTAAAAACCTAAGTTCTTATAAGGTTAAGAATTTTTGAGAAGTTGTCAGATGTTTTTTTAATTAAAATCAAAGCTGCGTACTTCAAAGCCGTTGACTTTTATTCAACTTTTTATTAACTACCTGGTTTTCTATGAAATTTCAAATCTTTTAAAGAACATTTTTATTTAAAACACGAATACTTATAATAACGGTACTTGGTGACAGACCAATTAACATTCTAAAAGATATAATTGATAGACAGGCAGTCAAAATTTGAAAAAAAAAAATTGTAATTCATAATATTTAGTAAAAAAAAAAAATTAAGGTATCAAAATCTTAAGTCACGTTATTAAATTTTTTTTTTTTATTTTTATATTTATTCATATTTTGATTTTAAATTATTTTTTCTATTTTTTGTCTCTTTCATTCATTTATTTGCTTATTTTCTAGAAAATTAAACAGCAGTTTATCTGAATATAAGCAGACGTTTAAGAAAAAAAAAACAAAAAATATTAAAGTTATTAAATAGTTCAAAACCTTTAAAGTTGACATTTTGACAGATGTATATACACACACTTAAATTTGTTTGCATGGTTTAATTTTGTGATATAGGTATAAAGTATTAATGTATGATAGTGTGTACAATATTGTAAATTTTAATATAAAAAGTTATATTTTAACAAATTAACTAAAAAAAAAAATATTGAATAAAATGTTCAAGATTATACCGTTAAAGAATCATATAAAAATGGTTGATAATAAAATTATAATTTACTGTTATGTTGTTTGTTTTTATTTTTATTGTCAAGTTTTTTTTTTTTTTTTTTTTGAATTGCAATTACTTTGTTGTTGTTTATATTTTTGCATTTATAACAGTTTATTTGGTAGTAAAACAAAGTTACTAAAAGAATTTCTTAGATTTTTTTTGTTTGTTATTTTTGTTAATCACAACAAATAAATCACAAAAATTTAAAAATTTAATATGTAAATAAATAGATGTTCAACAATCAAATAAAAAAAAAGTACATAATAACAATGTAATAAAGCACAGGTGCATAAATTATAACAGAAAATACAAATGTTAGTTATTTTTTTTTTTTGTAAAATAATAATATTAGATCAGGTGAACCATGTTATTATTTTAGTTTAGATTTTTTTTTTTTAATTTTTGTTTTTTTGTACCGTTTGTTTTTGTTTTATAGGTACCCGACACCTAATGTAGATATATAGGGGTATAGGGGTAGGGGTATTAACTTTGGTAGGGGTGTTTGTAACCATCAAAAGGAAGCAAGTAAGATATAGAAAAGTATATATATAAATATATATGATTCATCAACGAAACCTCCTGAGTCGATTTGGAGATGTCCGTTCGTAAATTGAATTTTTCGGGTATAGGGTATTACAAAGTCGATAGCATCGATTTACTGCTGTCTCATTACTATGGCGTATGATTGTTAGATTTTAATCAATTTTATTAGAATTTTTACTTAAGTAATAGATATTTTAAATTGAAACTATATTATTTAATATATAATATTATAAATTTTCATTTATAGGTTAGAATTTTAATGGTGCATATATCTATCTAGTTTCTACCTACAGATGCACAAAATGAAACTCATTCGTGTGTAAATCAAGAACTATATTAAAAAAAACTGAATTTTAAAATGATTTTTTTAAAAATAATCGTGCAGAATAAAAGAATTTTTATGATTTCATTTAAAAACTGAAAAAAAAAAACAAAATTAAATTGTCATACTTTTTATGGGATTGATAAATTGTTTCGTGATTTTATTGAAAAATTGACAAAAAGAAAACATTTTAACTATGTTGTTGTGGTGCAGTAATTTTTTTTTTATTTTTTTACTGAAACAAAACGTTGCACTCAGGTTAAGAATTTTCAAATTTTCAAAAAAAAAAAAATACTTAAATAGGTATATTAGGTTAAATTGATTTTGAAATATAATTGAATGGCAGAACGTGTTTCAATCAAATTAAGATATTATTTAAAATATTTAATGGAGTTTTGAAATTTAATTGAACTCCATTATTGAAAGTAGATAATCTCATATAACGAGATGTGTAGGAACAATAGATAAGATATTTCATCAGAAAGTACTACGACTAATCAATTGTTAAATGATTTGGATTT
The DNA here is from genome assembly GCA_963082915.1 of Dolichopus griseipennis. Classification (NCBI taxonomy): domain Eukaryota; kingdom Metazoa; phylum Arthropoda; class Insecta; order Diptera; family Dolichopodidae; genus Dolichopus; species Dolichopus griseipennis. The sequence goes on from OY720443.1 coordinate 25,681,993, forward strand.
TAATTGGACGCGTCTATATTAGAATTGGTCTTATTGAATTCCACACACAATTAAACATGAGATAGTACTAGGCCTTATAAGATGTAGAAACGTCTTAAATGTTCAATAATTACACAATTCTATTTTTTGTTTATATTGTAATACTTTGTATTTGAGTTATATGGTATTCTATATCTGTGAGTTATATTATTCAATTAAATTATTTCTTTATATTTTTAATTTTGTTAATATTGTTATGTTAATGTATTTTTTTAATGTATTATTAAAATGTTAATGTATTATTAATTATTGGTTATTGATTATGCCATTAATTTGAACCCAATGGCAAATAGTAGCTAAGTCTAGTCGAAAACCAGAAAAGTTTTTCACTTTCACTACGATTGGAACCCGGGGCTTTCGCATGAAGGTCGGCACTCAATCACAGTGCCACCCAGCCGTTAATTCTTTGAACTCAATGACGAATCTTAGCTAAATCAAGTCAGACAGATTTTATATCCTACGTGGATATTTGAGACCATGTCCTTTGATTCGAAAGTGCGTCACTTAAATCACTATTTGCAGCGATTATTTTTAAAACCAAGATTATCTATTTAGATGATAGTTGAATTCAGTATTTGATAAGCTTTGGTTTATTAGGTAAATTCAAAGCTTTGGTCAACAAAGTTTTGGTCAACAAAGTTTTGGTCAACAAAGCTTTGGTCAACATAATACAACACATTTTTTTTCCCTTAATCCTCAATAATTGACACCTCATTCGAAAGCGATTTTGCTATGATATTTTAATGAAATCCACGGAGATGTTAAATTTTACATAGCCTTCTATCTTTGATAATATATTTACAGAAAAACATTATTTGTTTAAAACCCGTTCAGATCATAAGACCTGTAAATTTAGAACAAATTATTTACAAGATCTGACCATACTTAAAACTGACGAGGTCCAAGCCAACGGTTACTTACTTCAATTTTTGGAAAAACCAAAAAAAAATCCATCTAGAAGACAAAACGGGATCACAATTAATGACATCTTCTATTAAAATTAATTTTTACACCATATAATAAAAGTCTTTAATTAAAATACATTGCAATGTATATTCCAATATTAGTAAATTATTATGCAATCATACTCATATAATACATTATATTTTATTTTTATAATCAGTTAAAATGTTTTTTTTCAATTTTTATTATTTAATCTATAAGATACATATAAGTAATATACAATATATATATTTAATTGAATAATATTTTAATATTATTTCTTTTACTTTTTTCTATTTAGTGGCTGCTGCTTGTGCTGCTCCTTAAACAACTTTTCCTTTTTTTTTATTATTATTATTTATGTATCTTGCAGTTTATATGTGTGTATTCTTGTAATTTTTTACTTTTTTTTATTTTGTTAATCAGCACTCTTGATCATATTTATTGATGTTTTGGTTTTTATTATTTATTTCTTATATACGTGTATATATATTATTATTAATTTAATGTATCTATAAGTTTGTTTTTTTATGATACATTAAATACAAAACTGTTTATTTAATATTGTAAGATATTACACACCCACCCAATTGGTTTGTTATATATACGAGTATATGTAAACTAATAAAAACTCTTGAGATTTAAAAAAAAATAAAAGTAAAAAAAAACTATAAATAAATTGTACATTCAATTGGACAACTTAACAACTAGCTTTTGGTTTGCTTTAGAAATGAAATGTAAAATGTAATCTGTGTTTTTTTCTTTTCAGAAAATCTGTAGATTATCTGCGGTAAACTTGTTCACAAGTTAAAAAATCTATTTGAATCTATTAAATAAACAAATAAATTTAAAAAAAAAAACTGCTGATTTGTGTGTAAATTATAAATAAAAACCGATGGAAATGATTAAAAGAAATGAATAAATATTTTTTAAAAAAAAATTACAGGTTAAAATTTTGTAATAATTGAAGATTAATTAAATTTTGTTTTGGGTGATCTGGTAAGATTGAAAGAAAATGTAAAGTAAAAGAAATTGATTATTTAATATTATGGTATTTAATTAAATTAGATTCAAGTATAGCTAATTTTGATTTGCTATTTGATTAGGAACGAATGTCGTGAAAGATAGACGCTTGAAAAAAATTATCAAATCCGGAAATGTTTCAGTTATGTAATAAAAATGTAAGGTAGTTGACTACGATTAAACTTTCGTTAAAAAAAATTGGGAGTTTAATCAAAATTATGATAATTGTTTACCAAATTTGGTAGATTGTATCCATTGGGTTGAAAGCATAAAGTTGAACTTAAATCCAAACCATATTTTTTTTGGAAAAATATCTAAATACTTGAACTTGTAGTATATTTTGGAAAAGTCAGATTTGAGTTTAAATCCAGTTTTCTATATTCAATCCTATTTCTCAGAATAATATGGAGCCATAACGGTATATGCTTGACAATTTTTTATAAATTTTTTTACTCAATTAAACTGAACTCCAGGGATGATCGACAGTCAACTGTTGTATCAGTGTGCCAAAAAAAATTTGTTAATACAGTAAGTTTAATTGAATTACACTCTACAATATTCTAATAAGACTTAAGAGACTGGATATCATACGCAACTAAAACTTCCATGTATTCCTTCTGAGACATTCCTTCTAAAGCAGGTGAAAGCGTTGCAAAGGCACCAAGAAATCCTGCAACTTTTGGGACAGCCAGATATTTGCTCCTCCCCCCTGATTGTTAATATAGTCAAATTAACACCCAAAATGCTTTTGCAATATTTTTGCTGACGAGATGGAAAATATTTAAAAAAAATAGTTAAATGCTGAATTGATAAGAATCTCTCGCATATTTCAAGTCGTAAGAAATGGCAAACACCTATTGTAGTAGTATATGTTTTAGAATTCAGGATTATTTCAAGGATTTTAGTTCTAATAGAATCTAATGAACACCATTGACTGACAAACGACTATTAATAATTATAAAAACGAATGATTTCTGGTTGTAGTAACTTAATAAAAATCAATTGACTGCAAATCAACAATTTATTAAAAAAAAACCCTTTAAAGAATATTCCCAAATACCTACCTAACATTTAATTTAACCAACTCTATTGATTTTCTTATGCACAAACTTTAAAAAGCAACACAAAAATTCAATTACTTAAATTTCATTTTAATTCCATTGGAAATGAAAAATTTTGTAAATTCTCAACTAATTCAAAGAACTGTACTGTATACACGGTATCATACGAAAAAGTCACTTATCTGAATTAATATTTTTAATCTTAACGTACTTCCGTTTGCAATTCTCATCAATATATTCTCATCGAATTATTATCACGATATTTTTCAACTGAAAAAAAGAATTTCCTAAAAGTCATTAATGATCAACGTCTTAATGTCAGTTCTTAAATTGCTAAACAAAATTCTTAAATTCATTTTTTTTGTCTACTTGTGTGAAAATTTATATTTTTCCTTACTATTATTATCATTTTTTTCAGGGTTTTGATGCTCCAATATAGGATTAGTAGAACCCTTCTATATTATTTTCGTATGAGTTTTTAATAGTACAGGAGCATAAAACTATTTCCTATTAAATATAGTGTAAGCCAACTGATATTGAAATACTATTTTGATTCAGCTTCTAGATTTTATTCTTTCTATTTTTTATCCTGCTGTAGAATATAGGCTTCCTCTTGACCTCTTTTCCTCTGGCTTCTTTTTTTAAAAGATTCTTTGTTTCCATGTACTTTTTCAAGTCTTTGTAGCTCTTTGATGGTTTCGCTCTATGTTGTTTTTGGCTTGACCATCCACTGTTTTGGTGCGGATACCATTCGATTAAGTTATTAGGCTGTCTAAGTCTGTGGCGTATCTGTTTTTTCTATTTTAATTAGATCTTGTTTACTTATTCTATTAAGGTGATCGTCCTTGGCTAGATTTTCCTGCGCATGGTCCTAATGAACATGTTTGCAAAGATCTGCAGTTTGCTTATGAAGGTCGTTCTTATTAATCTACTCTCATTTCCTTAGAATAGCACTGCTTTTACAAAAGTATTAAATTTTTTAAGCTGGGGGTTTTTTGATATTCTTTTTGATTTACACAGCGGTCTCCGTCTTGCACGTGTGACTCTTTGCATGTGTGATTTTTCCAGCTTGCTGTATATGCCTTTATATATCCTCAATAATTTATATTAAACTGTCCTCCAATCACTTTTAATTGTAAGACAAAAATCTTTCAAATTATAGTCTCATCCTAGGGATCGCTATGACCCAAAATTTACAAAATTATAAAAAATACATTTTAAATTTTCATCCAAAACCCAATGTACATCTGAGGTTTAAATTTTCCTATACACAACCAATGTTCATATTAAATTTTTTCTCTGAAGATATTCTAAAAGTGCATCTCTTGGATTAAAATTATAAAAAGTTCTAGAGTTTCATTCTATATTCGTTTATTATTCTGGTTGTTATTTATACTCATTCAAAATATATTTGAGCACATTTACAGATATCAATATCAGCAGAAAATTTGCATATGCATCTTGTAACAGAATCTGAACAAAAAAAACAACAAAGTAAAGGTAGTAACGGCAGCAACAGTAAAATTATTCAAAGATCAGAAAACATGAAACGTGAGAATTTTTTTTACTTCCAATCTGTTTAAAGTTTTTTTGTGTTTTTCTTTTTATTTTGTTGGCTTTTGGTAAATAATAGTTGAGTCTTGTTCTAGAACTTTAATATATATCTTGTATAGTAAATTTACATTGACTGTTGAAAGTTGCATGTGATATTTTCTAGAATATTCACAGAATAAAGTTATATTTTTCAGAAGTTAATACAGAATTCTATAAACTTCATTTTTAATACAAAGGTTGTTTCATTAATTGTCAGTCTGTTTAATTAAGCCATTTTCTATTAACACGGGGCTTGAAAGCTCTTCTTATAACCATCTAGAAATTTTTTTGGCACATTTTCATGATCTTAGATTTTTTTGTATTTCAATTGAAAAATTTTCTGCAATCGTATACAAATAGCTCACTGATTAGAAACTTTTCCATGAATTGCATATTTTAAGGCGTCGTATGGAAAAAAAATTATTAAGAATAGATTTTTTTGCTTTGTGCAGGCTGCTTATAATTCATATTTTTTCTGCAGTTTTTTTGCTTTAAATTTAGTGTTTCATGCGATAATTTCTAGAAATTTGTTACCAGAATAAAGTTATATTTTTCAGAAGCCAGTTCTTCAACTTTTTTTTGGACATATAGTTTTTGTCTTTTGTTTGATTGTCCGTCTGTTTAATTAAAGCAGTTTATATTAAAGAGGGGTTTAAAAACTGTGCCTAAAACACGGGGTCAAAAACTTAACTTGAAATTTTTTTGGTACTAAATCTTCGGCTTGATCTTCTTTTATTACAAGCTTGTGATCTGTGCGAGATTCGAACCCGCATTGCCTTAATTAGGCAATTACTTAAATATACCTAACTAATACGCTGCCGATATCCTTCCTTCCTTTCTACCCTATTACTCCCTAAGAACTACAGCTCCCTCCAGCAAAAAAAAAAATCCGAGATTGCATATTTATAGGCGCCATTTATAAAAAAAATTTGGAATTGATGTTTGCGATTTGCAATGACATGCAATTTGCTTCTAAATTCTAATGAATACTATATAGAAATATCATCTCCTGTTTGTTCCTCCCAATTCAGTACATGAAGTTCTATTGTACAAACAAAATTCTATTGATTTGTGTATTCTTCATTAGTTTAAATTTGACCCTGAAAGTTTATGGCACATATGAATTTTTAACTTTATACAAAGGCATAAAATGATGATAAGATGTGAAAATCATTTGGTTTTTCTTTTTTATGGTTTTTAAACATCAGTTTGAAGAATAACAATGCAGAAAAATTGCATAATATTATTATCTACCAAGTTTATATTTTTTTTTTATAGTTAAGATAAAAAAAAAATAGTTTTGGAAAAACCAAATTGATTGGTAAGAACTTATACTTTGAAACAGTTTTAGTTAGATAGAGATTCTTTTTTTTTTTTCTTTGTTTCAATTTAGATACAATCAAAATGTTGCTACAATGCTGTTATTATGTTGCTGAAATTGTTATAAAATGTTGGTGCATATATAAAAATGTATGAGTTTTTTTTTAAATTTTATTTTTCAATTTAAAGTTTAGATTTGAAATATTTAAAAATTTCGATACCAAATTTTATATTTGAATCAGGAACAGTGAAAATGTTTTGGTTTTAACACAAATGAAAATTTATTTATATTATTTTGTCAAGGTTTAATATTCTTTATTTAAAATGGAAATTTTTTAGAAAATTTTGTCAAGGACGAAGGATAACTATAGTTTTATTAAGGAATGAGCTTCAGATTTAAAAATATATAATGTGAGGAATAACCGTTATGTTTGGAAAATTTTTGATTGCTGACTTTGTAGTGGCAGTGTATTTAATTAAATTGGTGTTCATAAGAAGGAATTGCGGAAAGTTGGTTTTGAGGTAGGTTCCTACATAAAAGTACTAAATTTTAATTATTTGAATAATGGTGATTATGTTCGCATTAAGGGTAGTTAGGAATATTTCCGGATTCCTGCAAAAACCACACTGTTGAACACTGCTGTATTAGTCTAAAGATATTGGGTGACTTGAAGCAATTTTGTATAAATTTTAAGGACCTAAGCAACATACGTACTTAACACTAAAAAATTTTTTTGTCAAAAATATACAATTGATAATTTGCATCGAATAATTGGAAAATTTATTTTTGTCCATTTGAAGTTTAATAAAAACTTTTTCAAATGGTTTTTCTATTTCCGTTTAATTTAATTTAAATTTATTTTTGCTTTGGCTCGACATAAATAAAAATAAGAAATTTTTTCCATTTTGATATATTTTTTCAATATATCTAAATAAAATTTGTGTATTTTAATTAAAAAAGTTTTTTAAAAAATAGTTGATATTCTTTCAAATAAAGGAACCAACGGAAGAGATGAATTTGTCTCTTCATACGTCATTCAAAACTAGAAGAGGATAATAATAATAAAGATATTATTGTATATATATTTTTTTATGCCTCAGTCCTTTAAACATTTCAATTTTTAGAGAAGAGATATCAAAAGCCAAGGACTGACTTAGTAAAAGGGGGTTTCACTCGGTAGTACAAAATAATCCGCAAAGCCCAAAAAAGATAATTAGTAAAGCCAAGAAAATGCAAAGCTTGCTAGTATACCAATACATTTTAAGTAAAGTGGTAATCGAACAACTTTCGAGTGCTTTTTATTATACAATAGTAGTAATTACTAAAGGAAATTTATACTTACAATACTTATGGAATTTTGAATAGGAGCCTAAAATCTAGGATGGCTGGACAAACAAAATGTGAAAAAAAAATTAACTTAAAATTAATGAAATCATACTTTATGTAAAGTATATTCATGCATTCAAACGTATGGTCTCTGAATATGCATTATTGAGCCAATAAATTGATGAGCCAATTGTCAATTATTAGTAGAAGACTTTACTAATAATTGACAATTGGCTATTATTATATCCTGAACACATCTTACAGCAATTCACGATTTATACTTTAAGTTTGAGCCTTAGAGTAATTTATGAAAAGCTTAAAAGTCTCTGAATTCAACTATTGAAAAGTGACCAGTTCCAAACGGGAATCCGTAACGAAGTAGAATTGGAGTCAAATTCAATCGTTCTTTAACATTCCATTCTCTCCTGAAAAAAAAAAAATTTTAGATTTCGTTTTGGAACAATTCCGTTTCAAAATTGAAATATCGTTCCAGTACTTTTAACTTGGGACTCAGAAGTCGAGCCGGCTTGATTTAAAAAATCTAGTCCCTGATTCTGTAGCAATCATTAAACAAGCGAAAAAAAGTTTAGAAAACTCTTAAAAAGAAGCGTCATAATTTTTTAAAGTTATTTGTTGATGCGGGTTTAAGATCCAAACTTTTTCAACTTTTCTAGCTGCAATTGGGTTCTACTAAAAAATCGATAAAAATCTTAAATTCTGCCGTCCGGCTACTGAGCCTCGAAATAAATATCATTCCGGAATTTTTATTTTATTTCTCTTCGGATCTCTGGTTAAAACATTTTCTTAAGTTTTTTTTTAAATGCATATTCAGCTACAGCACCTTCTTAATTTCTATTTAAAATGTATATTACATGAATATAATTAAATTCTTTGTACTTTGTAGACTCTATATGCAATATGATTCATAAATTCCAAAAAAAAAACCTGTATAGCTATTAAATTTCTTTTAAAACTCAAATATGTTTTAAATGCAACCATTTTAAAAACAGCAACAAGTATTCAAATTAATCCTATACTAACATATTATATAGTTATTAAATTGAGTTAAAATTAATTTTTAATATTACTAATACCCCTAATAAAAATTGCATTAAAAAATTATATTACTTCGTATATACATAATAATATTATAATATTATAATATGAATAGTATGTACATCTTACAATAAAAATTTTTATAGTCTCAGATTTACAAACAACTCACAAAAAAAAATTTTCAACTTAGTTGTTCTGCTTTTAAAATATTTCAAACTTCAATTTTATTATAAAATAGTATAAATCTATTTTATATAATACAATGTTTAATAAAATACTTTTTTTTTGCAGTCAAATTTTTTTCTAGTATGTATATACGAAATTGTAACATAATATACTTGTAGTATATAGTCACACCTTATACTATTTATTTTAGAAAAAAAAAAGAAACACCTCATCTCCCTCAAGCTACGATGCTGTCTGTGGTGCAAACAAAACACTTATAAAATAAAAAAAATTTATGGTATAAAATAGAAAATTCGAATATTATTATTACAAGTTGAAATTATTGCTACACAATGCAGAATAGATTTTATGGCGAATTGATAAAAGTCCAAGAGTCAAAAGTCCCCGGGAAAAAAGTTGTCACTTTTTCAAGAGTATGAATTAAAGACGCCGTAGGATTTATAGCTCGAAAAAAAAACCACAAAGAGAAATTGTGACTTTCAAGGAATGTTTCAAAAGTCCCCTTACAAAATGAGACATAACTCCCTATTATATTTTCAAACATATGATTGAGTTTTGCACAGCATTTTGAAAAGAAATTAACCTGAAATTTAAAGGCTATTTGACTAAAATTTTAAATTAGATGTGAGTTTTAAGTTAGCTACAAAATATGAGTTTTAGAAATTCCCGGTTTTCTATATGAACCGAATCTGAACTTTATTATTTTCGGATAATGGTAATATTTTTATAAATTTTGAATATAAGTACGCGGGAGATTTTATGCCTACATATCGTAAATAATAATTCGCCTGCAGGGACTTATATCTTTTTATAGCTTCGAATCATAAGTTTTACGGGGACTTTTGACTTCCCGGACGTTTGGCACCCCGCCAGAATTTATATACTGTAATATATTTGATCTTTTGGAGACTTTTGGCCTACTAATCATAAGTCATGATTTGCCCCCAGGAACTAATAGCTTTTTATAGCTTCGAATCATTAGTTTTACTGGAATTTTTGATTCCTGGACTTTTGTCACACCGCAAGATTTTATATATTATAATATATTTTATCCTATTTGTAGGTTATATATATATAATCCATAACTAACCATTGTATTCATAAAAAAAACTGATAAAGTATAGCTGATATAGTTGGCGAACCCATTTATAGTTTATACTTTTTAATACAGTAGCTGATGGTTATAAAAAAATAGAAAAATAAAAAATACTCTTTATATAAATTTTATTTTTTATGTTTTTATTTTAAAATTCAAATTGAAAAAAAAAAAAAAAAAAACACAAATAAAATAAAAAAACGTACCTAATTCCAATCATTGAAGTGCATTTATGCATAAAATTTATATCTTTTTCTTAAAAATATTTTTTTAAAAAAAAAATCTCAAGATTCTTTTCTTTGTCTGCTTGTAGTTTTTTTTCCCAAACAATATTTTGTTGAATTTTTTTTTATTCTTTTGTTTTTTTTTTTTTTTTGTTGATATCATATCATAATTTTCTTTAAGTTTTATTTTCAACTATTTTTCCTTCGACAATATAATATACTTTATTAGTTTTTCCTTTGGGGAAAACTATCCTATTATTTTATTATATTGTTGGTGAATAAAAGATTTTATAACTGTGGCTAGAGTGTATTTTAAGATTGTCTGCCTTGTGTTAGTCGATAGGTGATGGTATTTTAAGTTATGGAAGGTGTATTTAGAAACCTAAGGGTCTGATAAACAAATGAAAGGGTCCTCGAAATGATCCTGATGAAGGGATATCGAATGCATAAAACTGAGATTGAACTCATATATAATTTTTTTTTATACAAAAACCAAGCTTGAACTCGAAGAATTTTTTGGTAAACCTCTGATTTGAGTTTCAACTTAGTATTATGAATTCAACAGATCATTTTCATTTTGCAGATAGGAGTTTTAGATTTGGCAAATTTAAGTGTACCGTCATTTTTTAAAAGTATTTTAAAAAGGCTGTGAGGGGTCCCATGTTAAGATGTGGACTTGCAAGCTCACCAACAATGTAAATTAACACTTGTTGGAAAATTAGAGTTAAATGACATGTATTTTACCAGTGAATATCTTCTAATTACTTCACTGTTTCTTGATTCTTTTTCTAAGTCTTTTAACAGACTTTTTGAGAAATCCCCTATTAGATAAAATTGTCAATTAACAGAAGTTTATAATAACGAATCATTCGTCCTAGAATATTACAGGATGAATCAGTAGACTGTACTATATTTATCATTTTGTTTTATACTTGGTAAACAACGGAAAATTGGAACTTTTAATTTATTTATCATAAAACTTATTCGAAAGCTCTCTTGTGAGTTATAGAAATCAAATAAAATTTGTTAATTCTTTTGTGAGTTATAAGAATCAATCAAAATTTACTACTAAATAAGCTGAGGTTTTTAAGTATGAGTACATGATAGTTTACCATCTATTTATAAGTTTTAAAATTGATCAATATTGCTCAAATTCAAACTAACTGCTACAAAATAGTAACAAATACTAACTAAATATTCTCAATTACAGCTCATACTTCAAGAAATACTCCACTTTTACTTCTCTTCTAAAAATATCAATATTTATTTTAAGCATGCATACAAATTTCATTTAAATATTGTTTTATTACAAAGCAAAGTAAAACTATTTATGATAAACTTTTCGTATTTTCTAAAATAATACACATAATCGCATACTACATATGTACATTTACTAACTTTTAAATTTATTTCCACTCTTTTTAAGGAAAAACTAAAAAATTATTCATATTGGCTATTCATGCAAACAATGGATCATTATTTATTTGTTTCATCATATATACCTACAAACAAATCCATACCTTGCTTTATTATTTGCTTCATCATATATCTATAACCTAGGTACTTAGGGATAAGAAACATATCTAGACTCAATGCATATCGTCTTAAAACTATTCAAATAAAAAAATTTACAAAAACTACAAAAGAAAATTACAATATGAGGAAGACCTAATCTAAGACAATATACCAAATGCTAAGGTAACATAGACAAGAAAACCCAAAACATATTCTGATATAATAAGCCCCCTAAACATAAATTTGAAAGTCAAACAATAGAAAAACAATTATTGGATCTTTATTTAATTATATAGAATTCCATTAAGTCGATTGACAAAAAATTGATATTTATTTTTTGTCAAAGACTAGATGTCAAATTTCCATAATCTTGATTGAGAAAATTTCGACTCTTAGAATATCTACAGAATCATAATTTTTTGCAATTGTTTTAATTTTTTGTATAATGGTTCTAGATTCTGAATTTGGAGGGATTTTATAGTTAGTTACAAATTCAGGTTTAACCCTTCCTAATTCAGGGGAAAACTTCCTTAAAATACTTAAGTATGTTAATGAATCAGGATGAGTTTGGTTTTGAAAGCTGTGTTTCAATCAGTGTTTAGCAGAGGCTTGGGGCAGGCATTCCCCTATTTAAAAAAGATTTTTATTGTTGAAATATGTAGGAAAATATAATTCGGAGACATTAAAGAGTTAGAATTAACATCAGGGCTTCAATCATTTATTCATTCGAAAACTCTTTACTGTTAGAAAGTTGACATTTGTCCGGATCGCTTTTTTAGAATTGATTTTTAAGGAATAGCCGTATTGTGCAACTCGACATATTTGTCGTCGACATTTTTCAATCGACATTTTCTGAATGGGCATTTCGAAATAACTTAGCAGACCCAAACAATGTAATAATAATTATAAAATAAAAAATAAAATTCTAAGGATAGAGTTCATCTCTTACCTTCTGTACCCTCTATTATATATGAACCTACCTCAAAGTATCTATTATTAAAATATACCTGATATAATATCTACATACATACATAGAATTAAAATATACTGTAGATCAATGAAAATTCAAACATTCTTTTAATATTCATTCCAAAGTTCTTTTCAGGTTTTTGTTTTTTTTTTTTCCAGATCCCAATTGAATTTTGTTCTTTTATTTTTACATTATAATTCCTTGTATTTACTTTGAATCTTTAATTGGGTTCATTGCGGTCACTCTACATGAATAGAAATCTAAAAGATAAATTAAAACCCAACCTTATGTATCTCTATTACAAAGAAAACATATACATACAATAGGGTAAACCTTAAATTGAAGAATTGTTTATTTTTACATTGCAATTTTTTTTTTTTTTTTCTTTCTTACTCTTTAAAATAAAGCCTTAAAATCTATATAGGTTTTTAATTTTTATATATTTGCGGGGGCTAAGGGAAATTCCTATAATAATGTTGTATGTATGTAATATGTTCAAAATAGATACTTTTCCAGAAGAAGAAAAAAAAAAAAAAATTGAGATCTGAATAAAATGACCTAACTTGATACCGACACGGACTTTTGATTCTGCATAATCAATAATAATAAAAATAAATAGTTATAATAATATTTAAAAAAAAAGAAATAAATTCTCATAGGCAATGAAACTTATAATATTTTTATATATTTAGTATGTAATGGGTATAGAAGTATGTAAGAAAAAAAACATAGAATACATATGTATACCATATAACAACTTATTTTGTAATAGTTTATGCTTTTTAAGAAAAATGGAACGTATGAGAAATTCAAATACACGTCTTGACTTTTTTAATCTGGCATACATAATAAATCCTCAATTCAAGAAGAGTGTCTCGGTTTATTTTAAAAATTAGATTTTTAGACTGTAAGTCAGCAAGATTAAGGTTTTTTTTTAATTGGGGGACTATTTTGCATTTATTTATTGCCCCTTTGTCATAGCACATATAGGGTTACATTTCATCAGTTGAAAGGCATAAATTTTCTGGAGTACCTGAAGGAAGGCTTTAAACTTACATTATAATATTTCTAACGATGAAAGAATTTTTTTTTTTTTTTAATAAAAACTTTTAACTAACTAATCATAGCTTAACTTAAACTTAAATTTATCTTAACTAACTCTATTAACTACAAAAAGGAATATATGAAATATAGATGCAATGAATTCATCTTTGTCCAAAAAGACGAAATGCTCAGAAGCTTACAATTGAGCAAATCTACTTATTGTACTCTTGTAATAAAATTTATTTAATATTAAACCATTTTCTGGAGTTTTCAATGCCCTGTCATATCGAGAAAAGATTCTGCACAATAATTAAATTAATTTACTAATTAAAGGATTCACTAAGAATTGCATATTTATAGGAGTTATATAAAAAAAAATGGGATTTGATATCTTTGTTTTGCAATAATGTTAATAAGAGTTTCTAAACACCATTTTCTAGGGCTTTTTTATCATATTTTATTATTTTTTTAAGTGCTTATGGAAATTCGTTTGCTATGCACATGTCGACAATGCAATCATATTCCGTCCAATGTGTTTACTAAAGTTTGTAGATCGTATGTGTAACACTTAATTGAATTTAAGAAGAATATTAACATCTTTCTCCGTAATAGCGCTCCAAAATTTCCCCATCCTCCATATTCCAAAAGCCCATGTAACTAAATTGTAAATTTGTATCACAGGTTCCTTCGTAAAGTTTGGTTCAAAATGGGGGTGGTTTTGGTGTGCTAAAGTCGCACACTACCCAAATAAATTCTTTATTTAATATAAAGATATGAACTTGGAAGCTCATCCACAGCATTACAAGTGAATATCATACAATTGCTTCACGGTTTCGTAATTCTCATTTCCAAGTGCAAAAGCTCTGAAACCAAGATTTAGTAAACGATATTTAATTTATAGTTAGTGTATAGTTTATTTCCATCGATATGGAAAATAATTAAAATGTCAAAATTCTTGACAACTGTCAAACGATTACTGTGACATTAGGAAATCGGTTATTGATTTGGGATTTTGAGAGCATTCAGCAATATACAATGTTAGTACACGTGAACTTTAGAGAAAGTTTATTTTTCTGGGCACAAGTGGGCGTGAAATTTGGAGATATTTTAGCAATATTCACTAGTTCTACACGAGTTAGTCATTTGCCAAATGTGCTGTTTTTTTAATTTTTTTTTTTATTTATTAACTGGTAACCACGTGATTTGGGAATTTTTATTTTATTCCCCAGTACTACACCTGGGTGTCATCCCACATATATACCGTTATTTTAATTTATTTACTGCTGATCTTAGAATTTTTGTTATATTCGCCAGTTCTACACCTGGGTGTGTCAGCGTACAAATGTACCGTTATTTTAATTTTTTTTTAATTCAAGAAATTCAAAATTTATTTTAATTTTTTTCTTCTTAAGCATCCTGTATTTGAAGCATTGCACATCAGGTATCATTTTAAACTTCTTTGAAAAGACTTTTTCCTAGAATTTTCTTTTAGTCCTGTCGAAGCTCAAAACTTCCAGAATATAAGTGCTACAAATCTTTAGGAATCTTTAAGTGCTAGAGCTTTTTATGTTAACTTTATAGAGAGTTTTTTGAAACAGTTAACGTTCACGTCACTAAAAAGCATTCATATATCGTTTCATTAAGTGATCTAAGATATTTGTCAGTTAAGCTTAAATACAATCGAATAGTAATGTGCAATGTAATAGATATTTAAATTTTTAACAATTTTTAACTTCTGAAATCCTCCATTCCAAAATTTAAAAATATATTTTTTAATTAATTAACAACTTTTCAAGGTACACAAACAACATTCTTAAATTTATTGGATATATTCTGATCGTTAATTTTACCAAATATTTTTCATGGAATTTAATCAAGAAAAATGCAAAAGTTAAATTTTTAATAAAAATAAATTAATTTTCAATTTAAATCTGTCCACTTTTGTCATTTTATAATAATAATAATAATAATAATAATATATTACAAAGTTCAATGCTGAGTCAAAAAATTTTTACAAATTACACCAAAAACGCAAAAACAAGAATAACATCAAATATAAATTCGTATTCGTTTACAATTTTTCGTTCGTTTTGTTTTTTTTATTTTTTTTTATTTTCGAACAATCCGGGTCATTTAAGTTCAACATATATGTATATAAAATAATTTATATTAAGCAGATCTATAACTTGTAAACACTATATCAAAATGTAAGATAATAACTGATTATAAATTATATCGCGATATATATATATACATATATACGAGTATGTATATGAAATGGAAAACTTGCTCACCTCTTGTTACCATTTTTGTTTTTTTTTTAAATTTTTTTATTTTGAAAATAAAAATAATAAAAAAAAAAAAACCTGAAAAATTATTATTATCTTACCTTGCACATATTAAATGACAGTGTGTATATACACATAACAGTCGTTAACCTTTTACAATTTCAATATTTCATAGCTCACCCATTGTAATAACAGTCATACAATAATAATGGTAACAACAAGTAATAAATTTTTAAATGAAATTGAAAATTGTCATCCAGTTAACTTGTATTGTACACAAAATTAACTAGTTCTGAAAAATGCAAAATTTATACAACTTTAAAGTCTTTATGGTCATAAAATTACCCCTTCATTATAATGTTGATGCAGGATCAATTTCATATGCGCATACCACTCTAATTTGTTAAAAAAAAAAAAAAAAAAAAACAATTTTTAATTTTTTTTACAAGAGCTTGTTTTTTTAAAGTTATTATCATTGACTGCAAGGCAATTATTACATTACCCTACATTATTAACTTGTTACTGTGCATAGTTGTTAGTGAATTTTGTTGGTGGGTTGTTTGTTGGTTAAACAAGTTTAATTATTGTAATAATTTGGATGGTTAAATGCCAAAATATATAAAAAAAATAACAAATAGCTGAGTGATTATTAGACTAGGCTATTAAAAAAAAAAACTTTTATTTTTTTTTTACATTTTTTATATTTTTACTTTCATTTTCAAATCAAGTCACTGTCAATGGCATTCACTTTTAATTTTTTAAAACACCCATTCCTGTTGATTATGAACTTTGGTGCGCATACATATATGTAACAATAATTTGGATCAATCAAATTCAGAAAAATTGGAAAAAAATCAAGAAAAGTTAATGGAAAATATCAAGATTAACATGAAGGTTTGTCTTTAAAACTTGTCAACTTGTATAAAATTTGATTTTAACTTAATAAGAGTAAGTTTAACTTTAGAAAGTGAAAATATGCACTTGCTTACCTAGTCCAAGTTACTAGTCATTATTAATTATTTTATAATCACTAGTTAGTTTTGATATAGTTACTTATTTGATATGAGGCGGCGTATTCTAAATATTGTGGATAAAGTGTGCCGCTTCAGGTTAATTAAAAAATACTAAATTAGTAGTTAAGTACTATGTCTTGCGGTGATTGACATCAATTATAGAGAAATTGATATATTACTAATCACTTTATTTGATAGGCATGAAAATAGGAAATATATTAAATTAAATACAATAATTTAATGAATTTTCTTTATTGATTACTTCTACTGAAAATTTTAATTTTTTATCTTGAAATAAACTTATGATACCTCAAGATAAGTTTCAGTATAAAACTTTCGACTAATGCTTATGAAGCATCCTCTCTCCAAATATAACGAGAGGCAAATCATACCTCAAGATAAGATATTTTAAATTATTATACTAGGCTAAAAAATTAAAATTCTCAGTACCTGTAAAAGGCATATGATGATTTGATTGTAGCTTACCGCATGCCTTTATCGGTAAATGCGGATAACAGTAAATTAAGATACGGAATTGCAAAAAAACTGTCCTATTAGCTGGAATTTATAGCCTTTTAAATTTTTGAGGGTAAAGGCTTCGTAAACATTAGTCGAAAGTTGTATACTGCAATAGGTTTTAAAGCAATTCTATTTTTTAAGTTGTAAATACCTTAGTGGAAGCTCGCTCTTTTAATTTTGGAGGGAGTCGACTCGACTTTATAATTAAAAACAGTGGAAATAGAGTGGAATTAGCAATTCTATCTCGTTTTCTGAAAAAATGAAACATATTCGAGAAAACGGGTCTAATTCTAATTTAGAAACCATCTACAAAATTCCATCTAGTTCCAAATCAGGTGTACAATTTAGAGAAATATTCTCGAAAAAGTTTTGCAAAAAATCTTGTTTTTATAAGTTTAGTATAAAACCAAGGTTAACACACCTTTTTCTAAAGTATAAATACGAGGTTTGTAATTAGGAGAGACATATGAATTAAATTCAAACTTAGTAGCCCAATTGCATTTTAATTTATTTGTTGAACTTAAAAGTACTGACCCGGCTTTTTATTCCTTTTTTTTTACATTTGACTTGGTTTTGGGGCAATTTTTATTGGAAATATGAGATATTAGAATGATTAATTCGACTCTATTCCCATTCCCATGGTTATAAGGTCGAATCGACTTTATCAAAAACCGGACAATAATGGTTAGGTAAATATTTTTAATTTCCAATTTCAAATGATTGTTTTGTGGTAACCCAAAATATGCACATCAATGTCATCCAGAAATGGTTAGAATTGACTTAATAAGGAAAGGGTTCTATTTAGACCCCTCTTGCATTTTATCTGAATATTTCAAATTATTTATTTATATTTATTCTGTGATTTAAAAACACGAATATAAAAAAAATAGTATACATTTTCATTAAATTTTGAATGAATTTTCAAAAATCCTCTACAGTCTCACAACTCCAACCGGAACTCAATGTTAATCAAAATTACAAATCTAAGAAACAGGAAGTGTGTAATATCAGGACATTTTTCTTCATATTGCTTATAAATATATGTTTATGTAAATCTAAAAAATTCAAACATACTAGGACTGTTAATTAATACTATAACGGTAATATAACGGTTTTTGTAGATATTTGAATAACTAAAGGATAAGCAATTAAAAAAGAAATTATTAAAATATAACGTATAACTTCCGTTAACAATTTCCAACACCATATTCCAATTTAATTAATTGTTATAAATTATTACTAAAAAAATTATGAAAAAAATATAATTTAAACTATTTAGGTAACACTTCTTTCACCTATTATAGGTTTGGATAAAAAAAAATCTCAATTTATATTTCACCAATTTTTTTTTTTCAAGAATTAAAAATTTATTTTCTCATAGGAAATTTAAAAGAGCCGGAAATCTTAATTTATCAAAAACCAAAATAGTAAAAATTTAATAAAATAATTAATTTTAATGTCCAAAAATAGTGAAAAGAAAAATCCAATCATGCAAAACTTTTATTTTTCAATTTGTAAAATTTTACTAAAAATGGTTTGTGTTTTTTTTTACATCAATAATTAATATCTTGAAAAAATTAAAATAAAATTTTTTTTTAATAACAAAATTCCAAACATATACTTGCAACGGAAATTATTTTTAAAAAATTCCCATAATAAGTAAATTTCCATTCGGAAAAGTGCCGAGGGAAGCCATTTTACAAAAAAATTACCGTTTAAAAAAACATAAAATTGACATTTAAAATGGTGAAATCATAAATAATGATAACATTTCTTTTTCAATATATATTTTGTTTTTTTTTTATTTTTTTTATTTCTCACTCTTTCTCACCTAATTTTTTTTTTCACTCTTTTTTTTCGAGAAATAACTACTTTAATTAATTTTTCTTGTTCGGAACAAATAAATTCCATTCGTTTCCGTTCATACCGCATTGATAAGCAAACTGGGGAATCACATGGAATAACATGGAATCTTTGAGTTTTTTTTTTCATCTTCAGAAAATTAAAACAACAACAAATTAAAAACAAAAAAATCAAAATAATCTTTTACGAAGATTGTCATAATCTTTACGATGATTAAAATTCCTCTGAGCAAATTACAAACACCTGATCTTTCTCTTCACCACTGGAAGCCAATATAATCAATCAAAACTATATATTTGTATACTTAAGTATAAAAACGAGGAAGAGTGTAGTAGAGTAGACTATGTCAACTCTGGGATACCCGTATGACCGTAACATATACATTATATCATCCGGCTAATTACTTTTGGCAAAATTTCAAACATACAGCTTTATTAAGTGTAGTGGAATACTCATATAAAAGAAGAAGTTGTGTGGCAGCTACTCGAACCCTCTGCAGTAGACCAACCAAAATTTGCTGTAACTTTGGCCATTACACTAAACTATTTTTGGCAAAATTTCAGACACGCAGCTTCTTTAGGTGTAGTGTAATGCTCATATAAAAGAAGGAGTTGTATGGCAGCTACTCGAACCCTCTACAGTAGACCAACAAAATTTTGCAGAAACTTTGGCCATTACACTAAACTATTTTTAGCAAAATTTCAGACACCCAGCTTAATTAGGTGGAGAGTAATGCTCATATAAAATAAGAAGTTGTATGGCAGCTACTCGAACCCAGTACAGTAGACCAACCAAATTTTGCAGAAACTTTGGCCATAAAACTAAACTACTTTTGGGAAAATTTCAGACACGCAGCTGTAATAGGTACAGAGTAATACTCATATAAAAAAAGAAGTTGTATGGCAGCTACCCGAACCTATGGACCAAAATGGCTGGATTTAAATAGCGATGACGGCTATTGCAAAAAAACGAATTTGCGAAAATTTCAAGATCCTAGCTCCTTTAGTTTTTGAGTTATCGTGCGGACGGACGGACGGACGGACGGACGGACGGACAGACGGACGGACGGACAGACGGACAGACGGACAGACGGACGGACATACATCGCTAAATCGATTTATTTTTCGATTCTGATCCGATCCATACACTTGAGTATATATCTACCCCCCCTCCTTCTCTGCGTTACAAACGTAATGGCAAATTTATTATACCCTTTGACTATATAGTCATACGGGTATAATGATTGTATTAAAATTTATTATTAAAAAGATTTTTTTTGTTATAGTTGTAAAAGTACTTGGTGAATTACTTTAATTGCCATAGTATATAAAATTTAATTTTTTCAGGTTCTATAACGGTTTATAGGTAATAGCCTGTAAAAGTTTTGGATGTTGTTCTAAACAATTTGATTCATGAAACTTGAAGCAATCATAAACAGTAGCACGAAATTCAAGTAACATCTCCCAAACTTATAGCTTCAAAGTGTGATTTAGAACAAACGTTCCTCTTATGCCTTCTTCGTTTTGGGTATCGTAATTTTTAATTTTCAAACATTTAATATTCTTGGATCATTATTTTGTCCGTTTATCGTTAATCAATTAATTGACCCCTCAGAGTGTGCTGATTTTGCTATAACAAATCATTGCCACAATTACGTTCAGTTACATAACGAGTCAGTTATCTAGAATGACGTTAGAGGAAATACCGTTACACAATAGTAACTTCTTTAGAATTTTAGACTAGCTTTTAGACTAGCGCAACTCTAAAAAAACGATATTGACATCTTAATATCTTATACAAAGTACTTCTAGTATACTAGTATACCTTTTCAATGAATTTGCTGTTGTTTAACGGTATTTGCTCATTCTAGATAAGTGACTCGTTATTTAATTAAACGCGTAATTGATGTAGTGATTTATTAAAATAAAGTCAATATATATCTAGATTCTTTTTTTTTTCTAATTTATCGAGTGTAGTATGGAAGGTTAAAATCCTACTGATTGTACCTCAATAGTTAAATTACAGTTTTAAATGAATGTTGAACGAAAGATAAAAGTCTAACTGTTTAAACTTCTTGTGAAAGTTTTCCTTGGCTTTGTTTCCTATTAGCACAATTTCCCTCTTATGAAGGGCTTCTTAAGTTTAGCCATTCCAAAGCCCATTAAATTGAAGACTGTAACTTTCTCAATTAAAATTCAAATAATGCATTCACGATAATTACAATTATACTATAAATAGCACCAAAATAATCAAGTTGAAGTAAAAAACAAAAAATGTCGCGACAATGAAAGTAAAGTCCATTTTCAATGCAATAAATTGATTTTTCATCAAAACCATTATTTTATTAGATATAAAATCGTACCAAATACGACTTACATGATCATAGTATACCATATTCTATTGATATCACTCTAATAATAAAAGTATTGGACAATATTTTTTATTTCAATTTACCAGTGATCATTGCGATTTGGTGTAACGTATTAAAAATTGATTGAAAATATTGAAAGGAAAAGTTTTTAATATTTGAAAAAAGACCAATCTGGTTTTTAGTCTTGTTTCGCTTTTTGCCTTTTGTTGGTTTTGATTTAATTTGGTACTCGTACATTTAAAAAACAAGCAATTTAGACACACCTGTTCAGAGTATTCAGAGAAAAAAAGAGAGAAGATCAGGTTTACAGTTTATTTTAGGTTTGGTACATGTTTATAATTGTACGCGATGCTCGACAGAACTTTTTTTTTTAATTGAAGTAAAAAACACAACAAAAGCAGCAATAACAACAACAGCAGCAGCAGCAACAGAAAAGTCGAAAAGGTTTGTTACCTAAAGTGGTAAAAATATCTCTTGCTCAGAAAGTTTAATAAGAGTTTGTAAAAGTTGTTATTATTAACTGACCAAATCAGAAAAAAAAAAAAAAAATTTGTATCTATAAGATATAAAAAAAAAATGTATCTTTAAGATATATCTTTGAAAATTGAAAATTCGCTAGAAATCAAACTTGCAATGCAACCAAAGGGTTTATTGATCTTTTGACTTAATTTTTTTGTTTTTTTTTTGATTTTATAATTTTGTTTTCATCTTAAAACGGTTAATGACCATTATCATGTTGTTATTTTACAATTTTTTTTATTTCTCTTCTTCTTTAGCTTCAAAATTTTTGTAATTTAAAACTATGCTGGAAATAAAACCATTTGAAATTGATAAGATAAAATGTTAAGATATAGGTAAAAAAAAAAAAAAAAAACAACCGACAGGTGAAGAAAAATAAGATAAATTATGTTTTAATTTTATTATTTTATAAAATGTTAGAAAATAATTATTATTGCTAAAATGTATAGAGAAAGAAAAGTTTATATAGTTTAGTTAATGAAGTTTAACAACTTTACCACACCTGTTTTAAAGGAATTGCATGACAAATTCATTATTTTACTTTTTTTTTTTTTTATTTACAAGCAAATATGTTTTTTTTTTAAAAATTAAATTTCAGTTCCAAAGCGTTGTTAATAGTGAAACGCAATTATTTAGTACAAGGATTAGACTGTAATTACAATTGTAATTGCTTTATTAACAGATGGTTAAGATGGTTTATAAGAATATTCTGAAGTTCTTTGTTTGGAATCCCAGCACGAGGTGTAATTTATATCTGGTTCAGATGGTTTAAAAATGCAAGAGTTAATTAGATTGAAAAATGCTTTTCTTTAACTTTTTTTTAATATTAGGTAATAAAATCTAACCTTTGATAGATTGATTTGGATGAATAAAAGTATTGCCTAACATTACAGCATAACTGCAAGAAATTATGAAATTGCAAAATATATTAGAATTTAAAGTGTTTATAGTTTGCTGTTTTAAAAAAAATGTGCAGTTTGGTTTGAATCATTAATATGTAGAATTTATTTATTATATAGAGCCATGAAAATGGGTCCAGGATGGGTTGTATAAGCCTTTCTTCTTGCATAATGTGGTTTGTATTGTAAAATCTGTAAATTCTGACTATTTTATTTTAAACCCAATCCTTGGTTCAATTTGTCCCATCTGCCAAAAAAGCATTCAAATCAAAATTATTAGAACTTTGCATTCCCGGACTCCTAGAGTTTCTAGATTAGATGATCTTGGACTTAATTTATGATAGCTATTCTTAATGGGTACCCACCATTAGTCTATGTACTAAAGTTGAACTCATTCCAGTCGGTCTATGTAAATGTATAATCATTCCGACGGTTAGAACTTGATATTTCTCGAAAATCCTGGTGGTTTTGCTTGTAAGCCTTCCGATCCCTATTTGGCACACCTACGGACTTTATATTGATGAAGAAAGCATTTATATAAAATTTAATTAAAATCGGTTGAAATTTATTCTAGGAATCGTGTTAACAAACACACATACACACGAACAAAAAATCGGTTTTACGCGTTTTCGATAAAATGGAACAATTATTTTTCACAAAGGAGCTTAAAACCCTTCCTCTAAAGTATTGATCCTGAAGAAAAACTAATGGGAGGTCAATTTAGAGTTTTTTCTTCGTCCAAACTATTCGACTTCTCAGAAGTCTAGTGTTCGACAACCTAAACAATTTCAACCACAAAAATAACTTCCTTCGCTTAGTTCGTATACCGCCAAAACAGTTTTATTGCACTGAAGGCTATCGGGTTTAGGTTTTGCTCAAGCTAAAATAAAAAGAAACTTAAATAGTGATATTCATTGGTTAAAATTCTTACAGTCAAAATATTTACCAAAAAATTTTGAAACATAAACTTTTCATTTAAATTATTTCGAAGTGAACTGAAGCA
Source organism: Dolichopus griseipennis (assembly GCA_963082915.1). Taxonomy (NCBI): domain Eukaryota; kingdom Metazoa; phylum Arthropoda; class Insecta; order Diptera; family Dolichopodidae; genus Dolichopus; species Dolichopus griseipennis. Next base: position 25,705,864 of record OY720443.1, read on the forward strand.
ATAACCAAAATTTCCTTAAATTACAATCAAAAGCAAAAATTTAAATTGACTTTAATCACATGATCACAAAAAAAATTGGAAATAAATTCCTATCATGAATTGATTTGGTTTTTTGTTTTTTGGATTTTCTTTATTTGTTTAACTTTTAATTTCAATTTCTTTCACCACATTTACATTTTCTTCAATCTGAAACATAAAAAACAAAAGATCTGAGGGTATAAACTATAATATAAAGAGTTAAATAAAAATAATTCATAATAACTTATTTTAAATTCAACCTATATTCTATTGGTCACGTTTTTGTTTCAATTCAATCATACAGTATTTCAAATTCCAAAATTTTAAACCCGTAAATACGGTTTTATTAAAAATTCAAACAAAAAATTTTGATTTATGTAATGAGCATGCAATCATGACTTCATTCAAATAAATACCAAAAGAAAAATGAAATCATATCATATCAACATATTTGGACATAATCTTTATTATTATTAAACATTCAGCTAATGATCAATTCTATATCCAAAAAAAAAAGAAAAAGGTAATGTGCTGCGTCATGAATTCATCTTTTATTCCAAAATCCAAATATTGGACTGAAATTTTTATACCCGTATGAGTATAGGTCAAAGGGTATACTAAATTTCCCGTTACGTTTCTGATGCAGAGAAGAAGATGTGGCAGATATAGACTCAAAGGTATCAATCGGATCAGAATCAAAAAGTAAATCGATATATTTATGTATACATGTATGTTCGTCCATCCATCCGCACGATAACTCAAAAAATAAAGGAGCGAGAATTCTTAAATTTCTATAAATTCAGTTTTATGCAATAGCCGTCATCGCTATTAAAATCCACCCAATTTGCTTCACGGGTTCGAGTAGCTGCCCTACAATATGAACTTTTATATGAACATTACTATATACCAAATAAGGCTGGATGTTTCAAATTTTGTCAATAGTAGTTAACTCTTTGCCATTTTGTCGTCTGAATAAAATTCAGTCAATGTAGTGGAACAGGTTCGAAGAGCTCTCCTTTTTAACTTATATTTTCTTTTGTACATAACTGAAAGTCTAATAAGTTCTGTATTTAAAATTTTGCCAAAAGTAACTAATCGAATTATATAATGTTGATATTACGGTCATACGGGTATCCCAGAGTTGACACAGTTTACTCTACAACACTCTTACTCGTTTCATATTTAATTTTCTGATTTCATTCAAAAAGAATCAAATAAATACATTTTCTGTCTCTTTCTTTCTTTTGTTTTTACCCAAAAAAACAATAAAGGAATATTGAAGAGTTTTTTGTTGTTTTTTTTTTTTTTTATTTTTTGATTTTAAATTATTCCTTTGCTTGATTATTTTGATTTTATTCGGATCAAATATTCAATTGAATTATTTGGTGGTATTGTTAGGTAATGGTCACCTAAAAAAAAAAACCAAAAAAACCAACAAACATAAAAAGCATTTTTGGTGAATTGGGTCAATAGGTTTTATTGATTTTATTTATCATTTTTTTTACTTTAATTTTTTTGGTCTATTATTGACATAAGGAAATTGTATTATCCATCTATAATTGACTAATGATACACTTAAATAAAAATTCACTCACTATAGATATTTGTCATAGGTCAGTGCTGACTGCTGACTATTTTTTATTTGTTTTAATTTATTGTTTTTTTTTTGTTTTTATTTATTTTTTTTTATTTTTATTTGTCGTAATCTGAATTGGAAATTTTTAACGTTTACGTTATCGAAAAATTGTTTTTTTTTTGTTTTTTCAATTAAATAAAAAATAAAATTGAAAAAAAAAAACAAACAAAAAATTAAAATTATATATTTTGAGTACTTATATTGCATTGTAAGAGAATAAAAATTTAACGGTATTTTGAATGTAATGATGATGTAATATAATAGGAAATGACTTCACTTTTACCTGTGACTAATGATAATAAATCAGATTTTTTAAATTAAATAATTTGGTAGTTTTGAGATGTTCGGTTTGTCGAAATGTCATTGGAGCTGCTTAAATGTTATTCAACTGTCAAAACTTGAATTTACATGAAAACAGTACAGAACAGTAACGGAAAAAGAAATTTCGAATACATGTAAATATGCCTTGAGCAAGTATGCAATTAGAATATAAAATATCCGAAGTATTTTTATAAATTAGTATAAACATAGGTAACACTAGTTTGTACTAATATAAACTGATTCACATGATTGGTTTTAAATGTCAATGAATTATTAGACAACAATTGTTAAATATTAAAGTTGTTGAAATTTTATAAGCCCAATAAAGAAATAAAAATAAAGGAGTTAAGACAACGCTATACTATTGTGCTTGGTATCCATCTCCAAAACTTGAACTCCAAAAAATCTGCAATAATTTTATCGATACTTGCAATAATTTATATTATAAATTATATAATTTAATAAACACAACACAACAAATTTGACGTTTCTTGTAACAGTATTTATACCTAATAAAATAATTGCGTTGATCTTCGCAACATTTTTACAATCAAAAAGTTTTTAAATTTCGGTTTGACGCGTACCATACTCTATAATCTATACTCATATATTTTTAACTTTTCCCTACTACTTTAATATATTATTGTTTGTAATTAATTTGCTCATTCAGGATGCTGTTCAAATTTCCGACTTTCAAAATCCCGACGATTCAAAATCGCGACTAATCAAATTTTCGGCATATCAAAATTCTGATAATACTTCGTTTTTTTTTTAGTGTTTTTTTTCAAATTTTAAAGCTGAAATTAGAGGAATTGATTTCAGAATTTCGTTACAGACCCAACAAACATCAAATAAAAAATTATTTATTCAGTATATAATGTTTGCAGAATATGCTTTATTAATAACGAATGAGTTGGTAGACGATATTGTGAGCAATTACAGTTATTATTGAAATTTTTTGCAGAATTAAGATAATATTCATATTCAAAGAGACATATTGGGGTTGATAATAGGAGGATAACTGTAAATAAAATATTTTAATTCAGAATATAGTATCATTGGTAATTTACTTTCAACAATTCATGTGGGTATCAGGAATTTCAAGTTTGATATTGACCAATTAGTTTTTTTTGACTAATTGATGTTGAAGTAATGAATCATAAAATATCCAATGGTGTCTGATGGACCTAGAGTGACTACCAAAGCATTAGGTTTATCTTCAATGATAAAAAAAAATATAATAAATATCCTTATTATTTATAATGCATATCAAAAATTTATTACAGGATCAAAACCTAATTTTAAATGAGTTATTACTTCAAAATTACCATATTTAGTCCATTTAATTTATTTAAATATTGCCCGATTATAATTAATCTAATATATTCATTAGGAACAATTTATACATACACATTTCATAAAATTAAAATAAAATAATAATAAAAATAAAACACTTGCAAACAAACTTTTTTAATTCACTGTTTTTTAGGTGACAAAAATTGTGTGAAAACACAAAAAAAAAATAATAATAATAAAAATAATAATAAAACAAAAATTTATGCAACACTTAATTTTATAATAACACCTGAAGTAATAAAAATAAAATAAAATTTCCCTTTTTTTTATTATATTCCTAAGTCCACAATTCCTAATTTTATGTTTCGAAACGTTAAAAAAAAACAAAAAAACATAAAAACAATCCAAATTTCACCTAATAATCAACATAATCACAAATTACGCGTTTTATAATATACAGCAGTTTTTAGTATACAGCATATTTTAGGGCGCTAACAACCAAAGAAGAGGAATAAAATAATAATCAAACTCTTTGCAAATCATTTCGTAATAAAATAATGAAATGAAAATAAAACCAAAATAATATAAAAATCTGGACTTCAACTTTCGTTTTTTTTATATTCACATAAAATTTGATATATGGTTTAAAACAGTACTGAGAGCAACCTACTTGCACAACTCATAATATCCTATATATAGAATCCATCAGAACTGTGAATTATTTCTTTCCCTCTGTGTATATATGCAAGTTCTTGTAATTGTAGTAATGGATCATTGTGTGGTTCTTTAATAAAAAAAAAATGTAAAGTGATTTTTTTTCGTCAATATTTTTCTGTTTCATATTATCCTCTTTCTGTCTCTTTTTTTTTTTTTTGTTTTTTGATGTTTTCCAAATATCATCCCGGAAGCCTTAAAAATTAATGACCCGAAAATTTAAATTGGTTTACACACCATCAAATTTGAAATTTTTTTTTATTATTTTTTTATTATATTTTTGCTTTTTGATTCCCTGAAATAATCCCACTGAAATCAACTGAAATTACTTTGAGGATACTGAAATTTTTTGAGGAGAGGAATTGCCGTTATTCTTTTGTTTTTTAATTTTTTTCGCTTTTTATTTTGAATTTTCTTTTTTGTTTTATTGCTAAACTCACTTGGCAATTCTCAATCGGGAAATAAAATGAAAAAATAATGACGGTTCACAAAAAAAATTGGGAAAAAGAGGAAAATAGAATTATAGAATAAAAGGACGATAAGTTGAGCAAGAGAGAGACAAAAATTATTTTGTTTAGTTCTCATCGGTTTTTGTTTTATTTATGCTCACTTTTTTAGTTGTATTTTGGTTTTTTATTTTTTTTTGGGATTTTGAAGAGGGATGACAGGATATCAGCGACCGAATGAAAAAACCAGCCAAAGCATATCCATAAAACAAAATCTGCTTTTGATTGGAAAAAAAAAAGAACATGCAATGGATAGAAGATATATACCTTTGAAACTAGACTTTTTGAAATTTCAAATAAACAAAAACAAAAGGAAACAAATAATTCAAGTGAGAAATAAATAAAAATAATAATCAAAATAAAATAAAAGATTAAATATCAAAAAAATTGGAAAATGAACACCATATTAAATAATACCAAAAAAAAAAATGAAAAACAAACAGAAATTGAAGGAAAAAAAAAATCAGGAAAATCTGCCCAAAAGTAAAAACATTTATAGCTCCCTAGGGTTCTGTTAATAAATTAGCTCAGAAAAACTAAAAACAAACAAAAACACAACAGGAAAAAGAATTAACAAAATAATATAATAATAATAAATGTTTTAATAGGATATCATCCGGTTTTGTTTTATTGCGTAAGGCTATCCAGAAATTTGCTGTAATTGTGTGTTTTATTTTTAATTTTAAAAAATTTGAATTCACTAGTTTATAAAACTTTGGAAAGTCTACGGCAGCATTGTTAATCATATAATTTTCGTTCTCGGAAAGGATCGGGGCTTAATGAGTTGCCTTCTCTCAACCTATAGTAATTTATTAATTTGCAATTGTTATTAAATTTACATAAGGGACAGTCATTAGGTGGGAATATCTTTTTGTTTTAGTTTTTAATGAGGGATATGGAATGTTTCGAAAGCCACCTATTGGAGCTATACGTAGTTCTTATAAGTACTGTAGTACTTTTACTCACCAAACCACAACCCTTTTTTAAACAAAACTTTGGGGTGGAATTTGTGATATAAGTGTACAGCTTGGTTTCGAAGATGTGAAACGATTATTGGGAATCGGGTTTGGGAAATATAGGATTCTGGGATTTTGAGGGATGAGAAACTAGTTTTATAGATTTATTTACTCATCAGTATTTACATATATTCGGCATTTGCTAAACAATCTGAAATAGTTGCTAAGAAAGTGTTGCATAATTACTAGAGCACCAATTTCTCAATAAAGAATATAATTTAAAACTGCATGCATCATACCCTGTAATTTAACATATCTATCGACAATCTTGTAAAAATATTTACAAGTTATCTTAGTTCAGGTTTAGAGAGTGGCAGAAGACATTTAGATCTTTGGTAAGATAAGGTCAGATAAGGTCAGTTTCGTTTTTGAGGAATTCAATTGGATCTGTTTTATGAAATCCCGCAAACTAGTGGAATAAGTCCAATAACACCATTAAGTGAATAATCATCACATAAGACTGCAGAACAACTATTCCATTTTTAACTACATTACCATATTTTATATTATGGTATTATATAAACGTGTATTTATAGTTTTACATCAGTTTGTGAGCGTTACGCAGGTTATCCCGTTATTTGGTGTATACAAGTAAGAAGCAAAAAGAATACGTAGGAGTAACAATAAAAAAAATAAATAAATGGTCAAAATATATAAAAATAAAAATATAAAAAAAAATTTAAATAAAACCAAAATTTAAAAACTTAAACCAATTAAAATTGACTCTAATTGCTTGTTTTACAATGCAAAACCATTTTATGGCAATATATTTCATTAAATTGACCCCAATTTTTAAAAAAACCAAAATGAAAACTTTCTCTACTGATATTCAAAGTAGAATAAGTTTTAAAAAAAATTTGGAAATATTAAATCAGAATAATTTAGTGTACAAATCAAATGTAAATGAAAGAAAGAGAAAGAAAAGGGACGAAATACAAAAAAGAATAGAAAGAAGAATCAAGAAATATGTAATAGGCCTTAGGCTAATTTTTAATGAATTTAAAATGATAATTAGTAACAATGGTTTGACTTAATGAGCTATTAAAGAACTTTTAAAAAGGAACAATATTTAAAAAAAGTTTTATATTATTAAAAATGCGATTACAACTGCAAATTAGAAAATTTGTTTTTAATTTCATTACTATTTTTGAATTTTATTTTATAATATTAAATCACGAATTAGATTTAAGATTAGAATGTGGGTTGTTAAGCTTTAGGGAAATAAAAAACTAGTGAAAAAATGAGGGTTTACAAAATAAATTAACATTTTTTTTATTAATATAATGTTTTAAAATATTTTTAATTGTCCGAAATTTTGTTTTAAAAATTTTAAGATCGTAATTTCTGGATGATTAGCATTGTCCTTTATTAGAAATTAAGATTGGATAAAGACAGTTAATTAGAATTAAATTAGAAAAGTTAATAATAATTATTCAAGATAATGTAATGGTTCATTAATTTATCCATCAACTAAAATACAAAATATTAATAGATATACATACATTATCTTGAATAATTTTTATTAACTTCAAATCATCTTATTATTAGCGACTTATTAATAAAATACTGAGGTCAGGATAGGCCATACTTTATACTGAAACTTAGGGCTATTGGTTGACCATTACGGAAAAGCTTGATTTAAAAACATTAAACATAAAAAAGTAACGGTATTTCCTGCATTTTATAATTCCTAAGCAATATTAAGGTAGTGCGACTTTGTTAACGAGATTGCTTCTGTAGAAATTTAGAATTTTAATTCAGAATTTATTTTAGATGTGGTGGATTATGGTTACTTTATTATTTAACTTTAAAAACTAGTGTGATATGAATGGAATTAACAGGCTGCTGGTATATTTTTAATTTTCCTGTATGAAAAACATGTTGGTGACATTTCATAATTTTGAAAATGTTATGTTATGTTGATTAAATTTATTATCAATTTTTTAATTAAATTGTTATCATATTATTAATGTTAATTATAAATATTTTGTGAAATATTCATATTTCGATTTTGAATTTCAATAACTTCAAGTTCTTCTAGTAATTGTCATTAAAAGTAAAAGAAACAGTCAATTTAATTTGATTTCCTTCTTATGATAGAATTTTATTATAAATTGTTTGACTAAATTGAAATTAGTAACATTGTTTTAATTATAATTTTACATTTAATAGAATAAATGAAAACGTGTATAATCTTTAAATATAGTGTGTAGGGTATAAAATATGTGTGTATTGTCACTTATAATTTGATTTCATTTCAACAATAATATAATAATTAGTATAAAATTAGTAAATTTGAATAGTAATAGATATTAACAATAGTAACAATTAGATACATTTGGAAAACTATATTTAATTTTTCGAATATCCAATATTTTGTAACAAGACAATTGAAATTTTAATAAGGACTAGTTGCTTAGGATATTATGTGTCTGTTGCAATTTCTATTCTCTTTTTATTATTTTCATGGATATACTTTTGTTGATAATATATGATCTAGAATCAACAGCCAAAGGTTCCGTTAGAGGTTGTTGTATTATTAAGTTAGTTAAAAGCTCTATGTCTTAAAAAAAAAGTACTCATATATATGCAAAGTAATTACTTTAATTATACAATTTTAACCAATATCATTTACCACTTACTTGGGATTATAAGCCAAGTAGTCAAGCTGACAATCCTCTGACATATAATATTTTTATTATTAGAATTAATTTTAATGGGTTCCATTATATAATTCCTAATCAATTCCACATCTAAAATATCACGTGAACCAGTACTATTGGCCTTAATTTGAACAATGGGAAAAATTGAAGTTGAATCTATTCGAATGTATAATAAAATATTTATTAATTGTTACTGAAATCAGAACCCAGGTTTTTTCTCTAACTACAGGGTGAAAGGGTTAAAGGTACATCAGCTTAGCAACGTACCACTGTTAATGAATCCTGTAAAGGATTTTTTAATTAATAAATTGGAATAAAGTACCAATCCTCCTTCCATGAAACAAATATAACCTTTCTATAATTCTTTTACCTTCCACATAATCCGGAAACTAAATTTAATTATTATGAAAAATGTAGAAACAGCAACACGTGCTGCTTTCGATTCAATAATCAATTTGACTTGAAAAATAACTTTTGTTTTCAAATTAAAATCCTACGGCTCTTAAATAATTCTGTTCCTATACTGATCTTCCCACATAACTTCAATTTCAATAAGAAATTTCGAAAATTTTAATTTAATATTTGAATATGCAGAGCAAGAATTGATAACTTATTAAATTAAATTGTTTTATGGCCAAGAAGTTCAAAGTTCGATTATGAAAAGAAGAAAGATTTAAATGTAACAGTAAAAATCTTAAAAAACTTTACTAATTTAATTTTCATTTCCTGGAATTTTTACATTTAATCATTTCTGTACAAACATTCCATTAGACTTTTAGAATTTCCTTAACACACTTTTTCAATCTCAAATTTTTCATTAAATATAGAAACATCAATTAATGTCTTCATTATGTTCTGTAAAAGCAGCAAGAGAACTTCCAACGGTTTAAGTCAAGTGAATTGATTAAAAATGCTATAATAAATAGGATTAGAATCTTCTATTAAGGAAATTGAAAGGCTCCTATATCCTAGTATCAAATTTACTAATATTTTAAAACTAAACTGACATTCGAAAGGGGAAGATAGACTTTTAGATTCTTATCCGTATAGTGTAGGTTGCAGAGATCTGCCTCTGAACTAAATGTAATAAGTCAATTAAACTTTGTTTGTTTCTTAGTATCTTCCCACTTGATTTATTTATTATTTCACTAAATTTTCAATAAATACGAGGTGGACTTTGTATATTGATTGTATTTAAAAGTAATTATTATAATATTGAAACTATTTCTCTCTGTATTTTTAAGCTGGTTGTTAATATTTTAACATGAAAGAAGTTTAAAATTTTAAATGAAAAGGTCAGATATATTTATGAAGAGGATGGAATAAAAATTTATTATTTACCTTCAAACTGGTGGAAATTTAATAAATACTTAATAATAATAAAAGTTTAGAGGCTATTTGTTTCCTTGGGTATAGTATATAAGGTAAATGTTAAATATGTGTAAAAAAATGAATGTTAACGTGTGATTGGGTCTGCCAGTACCGTTATATTTTGTTGCTTCTTTATCAAATTACAGGTTTTTAATTTGAACTTCAGAATAGTTTAAAGTTCTCCACCTTTCTGTGTTACTAGAAATGGTATGAAAGATTAAATATACACTACCATCCATACCTAAATTAGGTCAGGTCATTATTATTTATATTATTTGAAAAGGTTCTTAATAGAAAAGTAATTTACCGTAATTTTAAAAGTCAGATTAAAGTCATCTGAGGGTTTATAGAACTGATAGTATATTCAATTATTTCTTTACAAAATAAGAAGTTTTCCTGATTAAAATCAGGAAAGAAAATTGAATGAATGAGGCCACAAGTAGATTTTTTTTTTTAAAAAATAGTATTAAATAGATAAGTTTTAGTTAAGGTTTGGATGACTTTTTCAGTAGTCATAAATTAAACTGTTTTAATGACACATTGACTATTATTTTATTAAAAAGAAACCTACCTTTACTTCTAGACGACCCTGTTTTAACATTAAATTTGAAAGTGTCCTTCTGAATTTAATTATGATTTAATCAAGATGAGTACAGAGGATAGCAAGTAGTGATCATTTTTAAAATACTGTAAGAAATCTCACACACTTGATAATTCTTAAATAGTATTCAAATGTAGATACTTGAGGAATTACTAAGTACTTTATTTAGAAAAACCTGCAATTCAAAATGAAAATAAATAAATTATTCAATCAAAATCTTATAAATTAGATAAATTTCATATAAAATATTTGCAATTCTTATAATAATTTAGTATTTATTGGTTTTTAAACATTTTAAAGTAATTAATTGTTAAAAATAATTGCATAAGTAATTAAATTTTTAAAAATAATTACAAAAGTAATTAAAATCAAAATTAAATTACTTTCCATCAATTATCAAGTAAATATTTTATTCTTCAAACTGGTATTTAAATTCTCAAAGCACAATTACCAAAATTTTTTAATGGTAATTAGTAAATAATGATTACCAATTAATGATACCAGTAATTGTACTGGGACTTGAATTTTACAGGTCTCACGAAAACTTCAAATATTCCAACTACCCCCAACACCTTTTTTGTTTTTGAAGCTTTTTTAACATATAATGTATTTTAACACATCATAATATGTAAATAAAAAGATTTTTAGTTTTGAAAGAAAAAAGTTGCCAGCTGTTAAAAAATGAGTTAAGGATATTAGCATAAAATATTCCCAACTTTTTCTTGAAGTTGAAATTTAAAGAGAAGACAATAAAAAAACTCTTTTGTTTGCATCCTGTAAAATTTTTTAAAAATTTAAAACTTGTTCATCATTAATATACTATGCCACAATTAAAGTGGGATTTAAATTATTTTCTTGAAATTTACATGAATGCTTCATTTTCTATTTACTCGTGGCAGATTAAAATGGGTGCAAATTTTGAAATGAAATCTTCCATTACCTTTGACCTTCTATCGTTTGTTATTAAATTGTCCTCATATTTATAAAAACATTATTTTCAAAGAACAACTCATAGCCATGAGAAGTATAGAATACATGAAAAGTAGAAAAGTATTGACGTTTTGGAGAATTAATACTTACTCAAACTCAAATAAGGAGCCCTTTAATTTCTCTATCTCTTTAATTGTTTTTGAGAAAGTTCAGATTTTCGAAAATAAATTATAAAAAGAAAAGTTATAACCTCTTATAAAAAATATTAAAAAAATATTTCTAATCTATAATAAAAGGTTAATACCAATATATTTAAACTAAAATATATGAGTCACTATATTTTAGGGTTGTAAATTAGCAACCTCAACTTATCACTCAACTTAAATGATTAGTCTACTCACAATTTGAGCGATGTACTTGCGCTCAAACTTTAAGTGGAGTCAAATGTGAGAAAACTTATTATTTGTGCGTACTCAAAATTTGACTTCGCTCACAATTTGGACAATGTATATTCGCTCAAATGATGTGTCCGCACACACTTGAGTTTATACTTAACCTGTAAGTTGAGTGATCAATTGAATCGAAATTTTTATCTCTTACGACTCTGCTATGTATAAGTAATAATTTACTTTTATCGAAATCAAACTACACGAGAAAGTCAATACAAGGATATCCTCGCTTTTTTTTTATTTGAATGATTTTCTTTCTCTTTTTTTCATACTACTTTTCTTTCAAATAATTTTTTTTTTTTTTTTTCTTTCTTTTTGATTTTATAACTTTTTATCTTTCATTATTTGCATTGTTACCATAACAATCAATATATAGTCAAAACTTATAAAAATAATGATAGAAGCGGAAAATAAAAGAAAATTGTAAAACAACAACAATTACAACAATGTAAAAAGAAAATACAAAATAAATAAAAATAAAATTGTAAAAGGAAAAATTGTAAGAAAATTCAATAGGAAAAAAAAAAAGTTTTTTTCAATACTTTCGAATTGAATCTTTAGGTATATACGAGTTGTAACATAGTATTTTCTTTTTATGGTATTTTTCATGGTTTTTCATTTTTATTTTTATTTTATTTACAAGTTTTCTTTTAAATATTTTTATTTATTTTATTTTTATTTTTATTTTTCAATAAAAAAAAAAAGAAATTCTTCAATATGAAACAAAAAATATATAATATTGGTGTATCTTTAAATAAAGTGGGTCATTTAAAATATGTTATTCTGTTTCTTTTGCTTTTTTTGAAAGTTCTTTTGATTCTGAGACAGAAGACAAAATATAAATGTAAAGTTATCAATTGGAATCTTAGGATGTAATGTATTGTAAATTTCAAGTAACGGTTTTTGCTTTTTTATGTCCTAAGTATGATGGGAAAATGCTTCTTATTAGAATAAACTTTTGTTTGATAAATACTCGATTCAAGTTTTGATTCGATTTTTATCGAAAGTATAAGCCTTTCTACCGCTTAAGTCTTCTGCTTCAATTTTAAAGTGTGTGTAATTAAATAAGTCTAATTTAAAATAAAATAGATAGTTCTGCAAAAGCCTTTTGTCCATTAGTTTGTTTTCCGAAACTTTAAATTATAGGCTGGCTTCCAAGTTACAAATGCTGATGCCATATGAATTTAGGTCTTAGTAAAAAATGGTGAATAATTCTTTGCACAGCCCAAATTCGAAATTTATAAAAGATTTATACGCCCCTTTTAAATTGAAATTGAAGTACAACAGATAGGTCAGTCAAAGGCCTTTTGACTTAGGAAACTTTAATTTAAAGGCTTCATATTTGAGGTCGGAGTCGGTAGTTCCAACTGGTGTTATGATGTTGGTGATTAATTCGGTGGAAAACCTAAGCTCTTAGTTTTTTTGGAATAGGATTGTACTAGTATAGGATAGTATTAAGTAAAACGATAGTATTAATTAAAAGAAATAACGGCATAGAGGCCTATTGGAATGTATTCTTAAAATTTCAGTTTAAAGTTTTTAATTGTTGTAACTAGCGCCATAAGATTTGAGATCTTAGAGGAATTTGGCAATTAATTCGTTGTACATCTTTAAATTTCAAACTGGTACGTATTAATAGAAAACGTCAAAATATTAAGTTAGATTTATGGCAAAATGTTTTTAATTTAAGATCAATCAAATTGCCCCCTAAATTTTTATTTTAAAGCTTCCAATAGTTCCATGTTCTAAGCTTCTTTAGGAGAAATGCGAACATATAAAGTAAGACTGAAGAGAAGTGAGATATCTAAATAAGCCTTGTACAGTACAAAAACTTTGTAAAGCAGACACCTATTTTCAATGGGATTGAACCCTTCATAGATTGATCAGGTCCTTTACTGGTATTCTAATATTGATGTGTTTAATAGAATTTTTGTAAAAGCTATCACTTAAGTTTAGATATTTTTACTATTCTTTAAACAAGAGTAAAGAAATGATAAAGTGATAAGAGTCTCTAAGCTCTAGAGACATTTCTGTGCTCTCTCGACTCTTCTTTTGAATCCCTAGGCTTAATCATTTTAATTTAGACTTCTATGTGATTTTTATAAGCGTTAGAAGCTATGGAGTTAGTAGAAATTTCTCGTATTCTAGCCATTCTAAAAATTTACTTATTATAAAATTTGGTATTATAAACCCTTAAAGAATGAACACATACGAATTTTTTAGTATTCCAATGTATCTGTAGAATGTACAAACTAGTATTTTACTAACATTTGAACTAAAAAAATAAAATAAAATTTATAAATTTGTTTATCCGTGCGTTTAACTAAAGTTTGGTTTTTTCTTTTTTTTAAAGTTTCCTGTAAGATTTTTCTTTTTTTTCACTAAACATCATACAGTTCATTAAAATTACATAAGTTTCTCTAGTAGATTTCAGATACAAAAAAACAAAATAAAGAAAACTAAAAAAAAATTTAATAAGATATTTTGAAATCTGTGTTAAAGATTCAAAGTATTTATTTCAATGCATATTTAGATGTATCTAACAAAAAACGAAGAATTGCATAAAGGATTGAAGAAAAATATTTTTAGGAAGACAAAAGAAAGAGAAAGATATATCAAAATTAAAGATTTTTTGAAAAAGTTTAAGAAATTTTTTTTTTCTTTCTTTTGTTGTGAGTTTTAGTAATTTTTTGGTTTTACTCGATTGATTTTGAATTAAAAATAAGTTTTATTTAATATAATAATAAGTTATATGTTTTTGATTTTTTATATATAGGTAATGGGTGGGTGGAGATTTGGTAAATTTTATTAACTTGGAAGTTCTTTTAAGATTCAAGTTAAAGAATTTAAAATTTAAGTTTAGCAATTGAAGTAAATTGAATTTTTATGTGGGATATTGTAAACTGTAGTCGTAGCTTCTAATGCTTTTAGAGTATTTAAGATTGAGGATGGAAAATGAATAGCACTGAGTTTTAGTGTGATCTCCCATCTTTATTATCTTCCGAATTTTTTCAATGGAAACTGTAACTTTTAATCTCTAAAATTATTTGAGATTAAGAATGTAGAATTAATATTACATGGGATAATTTACAGAGGGGACAAGTTTTTTTTTCTGATTTTAAGTGGGACCTTCCATCTTTAGCATCTCCCGAATTTTTTAAACAGAAACTGTAACTTTATATCCTCTTAAACAATAGATCCACTGTAGAAATTTAATCAATATTGAAAATTAAAGATTTAGATAATAACAATGCAGGGTATTGGTTAAGTACCTTTATCTTTCTTCTTCTTCTTGAATATTTCCTTCTATTTTAAATTATCTGTTAAATAATATAGCAAAGTTGGTAGATTTAATGGCTAACTTTCTTATTTTACGGAGTAGATATTTGCGGTGCTCATTGCCAGTTGACCTTCGGCAACTTTTTGCTAGTTGACGCCTTTAAAAATGATAAATTTTTTGGTCGATAAATTCACGTCTTCTGTTGATTCGTTTGGGGGGTTTATGTTTATACTGAATATAAAATATTTTGGGATTGCTATACATGCAGGAATCAATATAGTTTTTGATCTAAAGTTATTCTTGCAATTTTGTATAATACGTTAGGGAATAGTTTGGCAATTAAAGAAAGTGAGCTGATTATGGCTTGGTCTTAAGGTATAAAACACGATTCATGAAAGAAGAAAGACATAACCATTCGAAATTTGAGGTCATCGGATTGCTTCTTAGTTTGTCCACTTTGATGTGTAAAGCAGCATTTACCTTATCTTCTGATTGAAGACTCCTTGATAATTTATCATGTCTTGCCAGCTGGTAGAAGCTTAAATGTAAGATGAGATTAAAACCATTTATAAGGTATTCCCAAAGGGATACATGGGTATTTGCCACGACTGCAGCGTCGGAGTCATGTAAAACTTGTCATTTGAAAATTTGGAAAAATGAAAAAGTCGGAGTCGGTAGTTTTGGTTTTCGACTCCACGGCCGTGATTTGCAAGCATTTTGTGTTAGTTAAGTAATCGAAAATTATTTATTTATTTATTTATTTATGTACAGTCCCCTATCACATACAATGTGATAAGTGAGTTAATCTGCCTTTCCTTTGCAGGTTTGCAGGTGTGGCAGTTAAATTTATTTTATATTAAGATATAAGCTATTACCATATCAAATATAAATAATACTTGTTTTATTAGAAATGATTTGACTAGGATTTAAACTCGATATTTTTCGATTGAAAAGCTATCACTTTAACCACTAAGCTATCAGTCAGATGAATTGAATAGATATATTGTAAAACAAAATCAGAGATTTAAGAATCAGGGTTTGAAAATAGAAAACCAAAAACAATCTAATCGTCTGTTCTAGAAAAAATTTAAAATAAAATATTTTTAAAAATATCTATAAAAATTATTACAATATAATTTCAGTAGCAGCAAAATAGTTCAAAGAAATAGTTAAAGATACTTTAAATTCTAAAATTTAAATTCTATTATAAAGAGTTCACATCATTTTAATAATTGAATTTACAAACAAGTAGGTAGGTACTTAAACAATTCAATAAACCTAATAATAATTATTTTGTTAAAAAAAAAAAAACTCTTTGAACTTGAAAAACAAAATAGTGAAAGAAAGGTGAATGGCATTCGAATGTATCTTATAAATTTTATTTTCTTTTACTTATCAACTATTGTATTACTCAACTATTCTAAAATAATGGTTACATACTGAGAACATTCATTATTAAAACTGTGTTCAGTTTGAATAAAGAATTATTTTCATTCATCACAATTTACAAAAACATTACTGGAATTCCTTTAAGAGTTCCAACTTCAGAATCAAAGAATTGGTTGTAAGGGAACAAAATTTAAGTAAAAAACAAAAAACTCAACTTAGAGAATTTGTTAGAAAAACAATAAATTCTTATTGATATGTGAAAAAAATTTTGTATCTTTCCCATGTTTATAGTCACGTTTATGCCAAAAAATAAAAAAAAAAAAAAAAAAAAAACTTCTATAATGATCTTTACTGGATATTTTATTTATATATTTTTTTTTGGAAACACTCGCTATTGCTAGTTATTTTTGCTTGTTAATTTTTAAAATTGATTCATTCCAAAAAAAAAAACACAAAAATTCTTTGAACCTATGAATGATTCAAACAATTTTTGTAATTTTTCTTATTTTTTCTAATAAATCAATTAAAATTTATTTTGACTTTTACTTAAAGTATTTGGGACATGAGCATGTGTGGAAAATGTTATTAAAATTAACTGGGAAAAATAAGTAATGGGAAAACATCAAGGGTTTTTGAAAAAAAGTTAAATTTTGAAAATTTTAAGTAATTGCCTAGGTTAGGTGTGGTGTTTAAAAATATGATAATTTTAAATAAAAGCCCCTTAAATGGCCCGAAATTTGGTTTGATGGAACTTATATTGAAATCGAACCCCTTACACAATTTACATGTTCCAGGTATCAAAATTGGGAGTTACCACAAAATTTTAAATCTAGAAGCAAAAATTCTAATAAATTAAGATAGACTTGCTTTCAGCTTTAAAAGAAAGCTCTTATTGATTAAGAAGAACCGTTTTTTCGTTTGAGTGTACAATTTTAAGGCATGAAGTTTTGTAAATTGGCTTCTAAAAATTCTAGACACTTATTCAAGTTACATAGGTGTTTTAAAACAGCAATTTTAAATTTTTTTTACAGGGTTTATTTCTTTTGGATATTTGCCCTGCCCTTACAACACAGAAGATATGATATAAGATATGTTCTAAGCATCTTCTCTCAAAATTTAAACCATTTATAACTTATTCTGTCATATGAGAGATGAAATATTTAACCGAAATTGAGTTTGACATAACTGTTAACTAAAATACCGTATGGCAACGCTATATATATATTTTACGAACATTTTTTGAAGTTTATGAAAAAAGCTGTTGTTAACAGATTTAATATTTAATTTATTGAACTTTTCTTGAAACAACTTCAAATGGAGCATTTCCGAACGTTGGTTATCTGTAGATTGGTACTGGGTGGGGCGGGGCTATATGAAAAATTTATTTAAATTAAGGTTTTTAATTTTTTTTCGATTGTTTTAATTGAAACGGTGTAGTAATTTTTTAAGCATCGGGACGAACAGATGGACAGAATGGACATCATTTTAAATTTTTTTGAAAATATACTTAAAAATTAACTACAGTATACTAAAATATAATAATTTTTTGAAGTTTTTAGAATACAATTTTTTAAGAATTAAATAATAAAGACATAAAGACAAAAAATGTTAGAAAAACTAATCTATAAATGGAATTGATTGTATTTTTTTTTTTGAATGTTCGATTAAGATTTTTAATTCAAGATATTAATGTTTTTTTTTAATTTTTTTTGTTAATTAAAGAATAGTTTGTTTTACAAAAAAACTCCATTTCCGACTATTAAATTTGGTTTGGTTTTATCACTTTAACTCATACTTCAATTGAATGTTACAACTTAACTTTTGTACCTAATACTGTTTTCCACATATGTATTGTAGAAAAATTCTTAAAACCTTTGTTGATATCTTTCCTTAATATTTTTATATAAAGCGATCAAGAGCCCAAGTAATTCTTTCTAGAAACTCAACCATTTTCTAGAAAATATTCTAGAACCCATTGTTTTTACTTATTTTAGAAACCAATGAAGCTTAGACCTATTATATGCAAAATTTAACATAATACACTAACATTTTCATGTAGTTAGAACATCGGAATAAATTTACTTCCTTTAAATTTTTTCCGTATTATCTTCCAGGTATAAAAAACAAGAAGAAACTGATATTGAAATTATTTAAGATATATTGTGTTACATCGAAGCCATGCCTGTGGTCTTGGTTTGCATAAGCCAAATTTTAAAATAACACCTAAACCTTGCATCCTTGTTTACTTAATCACTGTTTATTGTAAAATTTTTTTTTACTACATCTACTCATCATGTACTAGGCATCTACTAGGACATGTGCTAGGCATGTCCATCTGACTCTATTCGGAGCAGTTATTTTTGCTTCCAATCATGTTTTCCCAGTTCAGGTCAGTTCTTCTAATGCCGTCCGCCTCCAGGTGTTATTGGGGCGGATTCGTCTTCGGATTCCTTGTGGATTCCAATCTAGTGCTCCCTTGCTATGCTTTCTTGCGGCTTTCTAAGTGTGTACCCTATCCATCTCAACTTTCTCCTTTTGATTTCTTGCCCGATCGGTTCTACTTTGGCAAGTTTCCAGGTTTCACTTCCATATGTTGAGGTGGTCTTTACGCAGGTTCCGAATATTTTCAATTTTGTACCCCTGAACATTTGAGTGTCGTGCTTTGGCCTTCTTGATTCTGCTTTCAATGTCGGCGTTTATGTTGCCGCTGTTATAATGCAGCCTAAGTAGCGGAAGTGATCTACATATTCGAGTGGTGTGTTGATTATCACTGGATGACGTGAGTTGTTGATGTTAATACCCATTGCTTTCGTCTTCTTGATAATTATTTCAAGGCCCACACTTACATGTTATTTATTGTGTATGATTGTTTATTGTAAATATATAGTTTAAAATATGAACTATAGCTACTTTGAATATCCTCTTAAAACTCCAAATCCTAATTGGACATTGTCAAATATTCAAATATTTCAATTTAAATATAACTAAGAATCAAATCAATAAACTGATAATAATATTCCATTGGCTGAAATCTTATATTCTTAACTTTGCCTCAAAATCAAATAAGAAAAGGCGTGGGAATTTAACTTGAAGTACTTACTTTTAAATAATAGTAGAATTTATATTCTATTTATAGCTTACATTTGTGAAATTCTTTTGTCTATTTTTGTAAATATTGAATAAATATTCCATCTTCAAAATAATTTTATATT
This sequence comes from Dolichopus griseipennis, assembly GCA_963082915.1. NCBI lineage: Eukaryota > Metazoa > Arthropoda > Insecta > Diptera > Dolichopodidae > Dolichopus > Dolichopus griseipennis. The sequence continues at coordinate 25,725,266 of OY720443.1, forward strand.
CGAATGGGAACTAAAGTTTTATAAAGAACTTAAATAACAATTTAAACACTATATGAATAACAGTTAAATATAAAATTAATAACACTTTAAAATAAAATATAGTTAAATAAGTTGTTTGGGTTTTCTTTTACGATTGTTAGAACTTTAATATTATTTAGAAATCCATTAAATATATTTGTTCTTAAATTTATTTTTATTTTTAAGATAACTGTACACTTGCGATTTATTACAAAATTAAACATTTTACTGTTTTGTGAATTTAAAGATATTGAATCGAATACAGTTTAAAACACTTTTTTCTCAGGTGAAAATGATGCACTCAAATTTTTTAATGGAGGTTTAAGTGAATCTAAATAATTATTTTGGAAACTTTTATTGCAGCAGTAAATTGTTTTTTAAAAATCTAATTCTCAGATCTGGTAAAAAATGGTTTTTTTTTTAGAATAATCCCAGAATAAACTTAAAAATCGAATTTTTCAATAACTTTTAAAGTTCAATAAACGTTTTAATTGTCATTTAAATTTAAAATTCGAAAAATAAAAATCTAAAATGAAGTTTATTGTCATTTCATTTTATTGTTAACGGTTAAAAAACAAAACAAAGCAGTTGTAAAAACTTTTTACAGTTTTCGGTTTAAGAAATCAGTTAAAAATAAAAGAACTGTAAAAATAAAACAAGATAACGGTTAAAATAAGATAAATAAGAAGATTTTATTATATAACAGTAAATATAGAAAATTTATGATAAAGCAATTTTTAACAATTAATTCATTATGTCAAAAGTTTGACAATTTTAATCGTTTTGAATAATCAATCAATTGTTTTCAAGTTTCAAAGTGAAAAATAAAATTTAAATTTCAATATTCTATGAGATTTTCATATGCTTATTTTACAGGTTTATACTTAGTGAATTGTTATGTCATACAAAACCTTTTCATCTGATTTTAGGAGTACCATATAATTGTTTCACCATACGAAAAAGACATTTTTGGTCTAAAATAAAAGATCATATAAAATTATTAGATGAAAATTAAAAGAACACATAACTTTAACTTGGTGGTATGAGTACAGTGTTGCAATGGCCAAATAACCAGAACTTTTTAAATAACCTTCCATAAATTTAAATCCTATATTTTGAAAATTAACCTTAAAGCGCGATAACAAATGTGTTATCACTTTTATACAGATAAAGTTCTGAAAATATCATTTAAGTATTAGAAAAACCCGAAAATTAAAATTGGAATTGTCCAGGCAAATTCCAACAGTACAATGGCCAATGATAAATTTAGTACTATTGTAAAATGAAGCACGCCTTACATATTTGTAATACATACCTATACCTAATTCGTTTCATAATACAACATTTAATTAAGCATGTTGATATAAAATTCAAATGACAGAAATCTAAGGTTCTGCAAGATGAATTTGAAGTTGGAATGCATCTTAGGCTTAATTTTAATTAAATATCTATTCTTATTCTGAAATTTAGCTTAGTTTCTTGTTTTTTGGAAGCTGACGACGGGCTTTTTACTTCTATGAATTTGATTAACAAATTACATTATATGTATTTATATTTCGAATATAAGCTAAATTAAAATTAATACGTCAGAACTATGCACTTCAACCTGCATAATTCTGCATGTCATGTGTACCATATAAAAAACATGCGTTTTTAATAAAATTTCAACAGCAATTCCTTCAAAGATTCAAAACAATCAAAAATTTACTTAGGTATAAATAAATTGTTGTCCAATAATTTTAATGTTAATGTCTATACAAAATGACTATTTTACATGCGTCAAAATGACGACAGCGTCCTAAATTCTTAACTAAGATTACAAAAACAAGTAAAATTACACAAAATAACTATTAAAATAAAAAAAAAAAATTTCTTAGAAGTGAATCATATTATCAATGCTGCAGTGAAACATAAAAATTATCATTATTATAAAATTTTGTTTAATTTATGTAAAATACACATTTTTTTTTATTACAACAACAACAACAACAACCACAACAGCAATATTCAAGTGAAAAAAAACATTGAGATAAAAAAAGGTAATGTGTCACTGCATGTATATAATTTTGTATTTGCACATCTTATATTATAAATATACAATCAAACACACATACACACATACATACATACTAAAAATAACATTTAATTTTTATAAAGTTAAGTATCATTGCCACTCGTGTGACACAGCAAACACAATGCATACTGAACGTTTTTGGTAATAAAAAAAAAAAAAAAAAAAAAAAAAACGCAGTGATGTTTTGAATGCAAAATAATATTTTCATTTCAGAAAATTTTCTATAAAAAAAGTTAAAAGAAGATGCTAAGAAAGAAAAACCAAAGGGAAAATTGTTTAAAGGAAAAGAATTGGGGGAAAAGTGTGGAAAAATAAGAAAAAATCGAAACTACAATATTATGTGCGTGTTTTACATACAAATATCTATACGCTGTGATATTTATAGGTTTATTGTAATTGCTAATTTGTTGTTAAACTATTATTAGGAAGCATTATAAGGAAATGTGTTTACAATTATTAGTTTTTCTTTTAATTTATTTCTAGGTAATATACATAGTACTCATATACATACTAGTATATATGCAGTTAACTTTTAGTTTACGCTTCTCTTATACGCTTATTAGTTTTTATAATCTCTTACAATTTAGCTGAGTAATTATTTGAAAAGTTATTTTCTATTTTTGTACTAAATTAACAGTTATTACTAAACGCACATCAAATGCCCAGCGGCATAACACAAAAACGATTTATTTAATTGTTTTGTTTATCTTTGAAATGAAACCCAGTAATTATTTTCGTTTGAAAGTCCTATAAGGTTAAATTAAATTTAATTATCAGTTTTAGTTGGGCAGCGAATTACAAGTTAATGATTTTTACTTTGAAAATTAATTTAAATGTATGCATATTTTGATGATAGGTAATACATGGTATTCTTTTGCGCATAATATGTTTTGTTTTAGACTAAGGGTTACATTAGACATATAGGTACAAAATCCTGTGTAGAGTGTAGAGATACTGAGGTTAATAACAGTTTACATTTAAGAACAACTTAAGAAATGAAAGACTTAAAATTATTATGGATTTTTTTTAAAATGCAGAAAAATTTATTAGAAAACATTTACAATTTATATACCGGATATTTAAAATTTTGCATATTAAAATTTTTGTCTTGACATTTTTAATGCGCACAAATTAATGCTGATGACAAGTCGGAGTAAAATATTTAACTTTGTATCTTTCTACCTATGATTTTCAAATATTTAAAAATAATATTAATTAGTTATAGCTTATGTATTAAATACAGTTGATATAAATTTTATAACTACTATTTCGATCTTAAATATATAGAGATAAATATTTTCTTAAACTCACTCAGTTTAAGATTTATATCATTAATCAGATTAACATCTTTCTTCTAAATTTCTTAACTAATTTTTTCCATAGCTTTATCTAAAGGCAGTGCGTCAAAAGTTCAAAAGCCATAATTTCCTTAATCAAGAATGACATAATTCCGATAAAAAAATAATCGTAATCGACATAAGTACGAAAAAAATAAAATAATTGAAGTCCGAAAAAATTCTAATTTCGTACTTATGTCATAAAATATTTCGTACATATAACATTTAACATAATAACGCGTTACGCTATAAGATCACAAATCGTAAATAAAAAAAATAAAAGTGACATAATTTCGCAAAAAAATCATCTGTTCTTTTCGGACTTATGCCATTTTATTTTGCTCGTAATTATGTCAGAATATTATAAATAAGAAAATATTATATTACCTAATATAAGTCCGAAAAAAATTTAAATTTCGTACTTATTTCATAATATGTACTTATAAATTATAATATGTAATTATACGTAGTTATATGTCAATTTCATAATTCCGAAAAAAAATTTTATGACATAAATACGAAAAAATGGCGAAATTTTTTTCATACTAATGTCATTTTTGATTTTCGGACTTATGACTTTAGGATTTTTGACGCACTGTCCGTATAGATAGATTGTCCGTATTACATAGATAATCGTATAGGTAGATTGTCTGTAGAAGATGTAATTAATATGTTTGCACATGTAGTTAGTAACTTAAACTTCTGAAATTTCAAAAATATTTTAATTAGATGTTTCTGAACACAAGTTTTTTAAAGTTTAAAAATATTGAGCAAATTTTTGTAAAATAATTAGTAATATTAATTTAATTTACAAGTGTGTAAAATTGTAATGTTCTTAACAAAAAAAAAATTTTGTATAGATTCCTAACCACAATTAGTTCTATGTATTTCCTTGTCCCTATCCTGAAAAAACAACATAACTTTTCAAAACTTTTAATACTCTTCAACAATATACCTACTACTATGTTTTAGTACAAATTAATTAAATTTGTATAAAAAAAAGAAAAAAAAAAAAATCAAAATAAAATTTTAATTGCATAACTTTTTCTGTTTTAAAAAAAAATTTTTGAAACATGCCATCAATCCATCTTATTCATACCATTTATCAAAATTTCTAAGTATATAATCTACCAGTACCAGGTAATCTAGAAATTTGATAAGAATAGAATTCTAGTAAAAAAAAAAAAAATGTAACTCTATTCAAACTCTTCTATCCATTAGATAAAAAAAAAAAAAATCAAATATAAAAAAATAATAAAAATCATTGACAATGAAACTTTTGTAGTTACTACCTAATCAAAAAGCAGTAAACATCTAACAGAAAAATAACGGCTAAATAAGAAAAAAAAACAATAAAAAAATTTGAAACAAAAAACAAAAGTTTATTCTTTATTACTGTCTCTTTCTATTTCAAATCTCATATTGTTTTTTCATCTTATTCTTCAGCTTCTTCAGAGCTTCCCTTGTACTAAATACACTTAATATAATATACAAATCTGCTTCCACTCGCCTCCTCTCCTTCTCTCTTCCATCTTCCATCTTCTCCCTCACCTGTTCCATCTTCCTAACGTTCCATTGTAGCGAAACATTAAAAAAAAAAAAACATACAAATTTCTGACAATTCATTAGAAAAAAGATTATGACAGAATGTCAACTACTGACAAATTACATATAGAGAATATAAGAGACAAAAAATATTATTCGTTTCATTTTGGATTTTATAAAAGAAAATGACGCCAAGAGTATGTCACACCACGACTTGGTAGTGGTGGCTTGGCTGTACATAAGAAATTAGCAAAAGATATTAAAAGGCAAGTTATAAAGGTAAGTTTTAATGGTTTAACTTTTTTTTATGGCTTCTAGCTAAAATAAAAGTACAATAAATAAAGACAAAAGAGTAAAAAAACCCGAATATAAATAAAAGGAATGTCATAAAAATGTGGTTCTTTAAAAGTTTCTGTATTATTTTTTGGTTATTTTAGAATTTTTTATATGTAAGAAAAATGGTAGAATCGTAAAATAAATGCGAGGTATTAAAGGGTTTTAATGAATAATAGTCAAACTCGTAGTTTTATTTTTTATAACTTCTTTGATAAAAATCAATTTTAACAAAATGGAAAATTAATTAATAGGAATTCAATAGTATTAAAAGTTAAAATGCTTTTTTCTTAATCACAACATTATTAAGAGAATCAAAGAAAAAATTTAGTAAAGGTAGAGAGCTCTATTACATTTTCCCAAACTAACGGAAGACGGATTTTCTAAATTCTAGGTAGTTTTAGTGCAATATTAAACGGAGGAAATATAATCATTATTCCTTTGCTATATATGCAGGATTTTCAGAATTTGGATCCTCGCCGCATTACTTAAAAAACCTACTGTTCAACTACCTATACACCAAAGTTCTTCATCTCTCTGGTAGGAGGATATTACCTAAAAAATATTTTAATGATTGAGTACGTAGCAGAAATTAAAAAATTTAGAAAATTTACCTCAAACTTCATTTAATAATAAGTAAAAATTGGTGCGATCTTGGTTAACTATTACAATTCAATGCAATAGGAAGAAATTTTTTCTTTACGCTACGCTTTAGTAGTAAAACAGTTTTTCTTTTTCTATTATGGGACTTCTGCTTAGAATACGCTTTTTAAGTCAATTAAATGCGATTGGGGAAGGGGGATTCATAAAAACTTAAGTGAATGAACAGATCAGAATCAAAAAGTGAATCGATCTAGTTTTGTATGTCCGTTCGTCAACTCTTCCGTCCGTTCGCACGATAACTCAAAAAGTAAAAAAGTTACGAAATCCAGCCGTTTGCTTTATGAGTTGGAGCGGCTAAACCTGATGAAAATAACTCAATGCTTGGTAAAGCTAAATATTTGTAATTTTGAGAAAAGCTGTTTAGTTTTATGACCAAAGCTTGTGCAAATTTAATTAGTTTACTGATATGGATTCGACTAGTTGCCACACAACTTCTTTTTAATATGAGCATTGCTCTTTACCGAGATGTTTTTGTCAACTGTAGATATCCTTAAAGACCAACTTGAGAATTAAATCAGTCGTTGTAGTGGAAGAGGTTAAAAAAGCTGCATTTTAACATATATTTGCTTTTGTACATAGTTGAAACTCTAGTATATTGTGTATTTAAAATTTTCCAAAAGTAATTAGCCGGATTATATATTAATTTCATAGGGGTATCCCAAAGTTGACACAGTCTACTCTACTACACTCTTCCTCATTCTTTCAATAAATTATTTGTTTTATAAAATACATTATTCTGAAAATGTTTCAATTTAATATTTGTTTAAAATAATTGTTTATTGAAGCAAATTATTATATTAATTTATTTTTCTTTTTAATTTCAGGTAAATATTAAATCAATTGAAGCTATAGAATTCAAGTTAATGGAATTATATCCATGTCTATTAATCTTTTGATTTGAAAAAATATAAATTATCTGTTTAAAGGGTAAGTTCTGTATATTTTAATTAAACAATGATTAAAGAAGAACTATTTTTTAAACATTTACAACTAGCCTCAGCAAAATTGACCTATATACGTATAGTACTTTAAATTACTGAATATATTTTTTATTTCAATAAACTAAATTGTATATTTCAAAGTAATGTTAGAACCCTTTAATATTTGCTCCGATTGAGATAAGCACTCATTAAAAAATCCAGATTATTTGGATGTAAAGGAAATCAAAAAACCGTGCACGGGAGGGACCTAAATGATAGTATATCCAAATGCGTTAGAACACGTTTTATTACAACTCACGATTTGCTCAGAGATTGAATAAGCTTCTTGTTTTGCTCGTATAAAAAATACTTATTCAATCTTAAAAAACTTGCAGGTCCTTAAAGATATAGATACTTAGAATCAAGAGATCTACAAGGTTATTGACTTTGAAGAGTTTACCAAAATAGACGTTACTCACGTCTTTCAAAATTTAATTAAATCTGTATAATGATATATGATATGATAAGTTTTAGCAAATTTTGTGAAGCATTTAATTAAAAAGTGTTTATTATGATGTTCTTAGGAGTCTCGATGGGTAAGTGGGTTAACATTTGGATTACTAACCGAGGTTCGATTCCAGTACGGGTCATGATGAAAAAATTAATTTTACTTATAAATTGATAGATTCAATACTTTGAAAGTAAGTGCACAACGATCCGCAAGGCCTACATGTTAGGATAGGACATGCTATACCCCATATCAAAGCAACAACAACAAGATGTTCTTAATTACTAATTTAAAAAGGTTCATCGATAGAAAACCCAAAAATCTTAAAATACTCCACATCAGGACATTATTTTATAGCAGGTTCAACGTAACTTCTAGAACTGGTTTTTAAAATATTTGCAAAAAACTACTTGTAAAACTCTTCTTTAATTAAATTTCAATAAAACCTATACCTAATCTTTAATTGACTTAATTGTAAAAATATCATGCTTTTGCATACTATGATATTTTGTCTTAAATTCCATTATGCACTTTAAATACACATTCAAGTATCATTGTAAATATCATTAAAAGTGTTTAACCTTTCATTTCATTATTCGTTTAAACTTAAAAAGTTTGATATTATTGAGCCCACAATCTTTTATTCAAAGTATATAAAGTATATATTGTACACTTTAACCACATCTTGTCCTATTTTTACAATAACTACCTAACAAAATACTTACAATTTTTAAAAGAATATTAAAGTAGTTATTTCGACGATTTTTAAAAATTTTTTAAAGTATTCGAGACATCATAAAATAAAATAAGTTTTTTCAGAAATCTTTAATTACTTTATAAGTTTAATACAAGGTGCTATAGTTTTTAAAAATATTTTATTTAAAATAATTTTTCATTTTATGTAAAATTTTAAAAGTTTTATTAACTGTCTGCCTTAACAAGGGTTTTTTTGTTGTTGATACTGGTTATAGATAAATACACGGGAAATTCAACAATCAAGTACAGTAATCACTAAAAAATAACTTTTTAGTTTTGATTCCACTCAATTCAACCACATTTAAGTAATCTTTTATTTGCCAAATTTGCATTAGCGGCCTAAGTTACATATAGCAGCTTTGTCCTATTGATCTCAAATTTTGTAGAATGAAGCTGCTATTTTTTGTAGTTATTAAAGTATATGCAATGAACATTTTTGATCCATCTCTATGCTCGGAATTGGCATTCAAACTCTGTAAATACTCAGAAAATACCATTAACACAATTAAATAATTGCAAAATTTTCAAAAATGCTCAATGGGCTTTTTAAAAAGTTATACAGCCTGTTACTATCATGTAGACCCTGCATTGAATAGACAGTCTGTACTTACATAGGACATAATGCAATATAATGTATACTGACAGAATACTTGTTAATAAACATAATTTTTGAAACCATAACGGTTTAAAACCAAACTGCTGTAATTTTTGTTCAGAAATTTACAGTTATTATCCGATCCTTTACTATACTGAATATTTTAAGTTAGATATTTTGCGTAACTGTGACCTAGTTTGATCTAGAAGTCATAACACTAATTATAATTGCATAAACGTAAGGGAAATGGACATTCGATTGTGAATGCAAGGTGTCGTGGTGACATCAATTCACCACCAATTTGAATCCAGTGTCAAAGTCTAGCTGGATCATGTCAAACATCCGATAAAAAAGCTTCTTTTCAGCGGGATTCAAATCTCCTACAATCCAAATGAAAGTTCGACGATATATTCACTATATACCATCCATCCCTCTGTGCTTTAATACAATGTAACTTACTGTCTTCAATCTAACGGTAAAAGCTTAACACTTTAAATTTATTATGTGTTTTTGTTAACTACTTACATTGATATTTGATAATGAATAATATTTTGAAGGTTTCAATATAAATAAACTAAAAATAAAAATAAATATCTAGAAAACAAAATAAATAAAATATAAAATGAATAGAAATACAGGTATATCTGTACAGGTAAAAAAAATCAAAAATAAATTAAAAAATAAAAAATTCCCAAAAAAAAATAAAAATTACAATTCATAATATTATAAAATAGACAAATAAGGGTTATTTATTATATAATACAAAATAATATTATTCCATTTGTGTTTATTAACAGTTAAAAAAATATGGTGGGTCAGAAAGTAAAATATCTCTCAGATACTTTTTTAAGTTTTAATTCTTGTTTTTTAATTTTAATTGTTAAAATCACATCACCTATTTATAATTGTGGGAACAAATTGAGAGCAAGGTCATTAAAGGTTATTCTTATATTTTTCACAAATATCTTGAATATACCAATGAATAATATGTCTATACGTATATAAGTATCTTTTGTATTTAAATTAAACTAATTATATAATAGAGTGTTAAAGAATTATAATATTGTGCCGCGTCGTATAGTCAAAGATGAGGTTAAAAATTGCGTATGTGAATTGGAATTTTTTTTAAAATTTGTTTGCGGCTTGAAAGTTATATAATAAATATGGCAAAAAATAAAAACTTATTATAATAGGTTTAGTGTTCCATGGAAAGATACAAAATGCCGGATGATATTGTTATTTGTTTTTTTTTAAATAATAATTAAAAATGTTAAATTAATTTTATTATTATAATAAAGTTGACGTTTAATTTTAATATTAAGACAAAAGTTTCTATGAATTATCACCATGTGCTATTTAACTCTTTTAATTTTGTATATATATATATATTTATATATACCGCAGATTTTTATCTTTCAGAAGAAGACAAGGTAAAAATTGTTTTATTTTTATGTACCTAACTAAAGGTTTTTTTGCGGATATCTATAAATTTTTTTTTTAATAATTAAAATAACTTAAGATATTTATAAGTCTAACTTTAAAATACAGTTTTTCAGAATAAATTTTTTTTTATTTAAATATAAAAAAATAATATTTGTATTTTGTACACCTAAAAAACTATGCATACTTTGGTATTAAAAAAACGGTTTATATTTATTAAGAAACTTGTATAGAGGATGGGTGAAATTAAGTCGAACGAAATAAATTCGAATCGATTTTAATACCAAAAACAAAGGATATAAAATCGAATTAACTTTTCCATGTATTCCGGAAATGGGAAATACCATGATTTTGCACCTAAATCTTAAAAACCAGAATTTCTGAAAAGCGTTTTTCAGAATATTTATAAATTAGAAGAAATTTTATAGTTAGTTATTAAATTTGGGGTACCCCCTTTTCCGGGATATTCACATATTTGTATTTGAAATCTTATGTATTAGAATTGAATTCAACATTAGGATTTAAGAAACTTGCTTAGTAGAAGTTAGAGGACGGTAACCAAAATTGTAAGAAAGGATCAGTAAAAGCATTTAATCGTTACTTGCTAAATTAAAGTTTCAATATTTCGTTTAGTTGGAGGCTTTAGAACGCCAGTCTTTGAATGCTTTCTTGAAAATATATGTACAAAGAAAACCAAGTATTTTCAGGGTATTCCGGAAAATTTCAATATTTTTATACTCAAAAAAGTGAACTTAAAATAGGTAATTTTTGTTTATTCAGTTTTTTTTGGATTGGATTTTTTAGATAATAAAATCTAATCGACTTTATTTCAATTATTTTATTTTTTGAAATTTTTTTTTTGGAAATTAGATAGGATTGCTAATTCGAGTTTATTTCCATTGTTTTCGGTTTTAAAGTCAATTTGGCTTTATTTCATTCGACTTTATTTCACCACCCTTGTATAGATACTTATGATATCAAATAATGTTACAAAAAACTGAAGATAGAGGAAATTACTTATGTGGGCTTATTTGTTTATTTGTTAATTTATTTATTTAAGTAATTCTTCCTCATTTTTATTATATCAATGATTATTTTTAATTTTATTTGGAAGGTGATGTAATAGAAGTATCATATTTACCTCAAAAGCTGTTGGGCTGTACTATAAGTGTAACAAAAGTTTTGGCTAAATATGAAAATATACTGTGTCCATAACTGTTGCTGGAAAAGCCTAATTTTATACGCTAGTCGCTATTACAGGAAAAGCGTAATTTTATCATATATTTCTTTTTGTCATTCAACTTTGTTTAACACAATTGTATTTAAGATAAAGAAACTAGTTATTGTGTTAATATTTTAAAAACTTACAGATATATTTTAAGAATATAGCATTGATTTTTTAGTAGCATAATAATCATATTATATACAGTTGATATATACTTAAGTCTAAAGTATGAGGAAAAGTCTAAAATAAATTTTATTTGACATATATTCGTTTCAATCTTAAAAAACTTCACAGGCAAACCTATGGTTGTGTTTGCATATTGAAGCTTTGAAATAATGAATAATCTTTGTATTCTAACAACGCTTTTTACTTCATGAAAAAGTTAGAATAATACCAAGTTTATGGCACTTTAAAGCATTGTAATTTAGGAAATACCTTTACTTTTTATACATTTTTGATGTTGGTTCAACTGACTCTAAAAACCAGTTTTTTGGTTTACTTTTATTTAATTACTAAATTTTATTTCGGTTTAATTAATAGTGGAAAGCAAGCATCAGAAATGATTCTTGAATTCAAGCTTTGCGGACTTTCCTTGGCTAGTATGTGAGATCTTCAAATCATGTATTTTTTAAACCAAACTGAAAGATGATACAAATGCCTAGTTTGTTTTCAATTTTGAGAATATGAAAGGATTATGGGGAACTATGTTTAGGAAACTTAATACACTAATGAGGAGTGGGAAAAAATTAACTTAAAAACTGGGTCTGATATCAGAAATATGTCAAAAACTATAAAAACAATCAGTAACAAGCTAAGTTTTGCGAATCTGAAGAAGATATGAAAAAATGCAAGATAGCTGGATCGGATCGTTCAAGAGGCTAGAGATTCTATTAGAAAGCAAATCAACAAACACAGATAATAATCGAAAACGGAATTGAATTAATAGACATCATCCGTCGCTAAAAATGATAGATAAAAGACTTTGCTTAATAAAGGGAGTAGTTAGGAAATAATTTCGCCGTGGGTGATAAAAATTTGTTTTTATTCATTAGGTACGAAACATTAGGTTTAATTCGTAGCCACCAAATTTGAGTAGGATATTTACATTTGGTGATAAATTTTCTCTGAATTAATTTTCTTTAAATTTTTCTATTTAATATTCTAAAATGTAAATAACTTTTCTTAAATTCTTAGAATTCTTTAGAATGTTAAACATAACATAATTATGAGTTATTATAATGTTTTATTTTTAAATATTTTTATATAATTAGCACTAAATTCAAACCGCAGAGCAAACAATCTTAAAAATAATAAAATAAAATATACCTATCTATATTATAATTATGATAATTTAATTTAAGAATAATATCTTAAGGCTGTTATGATTTTCAATATATAAATAATGATTAAAATCCTGGACTTTATTTTAATTAAATTTTCTAATGAATTTTCTTTGCTTTTTTTTGGAAAACATCTAATTTGGGTAGGAAGTCATGAATTCAGTTCCTTAGGCATTCATTTCATGGAGAATAGAAGATTTTTATTTTTCACTTTAAATATAATAAGTGTAGAGTTTAAAATTGAATTAAATCATAAGATTAAGAAAATAATTTTATTCTGAAAGATATGTGTTGTAATTTCTCATTTTTATTGGGATGAATGGTCTCAATTATTTAGAGCTCTTAACATTTTTTAGCTTTAATTTAGATAATAATCTAAGGCTTAATGAATTAATTGTTTATTGTAACTATGATAAGACTCACGTGTAATTATTATTTTATGCGAACGTATATGATTGGGTCACAGACCTGCAGTATTTTCATTTGACTTTAATGTCATTGACATTTAATTAATTAAACTGTATTGAAAGTTAATTATAACTTCTAGTCCGAAATCCCATCGAGTTTTTTTCCTTTTAAAATAAAGGAAGCCTCTAAACTAATAAGGGGAGTCTCCTCTAAACTCCGTTTGATTAAATTATTAAAATCCAAATTTTAAAAATGATACAAAAGTCTTTCGTACTTTTTTTAACTTTGGTCAAAATTTTCTCTGAATAATTTAGGTTGCCTCCTACAAATCCTACTTTCCTAAAATTTAGAAACCTAGACTTTGTAACTAACTGTTATACACATGTTTGAATGGGTAATAGACTAGTGTGTGAAAATTAGGCTTTATTTCAAATCGCATAACTAGTCGAACGACATAAAGTCAAAAGAAATAGAGTCAAATTACATTATATAGACAAATTTTTAAAACTATATTCCAACTATATTATACAAACAACGCAGATATAAGTTATGACAAAGTCTCAATTGAGTTCTAATTAAAAATTTCGTAACAAACTTCGTAATGTTTAGTTTCGAGATTTCGGAGAAAAGGCTGCCAAAAATAAATTGTTTACTTAATAACATATGAATCAAATTTTTTAGTTTCATAATATTTTTAAAGTATTTTTTGATATCTATTAAAGTTCCATAATTGATTTTAAATTTAAAAATTTAAAATTTAAAAATTCTATTAATTCTATTTTGTAGTCTGAAGGATATAATCTTTATGTTAAAGAGCACTGAGCAGCTGTTTGTGTAGTATTTCCTCTGTTACCAAATGATTAAGTATAATTAAAAGTTCTTCATTACACTTGAATTTAATTATTAAAAGCCATTACATTTCATGTCATTCTATGCCATTTAATGTTGAAATAATTTAAAATTAGAATTTTATTAAATATTATAAAAATTTAGTTTCCTGTTTTTCATAAAAGTTATTTTATATAGGTACTTTTAAAATTCAAACATGGTCAACTATTTCATTATATTTATTACATCCACTTTTTACAATTATAATGTTAATCATATGTAAATAATATTTAATTACAAGTACCTACATATTTAAAATATTATAGAGATATTAATTTTTTGGTTTGATTTTTTTTATTACCAACACTTTGGCCACTAAATTAAAAATATTTTTTTATAACTGTAATTTCAAATAATTGAAAAAATATAGGATACCAAATACATAATAATAGGCGTAAGCTAATATTAAAAAGTTTTATTATTAAAATAATAATACTGATTAATACCTCTATTATACTAACGTCTGACTAGACATTCTGTGCCACATAAACTTCCGAAGATAAAACTTATACGTTAGCCCAAAATTTAGTATGCTACAGAGGCTTTAAGGAAGTCCTACGCTTTTAGTAAGTTCTTCATGCGTCTTTGAGGAAGTTGTTTTCTATTCCCGGGTTCCATTTAATAATAAACTTCTAAACGTTATATTCTTTTGGAGAGAATTTTATAATTTGTATAATTTCTTAGTATTAGTGAAAGTACGTATTATTCTTTACCACTTGGTAACTAGTCTGCTAATTCTTAGCTAATTTGCTCAATAATTGTTATTAAATAAATTTTAAATGTTTTTTGATTTTTCAGCGAGGCAAACGAACTATTTTTTAATGATTTTTCGACAAGGGACATGGAAAGCTTTGAAAGCCAGCTGAGTGTAGTTCATATAGTTAGTGTGCATCTTGAACACATCAAAACAACAATCCATTTTGCACAAAACTTTAGAATGGAACATGTGACATTATGGGACATTAATATAAAGATGGATTACCTTCCTTAGGAAACACATTTGATAGGATATAATTCCATAAGTGCATGATAAACAAGTTTCCATAAACTGTGTTGTGCCTCCTGGATAGATCAACCGTGTATAGAGATGAACATTTGCTTCTCTCCATGTTTCCCGTTGGAAATTCTTAATAGAAAACACTCATAGGCGTTATTCTCTATAATAGCGTAAAATTAAAATATAATTTACAGTAATATTATCAAAAACTTAAGTCTTATCCTAATTTCCCAACATATTTTTAAATTTTTATTTGATTACAAGCGTCACTTCAACTAATTAAGCATTCTTTATTTAAATGACAGAGAAGAGGTGGTATTACAGTATCATTGACTCAAAATAACGCAATGTACAAGATATAATTTATCATTTCGGAACAAGAATGCAATAACTTTTAAATGTGGCAATATTAATTCCTTGATTACCATAGACACAATTACATTACACACTTACATGCATTCAAATATTCAAAAGATCATAATTTATTTCATTCAATTCGTTACAATAAATCCTATTAATTTTATTTTACTAGAAACTATTAAAATTTTCTAGTCATTATGTGAATCGCATGTCATTTTAATGTGTGTACATTAATAACCATGTAATATTGGTAATCCCTTCATTTCGATTTTTTTCGAATTAAATATTAATGAAGATCTTTCATCACTCTGCTTTTACTTCATTCCGATTCTATTTTTTTATTGCAATTGTCATTCGAACCAGGACTAAAAATTTTTTTCAATAAATTTATAAGGAATATAAAATTATTAGCCGCTAGCCATTTTTTTATTATACACAAATATGACTATAAAAGTTTAAAATAAAATACATATTCGAAATAAATATAATAATTTATGTGTTAAAAATGGTAATATTGAGAAAAAGTATTAAATTAACATTAAACAAAAGTATATAAAATAAAATAAAGAAAAAATTTAAAAATAAAATATAAATCAGGAAAAATAAAGATATTACGTACAATTTTATTTTATTCCTACATGTAAAACTTTAACATTTTTTTTGATTTTGTAATACTCTTCGTTGTACTCTTCCAAATGAACATTTTTTTCCACTTCCATAAAAAAAAAACTCATAGTTATTTTATATTATTTTACAGAATGATTGGATTTGTCTGCCAGTCCGTTGTGTATTTTTTGGCCAAGAAAAATATTTAAACGACGGGTTGAAAAGCTTCCTATTATTTAAATTTTGATCCAGTATAATTAATTTAAAAATAATTCAGCGTCAGAGTTCGAACCTGTGAAACTGGTAGCTTTGATTAACATGCGGTCATATCTAATCAACTGTAATATTTATAACTAAGTTCAATTACTTCCCTTCTGTTGTTTTTCCCGAATCTTCTGATTTTAGACGCGCAAAAAGTGGGCAAGTGATAATTTGCCGGGGGGTTTAAAAAAATAGGTCAATTTTTTTTCAAAAATGTCCCCATACAGAAATTCGATAAACGGGCGGAACACTACCAAACTTCCAAAGAACACGTTATAAAAACACTTCCAAAGTTATAAAATAACGGTAATTGCAGACAAACTCTTATTAGTGCCAATCATTCTGGTGTTATTGGCTTCCAGAAGTTCTATATTGGAGTCTTATAGGCTGCCAAAAGTTCCATACGAAGCAATGTCTATCTTGCAATATATTGTACAGTAACCGATGCTTCAGGATATATTTCCATTCTAAAATCCCGCAAAAATAGTATATTAGCCTCGTTGATCAAGACAAATATTGTAACTTGAAATTTAACCTTACCGTTATGTAAAAAGAAAATTTTACAAAATGTTTAATTCTACGTATCTCCTAAAATCGTAAAGGTAAAAGCTTGGTTTTTGAAGGAGGAAATATTTTCAGGAGTTGTGATGAATATTTCCTGGTTTAAAGCCTATTAGAAGTCAAAAATTTTAAATTTTACAATTTTAAGTGATTTAGAACTCGTGCGCCAGTTAATAATTTTAACAAGCGCTGAGGTAAAAATGTGAAAATTCAAATCATGCTAATAAATTTTTGTATGCTTTTACCAACTTACAATTTTCCATACTGCCTTATTCATTAATTATTTTTATAAGAATGCGATGTACGTTTTTATTGCATTTGGTTTCGTTGTTTTTTTTTTCGAATTCCTCATCTTCCTCTGCATCCAGTACACACATATATTTGTTATTTGTTATTGTTGTAGACTTGATTCAGTTAATATTTTATTTTTCATTTTTTACTTTTTGTTTTATATTAAATTGGGAAGTTTCATTCAATTTAACCATAAACCCGTAGATATATATATGTACATCTATATATATATATATATATATATATTATATTTACCCAATATTAATGAATATATAATATAGGATGTCTGATATAGTAAAGTTGTTATTAAAAATGCTGATTCTTTATTATTATTTTTTTTTTCTTTCTTTCATTTTCATTCATTATTAGTATTATTGTTGCACTATTGTGTTGATTCATTATTAATGATATGTTGCTCTGATTCAGTTCATTTTTTTTTTTATATTGTTGTTTTTATTGTTTTTATGATTTTGGTGAATTCGCATTAATAAGTACAGAGTTTCGCTTTGTATGAAGTGTTTTGTTTTATTATTTTTTTTTTTTTTGATTTTATTTTCATTGCAATACAAAGTGAAAGTTTTTGATTCGTGATTGCAACGAATCATTTTGTGTTCATTTTGTTTTTTTTTTTTTGTTATTTCATTATGTTGTATATGCGATTTTTAAACTTTATGTGAATTATTGTTGAAAAAAAAAAAA
This sequence comes from Dolichopus griseipennis, assembly GCA_963082915.1. NCBI lineage: Eukaryota > Metazoa > Arthropoda > Insecta > Diptera > Dolichopodidae > Dolichopus > Dolichopus griseipennis. The sequence continues at coordinate 25,743,091 of OY720443.1, forward strand.
GTATTTGCAACAAATGCAACAAATATTTAAAAAATAAGCAAAAAAAAAAAATATTTTATCTGAAAGCTGCCTTGGTATTGTTACAAAAAGCATAGGAAAAAAAAAAAAAAAAAATTGTGATATTTATTAGCAGATAATAATAAACTTTTTATGCTAATAGTATTAAAAAACAAAAAATCAAAAATGAATAAATGAATTTTAAATGAACATAATATTATGAATAATTGAATGAATAAATAAACAAAATATCTAATTAGTATAGGATATTGTGAAATTTTTTTTGATTGTTTTGGTTTTTTTGAGAATGTTATGAATTATGATAAATTATATATTGTAACCTATTGTTTTTTTTTTTGATATGCTAATTGAATTGGTAAGTAAGACTATATACAATTAAATATTTTTCCTGTTGGGTAATATGATTTTGGTTTTTATCATCTTTAAACACCGGTTATGGTGCAGGGGCACAATAGATTCACTCCGTTGACATTGATATAAGTTTCCGTTCTAACTACGAATTCGTTTTGTCAATCGCTATTGAAGATAACAAAGCATGATCAGCATTCAGCAGACTTCGATCTATATAATAAACAAATATCTAGGAAAACAAAAATTAGTGTATTGAACTCCTATGTTAAATCAAGGCTGTGAGTCATGACTACTAACGAACTCCATCAAGAATGAGCTGCAAGTCTTGGTAAATAAACTTTCGAGAATCATATGCAGAATTTTCTGGGCGAATAGAAGCAATAACAAATTTCTATGAGCCTTAGGGACCGAAAAACCCTATGTAAAGCAAATAGCCAGAAGAAGGTGAAAGTGGATCGGACACACATTAAGAAATGACGTAAATGCTGTAACTAGAATTTTGCTATGTTGAAACCCATAAGCAGGTTCCAGAGCAAGAAGCAGACTCAGAATGACATGACAGCGCACTGTCCTAGAAGAAGTAAGTTGATGTCATCTCTCCTGGATATAATCCAAGAGAAAGCATCAAACTGAGAACATTGAGAACACAACCTTCCTAAATAAATTTTAGCAATAAGCGTTATTATCAAGTTGATAACAAAAATTATTGGACACTGCTTTGATTATATGTCATTGATATAAAAGAAACACAGTTTCTACAATGTTTGAAATCTTAGTCATTAATTTGAAAGTCTTTTGTATTTAGCATTAAAAATTTTTTTCTACTCGTATTTCTAGATTTTCTATAATAAAATTTTCGTATTTTTTTTTAATTTTTTATTAAATTCTTTAAATTAATCAAATTTAATAAAAAATTTTTTTCTTCCTTTGTAAAAAAAAAAATTATTTTCTAGTTGCCTAGGTGATGAATTAAGATTTTTCGAAAATAAAACAAGGAATACAGTGAAAGAGATTTTCATAAATATTTTCTTTAAAGTTTTATTAGGTTACAACTCGACATTTTGTTACTAAGATCTGCAAATCTAAACACTCCTTTAAATACACTGACCCCCTTCCACCATAAACCCTCAATTGGCTTGTGGGCAAACCTGTGTATTTCTATAAAGAAAATGACTCCAAGAAAAATGACTATTTGATGAATTGATTATTTTTATATTAACAACAGAAAAATCTAATTCAATTGACATTTTGATTTCATAAGTCACGTGTATTATATATTTTTTTAATTTTTTAATATCCTAAAATATTAATAAAAATAAATTTCCGGAAATAAAAAATGATTTGTAATTTCTAACTTCCCATTGGAATTTTTTTCTGAAATTGCTAGAAAAAATTATATCAAGAATATTGTAAAATATATTTTTCAATTCTTTTCATTTAGTTTTAAAGACCCGAAGGAATGAACACAAGTGGATAAGTTCATAGTTCAAATGTTTTAACCTTACACAATAAGTTTGACCCAAGAACAGCTTAAATAACATGGTACTTTATATTTCCCAATATTCTCTTTAGGTATTTTTCATAAATTTCAATGAAATTATTAGGAATTTTTGAAATCGCGTGAGGGGATTTTAATTTTCTAATGAACTAAATTGGTGATTTAATTTAAATATGTAAACATATAAATCCATTTTGTGGTCAACATTAAATAATTGCTTAAATAACAAACTATTAATTCCAAGAAAAATTTCTGCCTACAATTCTGAATTAAAATAATTTTGAATTCTACGAAATCTTCTGATGACAATTTTATTAAACCAAATACTTTAAATGTCCCCTCCTTGTTGTCAGGCAATTGCAAAACACTGTTTTGTAGAAGATGAAATAAAACACGTGTAGTAATTAATTATTACTAACAAAATAAATAATTGGTGGCACAATATCAAAATTGTGAACCTAGTCATGATTTAGATGAAAAAAATATTTTAACGTGTTTATGTCTAGATATTGAAAGACCCCATGATTATAATACACACTTAATATAGTAAAAGTAATACTCTAATGTCCAGTGTCTTTGGTATATTGAAAAAAATTTAAAAAGAATAGGAAAGTCTATTTTTTATTCCAATACCATTAATCTAATATAAGAAATTTTATTGACAGTAGACTTATTTAATTGGTTTTGATTTTTATTCGAACAGATGATTTCCATTTTTTTTTTTTCATTCTTCCAATATTTAATTTTATCCAATATTTTATCTTTTGAATATCTATTTAAGATGAACCATGTTCACTTCAATATCAATTACTTAAGAACAGATTTGATATGAAAAAAATAGAATAAAAAAACAAAAAAAAAATAAAACATAAAAATCTTAAATAAACATTTTAATAAATTCTTGAGTCCATTTCTCTCCCAAGGATTTATCAAGAAAACAACAAACAAAATTTCTTTGAGGAATATTAAATTGAAAAACAAAAAGACTTCTTCTGCCCAGGAGTATAATGTATAGTTTCAAATTTATCTTAAATTTGTGTAGGTTTCCTAGGAAATTTAATGATTGTTGTTTTTAAAAAGAACTCATCATTTCTGTCATGAATATAATAGGGGAATGCGAAGCAATGGTGTAAAACTAACGATACGCAAAATGACAGAAGACTACCAGGAGAGTGCTTTATACACTACGGGCAAGGAAGATGCCTCCCAGCCACAAATTTCAATTTATTGAAACTTTGGATTCACATAAATGTTCCTAGTATTCATAGGAGTACTGATAATTAATTAGACTATTCAGCCACGTAATTTCCCAATAATTTTTAAACTAAATTTAAATGCGTTATATTTTGTCCAAAGCACATTTAAAAACAACGCAAAATAAAAATTGTGTACAAATCATTTGTAATAGACGCAAAGACTGAAATAGATTAAATTAAAATATTATAAAATATAAATTAAATAAGGAGTGTCACAGCAGGGTTTCATTCAATAGAACATAATTTTTTTTTTATTTTGCAGCAGCCATTCAAATAAACATACAAAACATTCTGTATTTGACAATTTATTAATAAAATTGTACCTGATTACTCGGAAAAGCCTCAGAAATTTTTTTTTGATATGTTTTTTTTTTTTTATAACGAATAGATTTATTAAAGGAATCTCTAATAAATTTGAGAATCCATATGCGTTTTACAGTAGATTCATTGAATTTTAGTTTTTAGGAAATTTTAATTTTTTTCTATGGAATTTAAGCATAGCAAAAAAAAGAGAATTATTTCAATTTGACACTACCATTCCTTTCGTATTTTGGTACTATATCATCTTCATCATCATTTCGTCATAGTCTGGTACCACAACATTATTATTTTCTTTTTTTTTTTATTTTGGTTGGATTTAATAAACTTCAATGGTTAGTTTTTTTAGAATTGGACTTTTGCTTATTTTATATCGTTTTGTTAATGGATGCCGATGTGGTGTTTGAAATTGATTGATGGTTTTATTAAATTAAATAAATAAATAAATAGTGAAAAACTGTAGGATCTTGTAGTTATACCTAACTGGTATAAAGGACTAAATAAAAATAACAAAATTTAATTTTAGTATGTATATGTATTTACATTTTGAGTAAAAATGCGAGAGGCAATTGGATTTAAATTCCATTATTTTATTTGTGGATTTTAGGTGTGGGTGATGAGGGGAACATAAATATTATGTCTCTCCTGATATTTTTATCAACTTTAATTGTTTTTTTATTTATTATTTGTAGTTTTCCTGCGGCAAGTTTTAAGATGAAGTGGCGCCGTTGCGATTCCCATAGTTTTGGGGTATCTCCTGCTTCCAAGGGTTTTGTTGCTTAATTGTTTTCAGTTTTGTTGCGTCAAGCTCTAAGATGATTGGACATAACATTGTACTGAACATTTTATTGATTAATAGGTTCGGCCTTCCTATACCTTATATTGCAAAAGGTATTTTTTGAGGACAACCATAGTTGTAGAGATATTGAAAAATGTTTAAGTATAACTTAAAAAGATTTCTTTCCTATTTGGTGTTTCTGCTTAACCGTATTTTTGAAGCTAAGTAACCCTTTGACTTCAGATTTTAAAGTTTTATTTAAATTAGTTTGCAATGAATATCATGGTTAATTTATCAGATATGACTTAAGAGTTATCACGTATGATTATTTAAAGCATGGTAAATTGAAACGCCCTAAACTTCGTGTATTATATCAAATAGGAAAATAACATTATACAAATGTTGTTTTCCATTCAATATTATAGAATGGAAATTGATTTATGTGGTTTTAGTTTATACCATCCATCCAATTGATTTGGACTTTGGTTTATTTGAAATTTTTGGATAACAATTAATTTTATGTGGTAGAAAGGAATAAATTGAATGTCAATCAAAATTGAAATAAATAAAAATGATAAAAGAATGAATGAACGAATGTAACAAATAAAATTAACAAAGAAATACAAAATGATAAAAAACATAAAAATAGAAATTGAAAAAATAACAGAAAATTATGGGAGAAGTTTTTGAAAAATCTGTTTTATTCTATTTAAAGGCCTATAAAACTTCAATATACAAAATATTTTTATTCTGTTATGGTCAGGTCAAAACTTTAACGATAAAAATGTTATTGAAAAGGAAACTTTTCGACTTTCAGAATTGTTTGTTTGGTGCTATTCTATTATTCAGGAAATAAAATAGAATTCGAAAAAACTAAATACAATTATTTTTAGTACATTTTGATTGATTTATTTTTATAATGTTGAATATTTTTCACCAAAAATTTTATTAAAGTTATTCAAGTTTTCGAAACTGTATTTCCGAAATACTTTTTATAAATTACTTTAATCTTCATATTTAAGTCTTCATATTTAGTTAATAAAATGGTTCAGCATTAATTTTAATTGAAAAGAAAGAATGAATCAACTCTTGAATTTGAGTTCAAGATCAGTTTCACGCATTCGACAGATTAAAGCTTACAGGCTTAAAGGTAGTGCTTGCTAATACACTGGAATAAACATTTGATAACGTTGGCAGTTACCTAATATTACTTTCTTTTTAAAGGTGTTACGGAAATAAAACATGCCGGAACATGAAGGATGACTATATTCTACAAAAAAACAGTATTCTAAAGAAAAAAAATGTTTACGGCATGTGCCGACGAATTAAGGCATATGAACTAAGCTTTAGTTTTGTATTTCATGAACAAAACTTTGGTGTCTTAGGCCTGTACCTCGCACAAACTAAGTGGTTTTCAAACTAGTGGCAATATTTTTGCATTAAATTTCTGTATTCTGCATTAGCGGACGGAAAATTATATGGCCATTTGTTAGAAATCACACGTCCGTTTTCTGCGTGTCATAGGACTTAGATCCCAGAGTATATATATTCTTGTGCGATTGTCAATTCAACTGAAGAAAAGAAAACACAATTTTTTAAATATTTTAGGAAATGATATTGGTTATGGCATAAGCGTCGTAACATTTAGTTTAGACAAAAAACAAACAAACAGGCTATATATATATATAAAAGCCTGTTTGTTTGTTTTTTGTCTAAACTAAACAATTTTGGAACTAATCATACTTAATTTTGCGAAGCACTGCTTAATGATGTGTAATGTGTAATGTGTATTTTTTTTTTATTTTTTCAATAAAAATAACGGGAATTAAAACCTCTTTGAGAGGCTTAGCAACGCACACTGTGTATTAGCTAGTTTCTTATATTTATTGCTTCTTAATAAATTAATCTATTATATGATGTATGATTTATCTCCAGATTATTTTGAAAAATATTTAAACTAAAGTTCTGAAGAATTATACGTACAATAAATAATCTCTTAGAAGATATAATAAATAAAAACCAATTCGTGAGAAAATTTGTCAATTTCATCTTTTTTTTTTTTAAATCCTTTATAAATTATGTTAACTTCAATTTCAAATTTCAATTCAATATTTTTTTTTTAAACTTCAATTTTCCATATTTTTTTTCTTTTTAAATTTTCCTTTTTAAAGTTTTCTTTCAAATTTTCATTTCATTTATAAATTTTTTTAATAATTTCCCTTGACATTTTGTTCGACATATTGCATATTGCAATATTCAATAGAGAGAAGGAAATAAATAAGATTGTAATAAGCATATATATGTATATATATATATATATATATATATATATATATTTATATATGTACTTTGAATTATATGATATATACAATATTCAGACATATACATATTATTCGTTTGTACTCTTCTTTCTGTTATCAAAAAAACATATTTTGATAACTTTAAAAACTTTTTTGTAAAGTTACAAAAAAACAAAATGTCATAGTAACTGCATAGATACCTCAAAAAAAAAAACAAATGTCAAAAAAAAGCAAAAACAAGAAAAAAAAAAAAGGAAGTAAAAATGTCAAAATAATCTTTGAGTTACTCAGAAAAAATTTCCTGTGATAAGTTCACTTGAAACTTATGGAAATACTTACACAAAAAAAAATATTATTATTGAAATTTTTAAAATAATTTCAAATTCGATTGCAGTAATATAAGAGGTGCCCCCCTCATTCTTAAATAAAATAAAAATACAAGGAAATTCAATTTTGTTAAAAAGAGAAACCAAAATAAATAAAAAAGTTTTATAAACAAACTAAAATAAAAATTAGTTTTTTAATAGAAATATCACTTCACTGCATTACGATATAGTTGTGTAAAACAAAAAGTTGTATAAGAAAATTAATGTGACAAAAACAGAGTAACAGGAATGGACTAGGAGTAGTTGAAGATTGAAGTAATAATTTTTTGAAATTGGGTAAATCAAAGGGTAGCGTTTGGGTTACAATTTAAAAATTTTGGTACCATAAGAAGTTGTAAAACAGCAACACCTATTTAATGCATTCGTCCACAATCAGTAAAAAAATAGAGCCTTGTTTTGTGTATAAATGTCATGGAATAAATATTTTTGTTTTTTGGAGCCTTTTTGAGTACAGAAATACCTTATCAATGTAAAATAACGGTTTAAATATTTTTTATTAATGTAATATTGTTAGAAAACGTAAATAGTACAGAACAAGAAATGAATAAAACTAAGAGCAATTAAAAGGGCACAAATTTCCCAAAATTAAATTATTAATGTAAATAAAGGGCCTCCGTGGGTTAGTGGGTAAGTATTTGGCCGAGACAGTGCGGGTTCGATTACCGTAAGGGTCATGAATTTCTTTAATTGAAAAAAAATATTGAAAACATAATTTTTTAAACAAATCCCCATGGTGACCAAATATAATTTAATATATACAAATAAATAATATAAACAAAATAAATAAAATTACTTATAAATTGATAGAAAATATTATAAGGGAGACAACGGGCCGCAAGGCCTTCCTGTTAGGAAAGTACATGCTGTCCCCCATATCAAAACAATAACAATGTAAAATAATAAATTGGGTAAAAAATATATTGAAAAATAAATTTCTAATAATTTCTTAGAACTTTACTTAAAAGGGGGCAATTTCCGTCAACTGTCAAAAATGCATAACCCTAATTTTTATAAATGTCTTTTGATTATTTCATATATTATTTATTTTTAATTATCATAAGGGGTAGCTGTCATTTTGTGTTTCCAGATTGAAGATATGCCTTATGAAACTTTATAACAGAGAACTTTATAACTTAGCTCTGTTTCAAAGGGCAAATTTCAAAGCTAAATTTTTTTCAAAATTTTTTGAATACCTACGTGTTAAAACTGTATATCCTACATCTCATACGTCATTTTTCTTTCAATCACTCTTTCTTGAACACTATCAACCTTTTTTTTGTAAAGTTCGATCTATTATACTTCTACTGTACAAATTTTTTTTAAATTTTTGTAATTCTTACGTGACTGTTTTTTTGAAAACCTAAAAATTCGTCGTGTGAGGCAAAAGTTTCATAAAATGTGAGATTAAAGTTTAATGAAATATTAGGTTAAAATTTTAGTTGACATTAATATTGATTTTAATGATTTGCAACTTTGTTTTTTTTTTAATTACCGGGATCTTCTGCATTTTTTTCTAAAGTTTATAACGAAAAATTATAAGAAGTGAAAACTAATATTCAGTATTCTAAGTGAATTATTTACCATAATGTAGAAATATAATCAATGAAGAAATGTTGCAAAATGTTATAAAAGTAGAATTGAACTATCGTAGCTTAAAATTTAGTAGAGAGGAATAAACGTCCAATTATATTAAATTTACTAATTATTTTTATCTGTAATTGGTTTATGTCCAGGATTGATGTCAAAATAAAATCTAAGAATTAAACATTAAATAAAAATTAAAAAAAAAAATTTTAATTAATAAATTCGATATCTAAAGGCTTTATATCTGAAACTTTAATAAAGCTTGGGTTAGATAAATGAAACTAGGTCAGATTGTATATTAAACTTTAATGCCAGGTTAAGAGTTTGTATTGTCATATAGAATTAAATCAAAACTGTGAAATTTTAAAAACTTTTAATCTGAAATATCTCACAAAAATAATATTAAATTATCTGACCGATAGTGGTAAAGTGGCTATAGTGCATAAAGTTTCAATCGAAAAGTCTCGGGTTCAAACCCTCGCCGGATCATATCTAATAAAAACAAATATAGTTTATATTACAATAATTTAATAAGAAGTCCAAAGGTCAAATGGGTAAAGGATTAATACTATCAGGCAATATTTACTATTGTCTGGTACTACTACAAGTAAATTTTATTCTTCCAGTTAAACTCTTTTGTATATTAATTTAATATTAACAAAAGTTAATTCAAATTAATTTTCTCTTTCTAATTTTTTAATAAACTTCAACTTTTATAATAATTTCAACAAACTATCGTATCGCTATAGCAACCAACTATTAATACACTGATTAAAATGCTAAAAAAATATTTAGGTTAAATCATAATTAATAAGGTGAAAACCGCATTTAAATTGAAAAAAAAAGTGAAACTAATTACAATACTTAAAAATGGCTTCATTATTTTAACATTAGAACTTATTATAAAATTTCATCTAATAATAACCATCATTATGGTGTAAGTAAAATAATAAAATCTTAATTTCTACTATACATACACATGCAAATTAACACATATAAGTACAATTACTTTAAATAATAAAAAGACTTGGATTAAATTCATTTATCAATCGGATATAATTTAAATATATGGGAAAATAAAATAAATTTCCTGTTTCATCTCTTCTCGTCTCGTCTCTTTTTAAATTTTCTCTAATATTTCCTTTTCATTCTATTTTTGATTCTTTAAATTTTGATAATAATAATGTCTAATATATATTATAATATGAATGAAATGAAATATTGAGTATATATTTGCTTTTAATATTATGTGATAATAATGTGATTATATTCATGTTAAATGTTTAAATATGTGTGAATATAATAAAATGTATATATATATATATATATATATAATGTACTGTATATATGTATATAATATATGCATGAATTAAGTTAATAAAAGGAAGATTAGAGTATTATTTGATTATGTACTTTAAAATAAAATACTAATGTTTTTACAATAAACACTTCCAATGTTAAAATCATGTAACTGACAATTTTTGAAAAATTCAGTAATTAAAGAATGTGTTTTCAGAATTAATTTTTAAGTTTAATGGTAATAATAACATGATAATATATGGCAAGGATGATAGTAGTTTTTCATATTGGTTATATAGTCCAGTACAAGGTTTAAAAGATCATGGTTATATTCTTTTAAGTAAAAAAATTGAGGTGAATGGCGTTTCTTAAAGTTAAACTTGAAAGATTATTTACATAAAAATAATTAAATGTTCGAAATAAGGAATAACTTTTTTTAACTTTTTTGTGTGGAAACAGAAGGGACCTCAAACTGGTGCAAAATATTCTAAAAAATTAAAGTGAAAACTTATTTAGAGTTCTGATGTTGAAATTAGATCTTCGATATTTGCAAAGATTTCTTAATTATGTAAATCATAAAAATACCTAATGTCATTCTTTTTATATTTTGAAATATTAAATCAAATTTTTTAATAAACTGAAATATTAGAAATTTTAATTTATCTAATTTGAGTTCTCCATACACAATTTTCACTTAATTCTTTATATTTTAATACTTCTTATTATTACCATAATTTTTCCTTTTATTATTAAATATATATATATTGAATTTGAACAAGTAAATTACCTTGTACATATTTATGTATATATCGTATATATATTATGTGCATATAAATATTTAAATGTAAAAAATATGTCTATATTAAATTATTATTTTATAATCAATGTCAAAATTTATAATGAATATAAAATATATTTAAAAAAATTTTTAAACATAATATAACATATTTTTATTACATGTTAAATATTAATTTATGTTGGTAACACTTGTAAAAAAAAAAATTTTAAATAAAATAAAAATAACATTAAAAACTGAAACCATATACGTTACAATTTAATATATAATACAATTTTTTTTTTTTAAAATAATGTAATGTATATAATAGATATGTATATTAGTAATATATATTGACGTATTATTGTATGTATATTAAGTGTTACAATATATATATTGTTATTTGTATCAATTTGGTATTAAAATGAATTGAAGATGAATAAGAAGATTAGTATTATAATTGAGGGGATAATATACATATTTAAATTTTATATATTATCGTATTAATTTTATTATAGTAAATATATATATATATTACATTTATTTATACATAAATATACTTATAATGTGAAAATTAAAATATATCAAATTTATATATGAATGTTTTAAAGCTAGAATTGCAAGTTTAATAACAGTTGGTGTTTAAAAATGATAAGTAGTAGTGATAAGTAATTATGGAAGTTTAAAATTTAAAATATGATTAGGAAATTGAATATGAAAACATTTGGAACCCTATTTTTTTTATGACTGTGCTCAATGAGTCCATAAATAGTTTGTTTATTGATGCTTTTCATAAAGTCTTAAACTACATTATTGAAGTCCTAATCTAACTAATCTAACTCGTTAACTTAATTCAAATTTAGTAGAAATATTATTAGGAACCAATGTAAGAATAATATAAAACACCTAGTAATTTATAAACAGGCTATTTGAATAAAAAAATTAGTTTTAAATATATAATTGAATTTAGTTATTTAGAATTTAGTTATTTATAAGAAATATATAAATTTGTTAAATCTTACAGCTTGTCTAACTTTGAAGACTTGTCTATCGTTGAATAATTAAACTTCAATTTTAATATAAATATTATTTAAATAATTAAACTTCACGGCTGGTTGGCACAGTTTTTAAGTGCCGACATTTCACGTGAAAGCCTGGGTTCAAATCCCTGTGAAAATGAAACAATTTTTATGGTTTTCAAATCGACACAGCTACCATTCGCTATTGATTTGAAATTAATGTATAACTTAATCAATAATTAATAATTATATATCTTTAATAAAAACTACATTAATATAACAATATAAACAAATGCAAAATGTAATAATTTAATTGAATTATATAACTCACAGATATAGAATACCGTAAAACCCAAATACAAAATATTACAATATAAATAAAAATAGAATTGTATCTATTGAAAATCTAAGACATGTTATATGGCCTAGTACTATCTCATGTATAAATTGTATGTGGAATTCATGAAGATCAATTGTAATAACACGAATATAAAATGATCCCCTGTTCCAACATGTACCTATGGTAAAGACAAACTTATTAGTCTAACAGTTGAAGTGATTTTATTTTACAAATCATATAATCTTATTTACTTATATGTAGTTACTCCTATACAATCAAAATGAATAATCAAATTAAAAATTTAACCCTAAAATAATTTATTTTATCAAATAAATTTATAAATTACAAAATGAATTTTTAGTTTATGTCAAATTTTATGTCATTCTTAATATAGATATTTAAATAATAGTAATTTAAAATTAATGAAGCTATCCTTTGGATTGTCTCAATATTTTGTGACATTTTCAAAATATGTTACAAAATAAATAAATCCATAATTTCTGTTATATTTTTAAATTTTTCTCATAAATAATTAACAGAATATTTAATAATTATTTTATTTAAAATTTGTACTACATAAATCTTTACTGAATTTATGTATAAATTTATATTAATAATAATTATGTCAATCATATATAATAATTTTAATTATTTTGAAGTAAATATTAGATACGTAAATATTAATACGTTTAGAAAGAACTGAATAGAATCACCATTAGCACATTTTATATAAACGTTAAACACTTTGGAGCAGTGTTAAGAAAGCAAATACAGTGAAAGCTGTTTTGTACTTTCAGGTCCCATTTTTAAATGTTGTCAAAATTAAAAAAAAAAAAAGATCAAAATTATTATCTATTACAGGACAGAACTAGAAACATTTGGAAACAGAACAGACCTTTTTTGTACCTAATTACAAGTTTCTGTCATTATTTTTTTAAAGATATGCTTGTTGTATCTTTGGTGGGAGGTACTCGAACCAAAGCTGTAATTCTTTCCAAAATTTGGAAACACAAGGGATATAAAAAGCAACCTTAAACCAAATCTGAAGTTTTTGTCTCAATTGGTTTCGGAGATGTGCAGTTTGGTCTCGGATCGATCAGAATCTTCCAGAATCCAAACCCAGGCTCCGATCTCACCAATTTTTAATCCTTGCGGCACTTCTGCCATTAGTAACCTACTGAATAAATTTCATTAAGATAGCGTCATTATTTTTAGAGTAATTGTGTGGATATCGCTAAATTGACTCAGGAGTTGACGCTGAACAAAAATCCTGTACCTTGATACGCAATAGTTTTAATATTTTTATTTTGATTTTTTCTTAGATATTCCGAATTGTATTTCAACTTGAAATTAAATAAAATGTTGATTGTCATTTCATTTAAAATTCAATCTCATTTTTGCATCAAATGTCATTTTTCACTCTAATGATGTGTCAATTACAATTTCGTTTCCGAGTGTTCCATCTAAAATTTTTAAAATGTTAGATTTTTTCTTTATTTTTTTTGAATTCATTAAATTTTAAAATTTGAAATTAAAAAAATTTTCACAAAAATTTTAGAAAAATATAAACAAAATCTTAAATTGTTTTTATTTAAAATTTAAATGATTAAAAATTAATTTTTTTTACATAAATTTTAAAAATTAATGCACGCCAAATTTTCTCTCATTTTTGTTTTTTTTTTTTTTGTTTTTACAGTTTTGTGACAATTTGAATCCTTTTTGATAAATCTATTTGTCTTTTAGAAAACTTTTATTTTATTTTAATTTATATATTTTTGTTTTTAATTTTTTCCCCTTCCTCTCTGTTTTTTTTTTACTATGAAAAACAAAATTTCCACAATTTTCAGAACAAAAAAAAAAAACATGAAAGTAAAAAATTGTAAAGGAAAAGTTTTCCCGCATAAATTTTTTGACACAAGTAAAAGTAAATAAACGCTCATCCCAAATGTAAACATTCATTTAAAATTAAAAGAGACACAATGAGAGAGAAGGAGAGAGAAAGAGGGAATAATATTAATGTCAGTTACATGACAAAGAGGAAGAAAGAGAAAAAGATGAAAACTTTAAAATCATAAAATTTTTAAAAATCTTTAATTATTCGAATTTACATATAAAATATTCATTTTATATATTTATTTTATTATTTTTTTTTTTTATAAGCAGTGCTGAGCAAAATTTTTAATACAGTTTTAAATGTAATCCCATTCAGAAATTTGTGAAACTTTATGAGTCATTTATTATATTGAAAAAATATTGACTCACAAAACTTGACTCAGCAATTACAAGTAGAAAAATTTAATACTAGACGATTACATTTAATGAAGCGCTCATTTTTAATTTTAATATCAATTAGCATTGTTGAGGTTTTTAAATAGGAAAAAATCCTAAAAACTGATATAGAGAAGGTTGTTCAATTTTGTTTGAAATTTGTGGGAATATTTGTATAGGTAAAAGTGATAAGCATATGTATTTCGACACTTCATAAGACTCACTTTAGACGAATATGGAGACTCTAGACGAAAATTCACTTTTTCTAACATTTAACGTGCCAAAATAATGCAAAATTCTACTCATGTGTAAATTATAGTATACAATTGCTCATACAGAGCCTATGTACCTCAAATAGAGACTCGAAACTTTGTGTTCTTGGAAAATAAATGGTCTATCTATTTTTGAGGATCTGTAAAATTCTTCTTTGTTCGTAAAATTTATCAATTTAAAATAAAATAAATACACACCTACAACATCAATTTTATTCGTCACTGTTTGTACAAAGATTTGGAAAAACAAATAAGAAAAAAAAAAAAAAATTTGAAAAAGAAATTAAAACAATAACAAATTCTTTATGAACGTGACAGATAACACTTTTGTTCTGTTTGCATGTCAAACTGTTAACTGTGTAATTATTCAGTCAGTCAGTCAAACAACGATAAAAAAGTGAATTTGTTTTTTTTTTTTTTTTATTTTTCATCTCTTTCTCTCTTGCTATTTTGATTTTTCTTCTTTATTTATTAAAGAAGAAATGCGTTAAAAAGTTCATTAATCATTTTTTTACTTATGATATCTTTACCTTATTCCAAATAAAATTATAGAAAATATGTAAAGAAGAAAATGTCTTTATCAATCATAAATTTTTTTTTTTATTTTTTTTTTTTTTTTTATGAAAACGTCATTTCATTTCGTCTCGCTTGTCTATTTTCGATGAATTTCATTCATTCAGTTCAAGAGGTTAAATCTCTAATCTTAATCCAAAGTAAAAGAATTTTTGAATTGCGATTTTAATACAATGTATATAGGTGTATAATTTATAAAAATTGGTTTGGATTGATTAATTTTTTATTTAAAGATTTATTTTCTAAATTGAGAGATTATATGATAACCTGAGATATGATAAACTGGATTAAGATGTATAAGAAATTTAAATGAAGTAATCAGTTTTTTTTTAAAAGCAAAATAATTTAAACTTTCAATTCATTTATGAAAAATTTCAAATATATTTTTAAATTTTGGTGGATGAAGAAAACGAAATGGAAATTCATATTAAGAAAAGTGCTATTAAAAAAAATCTCTGCTCTTTTGCAGCAGGTAGTATTGATATGTTTTCTATCTTCCATTTTCAAAATTTTTTGAGTATAGGTTCGGGGCGGCAGAGTTAATAATTTTAATCGTTTTATTATGAAAATATGGTCATTTAGGTCTACTAACTTTTCCAAAACTTGTATAGTTATCTACATGGACTACTTTATAATAATTGAAGATTGTTAATTGGAGCGGGTTATCTAGTTGCATATAGAATTAGGCTCTTTTAGCTCTAAGATAGCTAATAAGCTCTTTTAGAATCAGTATATACATTTGGTTGGTAAGAAATTTGTCACACTATTGATTGCACAGCCAGTTCTCAATATCTGATTGTTTTTGAAATTCCTTTTTTGTTTTTTTTTTTTAAAGCGCTAACTGTTCAACTATTAGGCTAATAAGTCTATCTGTACCATTGATACATATTGGAACAGTGAATCATATTATATTCGTGTTATTAGAATTGATTTTAATGAATTACACATACAATTTAAATAAGAGATAGTGCTAGGCCATATAACATGTCTTAGATTTTCAACAGATACAATTCAATTTTTGTTTATATTGTAATATTTGTACTTGAGCTATATGGTATTATATGCCTGTGAATTATATTATTCAATTAAATTATTTGTTTATATTTTGTATTGGTTTATATTGTTATATTTATTTATTTATTATTAAAGATATATAATTATTAATAATTATTGATTAAGCCAATGGCGAATGGTAGCTGAGTCGAGTGGAAAACCAGAAAAGTTTTTTCACTTTACTAGTATTCGATCGAACTCGGCCCTTTCGCATTAAAGGTCGGCACTGTAACCATTGTGCCTCCCAGCCGTAGAACTTTTATAAAACTAACTCTCTATTAACTTATCTTTGGTATTCCAATATATTTATAATGTGAAGTTTGGGCAAGTATTATTTAACCGTATAATATAAAATGGATAATTAAAGTTTCTTGGTAATTGAATATCATTTATGGTTTTAATGCAATTAATTTAATTAAATCAATCTTTGATAAATAAATTAAATAACAAAGTAATAATTTTCATGTTAAAAATTATGAAAATTAGCTATAAAGTTTTTTCCGATGTCAATTTAATTTATTTATTGAGAATTTGTTATTATAAAACTAATCTAATTTAAGATGACAAAAAATAGGTGTATAACGATTGATTTATTCTAAAAATATGTTTAAGGTAAATTTAGAAAGTACAGATTATTTAAAAAAATGAAAAACACATTCTAAGCAATAGAATCATAGACCTAGACTTTTTTAAGATCCGGACATAAATGTAAATTTCCGTCTTTGATCTTTTTAGCCTAAAATAAACTTATCCTAGAAAAGCTAATCTATCCAACTTTGAAACATACAACAGCTAAAATAATTTTATAATGTTTTACACTTTATGAGTCAGTGCAACTGTTATTAATGTGGTTATAAAATTTGAATGTTTAAAAGTTATAAACTATTATAAGTTGTAAATGACTTGAAACTTCGATTACTGCCTTATGTTCCTTTCAATAAGTTAATGTTGGTTACTAACACAATCGTGTATTGTAAATATTCTTGGAAAAGCGTAGAACTCTGCCGTAGAAACTGAGGTTTTAACCCGAGATCTTCCACATGAAAGGCGGTGTCTTTTTCGCTACGCCATTGATCAGATAGGTCAATGCCATTGACTATTGGACAGACACAAGGAGCAGCTATTAAAACTTTTTTTTCGAATACAGTCTTTAAATTTTTTTGGCGGCAAAATACAGGCAAATGAAATACAGTCTCATAATCAAGAAATACAGGCATTTGGCACGGTCTCGTTTATGTTCAGGCATTTAAGTATTCTATAAACCATTGACTATAGAATATTCTATAGTCTTTGGTATTACTGAAAAAGGTTCATTTAAACTCAACCTTGTCGCTTCGGATAGATTGATTGATATAAATATATTTCGATAGTTTTAAACTTTTTACTTATAGAAGATTCTAGAATCCCGAACAAATTTGTGAATTTTAAATAAAGTTTAAACAAGATTTCACAAATATATTTTAAATATATTTTTTTTTCATAACTTTTCAATAAATTAAATTTCATTGAAATGTTATTTTTTTTATTGAAATAAAAAGTTTTCGAACTTTAAGTTCCCTTAAATAATATTATCTTTTGTTTTTTTGTACATTCTATGATGGCTCTATCTTCTATAATCACATCTTACCTATCTTACCTGCATAGAACCTATACCTGATACTTTTGGTTTTTGATTTGATTTTGTCAACTTTTTGTTTTCTAAATTTGAATTTGAAGATTCAAAGGAAAAGTTTTTTTCTTATTCCCAGAAAATGAAAACAAAAACTTCGTCTTCCAAAATAATTTTTAAAATTTCATTGGTTTCGTTTTATTTTTTTTTTTTGTTGGCTTTTCTCAAGTTTTTCTTGTAAATTTATTGCACAACTTTTGATTTGAAAAAATTTTTATTTTTTTTTTTGGAAAAGTTTTTTTTTTTTTTACTTTTGTTATTTTTTTTATTTGATTAGGAAATTTTTTTGGTATATTTTTTATATAGTTCATAAGAACGAGAATTGTAGGTATATAAAAATTCTGCTTCCGCTTGTAACGCATGAAATTAGTCAAGAAGGATATAGTAGAAGTATACAAGAATTGGTTCTGCTCCGAAATGTAAGTCGTTATATATTTTGCTTAGAGCAATTTGATAAAAGTTTCAGAATGAAAAGTCTTTCGGGGAAATCTCCCTCACTAACTTACGAATCGGAGTTATAATTTGTTTTTGCGTTGGTATGATAGCAATTCCGGAATCAAAAGTCCGGGAAGTCTTCCTTGACTCAATAATAGGAGTTATAAACTTCCTTGGACTTTTTACTTACGTTGAACGTAACGAATCGCCGGTTGACGTAAAGCTTAGCTGTTAAAATATTTCTTTTCATGTTACAAAATCCGGCGCGGGAGTTCCGAAGTTCAAATTAAAAAATGCACGGAAACTAACATTAGAAGGCTTAACATTCAAAGTTTAAAGTTATCCGAATCAACGTTTGTGGTCGTTACAGCACTAAGTATTGGGTATTTTTGAGTTGCCAAGGACAACTGTATTCCTTCAAGTTGTTTTTCTTCTTTTACTTATTTAATTCTTTTTATGGAAATTGATGAAAAATTTTTTTCATTTTAAATAGAATTCAAATTTAACAATAACAGAACCAATTGGAAATTTTATGATGTTGAAATTTTCCAATGAATATCAATCAATCAAAATGTTAATAGTTAAATTATGACATAAATTTAAAAAAAAAAAATTAACTGAAGATTTGAATAAAAATTGGTTTTTTTGTAATTTTATCAATAAATTTTCTTTAAGAAATGTTTTTACAAAAAATTTTAAATTTTTTGAATAAAAACAAAATTAATGAAGATATTCAAAAATTATGGCAGAATAATTTAAAAGAAATATTATTATGCATTTTATGAGTTTTTAATTATAAAAGAATAATTTAATTATAAGGGACTAAGTAATGGCATTTAATACTTATGAGTTAAATTGAGAATTTCGAGAACTAATTAGCACTATCCCAATTGATTCTAAAACTTAATTAATTTTTTAAATAATATCTTGTAATAAATTTGTTCTATATTTATTGGTAATAAGTTAGATCCTTAATTTTGGTGATACTTTATTATGTCTATCCTGGTAGTTATGCGGTACTAGTCTTAACCAAAGTGCTGAGGGCCATAAGCCCTATGTCACACTGTGATGGTTATTTCTCTATGGGCTGAACCCAATTTAGAGATTCTGTCTTGGTCAAATTAAAAGCCTTTTTTTGTTTTCTTAGTTAAGCTATTTAAGAGCTTAAACTTTTAATTGTTATCTTTTTAAAATTTACAATAGTATTTATACAATATTTAAAATTTATCCCCACTACTTTTTTTTAGTAGAGGTATTTACAATTACATTATTAAAATTATTATTTAACAATAAAAAGTGCCATATGGGCTATTTTCTTAAAAATATAATTTAAATTGACAAATATTAAATTGTGTGTTAAACATATGTGCTACATTCAGTTCTTCAACCTTTTTAAGGAAATTCCCTGAATGTGCAATTTCTATTCATAATGACTTTTTTTTATAAATGTAAAAAAAACAGTAAAAATATATAATATTATATGGTACGGGTGTTAATTGTTGTTTTAAATTTAAATGTTTAGAATCAGCATTTTTGCTAAAGAATTAATGTGATTAATGTGTTCGTATATACTTAAGGTATATGTGAAATTAGATATCTTTATTAAATTGTTATAAAAGTATATTAGCGTACTTTTTAATTAGGTATTGTGTTCGTGAGAAAGAATGTAAAAATACGTTGAAGTTAACTAGGTATTGTATTAGTATAAATTTAAATGTATGTGTACGGTGAAGTTATATAGGTATTGTAATAATTGTATTGTTAGAATTAGTGAATGCACTACAATCTTTTATTTCATTTGTATTTTTGAAGTATTAGTATTGAATAATAACTTTTAATAATTAAAATTTTTTTTTCTACTTCCAGGTAATTACGAAGGCTAATTTATATTAAATTCTTTTTTGGAGAACTGAAGGTAATTTGAAATTTCCGTAATGGATACATTTGAATGTGATCACTTTATAAATAAATAATAATCAATTTAAATCATTTTAAAATAGTAATCTAGCAAGGTATTAACCGTATAAATCGGACCGCAGAACTTAAATTTGCACTAATTAATATCGATCTTAACGGAAATTGAACTAGCATTCCCTCGGTTAATAAGCCGAATACTTTCCCCAGACCTCTCTTAAAATCGACCAGGCTTCTCTTAGTTAAATTTTAATTTTTAAATTCATTAATTTAATGTTTTATTGACGGCAAATACAACTCCTACACATTTTGTCTTCAAAAGATTCTATTTGAGATATTAAATTTGCATTTGATTGTTCAGTTGAATCTTTGTAATTTAAAATGCTGTAAAAATTAAAAGTCAACAAATAGCTTAATATAAATTACAAAATATTATACATTTATTACATGTCATAAGAATAAAGTCGCGAAATGTAATCTTAAATTATGGAAGAAAAATTGCTTTCTTTAAGGACAATAAAGTTTTAAATCAACTGTGACGTGCTATCATATACTCAACATTTTAACTGGGGAAAATTTTGCCTGATTGGTGAACAAATAATTTTTTAAGTTGAACAATGCAGTACATGTGCTTTTTGCTACATTCTAGCAATGACTTTAATAAATTAGATTCTATTTGTATCTATATTAGATTCTCTGGTACAACAGAGTTTACAAACTTTGGAATTTTGTCATTTTATGAAAATTTTTTTATACTTCGTGAAATGGCCAAAATTTTTGTGAAAATATTTCATTTAATAAATTTTTACACAAAATTAAAATTGTTTCATCCACAAAAGATCGTAATTGTGTTGAACTCCAAGTTGATTAATTGTGCTACCTACGTACGCATTAAAACAAGTCTATATAGTTTTTACAGCAAATTATCCAATAATGGATCTCCGAAGCTGCAACATTGTACTCCTGTTATTTGTTTATTCTTTAATTAACATTCCCAAGAAGAATATTCGATGTAAATTTAAAATTGTTCATTTGTGAATACATATTTTTACATATATTATACTTTAACATCTTACTTCAACTCTTTTACCACTTCTTTTAAAAATTAATTTGAAGACGGTCACCAACACAATATTTATAGCCATGAAAAGTTTGTAAAAATTAAAATTGTATTGTTAAGCGTTTCATTATTCATTTCCATTTTACATAATAATATACTGAATCTTGCTACCAGTATATCTTTTCTATTATGGCTAATTAATATTTCTTTAGGCGCGCACATTTTATTCTATAGGTCATCCGTTTTAAGGCATAGGGGAATTTAAATTTTCTTTTATATGTTTGAAATTATAAAATTGTAAAAACAAATTATTATTTCCTTCCTAAAGATTATCTATTAACCATGCGTTCAAATAATAATTCAACTAATTTCAATTTGAATAATAATTAAGTATGTTTGCTGTCATCGTCACCTACATGTTTTTTACTGCTTCTGCTCCTATAATTTCTATATTTTGTTTCTTATATTGAATGACTTGGAATATTTTTTGAATACAAAATATGAAAAAAGAATATTTGAAAATTTTACAGAACATTTAGATTATAATAGTTAGTAAATTTTCCATTGTATAACGGTAATTCCTGCTTTGCATTTTCACCTTATTGTAATCAGTTTTGTTCAAATTTAATTATAGAATTACATTTGTTGTTTTACGGGCTTTTTATCACGATATATTTAAATTTCTCTGTGTCGCCAAATGTGTGATTAATTTCAATAGATGGGTAATGGGTATGAAAGAGGGATTATACTTGTAGAATAACTTTGGATTATTTTTTGTAATAATTAAAATTGAAGCAAAAGTAAAAGTAATAATAATAGACCAATAAAAATCCAAACATTATTCTTTGAGAGGAAAATTAGATGTCTTAAAAACCAGTGATCCAGTATCATTTTATTCTATTTATAAGTAAGCATTGCGCTGCCACCTTCATTACCAAACCAATTCTTCATCAGACTATTTCGTCTACTATTATTTTCTTAACGCCTCTTATTATAGCAAATTTTGAATAATATTATGTTGTTGACAAAATATTGTACAATATGATAGGAAAATTTTATTGTAGACAAACTGATTTATTACTGGATTGTTACATTGTTTCAATTTCCAAAAGTTGTAAAAAACTTTTTTGTCGGAAATTCTTTTTCACTTTCTTTGAAAAACTTTACTGTAGCTTCTTTTTTCTATTGTTTGTTCCATCACACATATGATGGGGTGTTGATTTGATTAAATTGGAATTTAAAAATATATTTTTTAGTTTTTTTTCCTTCTATAGTTTTATCTATTTTTTGTCTAATCAAATTGTTTTTTTCTCTCTTTTCTTTAAGTGTTTTTTCGTTTTTTATTTTTGAATGAAGCGTTTGTTTTTTTTTCAATTGTTTTAAAGTGTTTGTGATCGTTGTAAAACAATTTCCTGGTCTGGTCTCTTTGGTGGTGTGCTGCTCTTCAGTCAGTGGGTGAATTTATAACATTTTAACAGTGAAATTATGATTATTTTTTTTTAGCTATTTCCTTCTATTGTAATCAATTAGTGCGTAAAGAATACACCATTTTTTCAAACTTATCCATATTCATTCATTTTACTTTATGAGTATTTCATAGTTTTACTATCATTCAATCTTCAGTTTTTTGTGTAAGTTATTAAAAATATGATATTTGAAAAGATTGCGTATTCAAAATTGGCTATTGTTAACGTAACGAGTTATGATTGAATGATTTCCGTTTAATAAATGACGTTTTTTTGGGTATAAAATTTTCTATTCAAAATTTTAAACTAAAATTTTTCAACAAAATTTTTTTAATTTGAAGTGATTAGATTTCAAGAAATCAAATAACTAAATTTTGAACTAATTATTGCAATGCTGGAGAGCTGAAACATGTATTCAACTTTCAACAGAATCTGAATCATTTATTCATAAAATTAGAGTTAATGGGATAATACAATTAATGCTCATGAATATTAAAAAAATTGTATTAGATTTTAATAAAATTGTAATTATTAATATTACCCTATTTATAATGCGATATTACTCAAGATACTTTGCGATTTTAATAGAAACTAACATTGTATTAAAAGACTTAACAATTGTTATAATATAATGCATAATATTCTGTATTAATCCAATTCAAGTAATCGCTGCATATTTTTTGCTTTCATGCCTATTAAGCTAATAATTATGCAAAACTATTAAAGTACCTATTACAAAACCAGTACAAATGAAAATATTTGCAAAATACTTTAGTACTTGGAAAATATTTGAACTCTTGATGCTTAAGTATTTCTTGGTACTAAATTACTCAGAAATACTTGGGACTTGGTACTCATTAAATAATTGGAAAATATTTGAATTTTTAATACTTAAGTATATCTTGATTCCTAATCACTCGAAAGTATTGAAGTATCGACAAATAATTGCAAAAGTAATTTAACTCAAAATTTAGTTAATTTTTATTTTAACAGGATTTTTTAAGTAATAATCCTTAAATTTTGTACATATCGAAATCTAAGTAATACTGGTATTTGATAAAGTAATCAGTATCAGGTAATGGTGCTTACGGAACCAATGCTAGAATTGTTCGACGTCTGTCGGACGTTATCATATTCTCTGGTGGGAACATTACTCTTAATTATAGAGTGCAAATTAACGAAGCTTTATTGAACAATGCTTTTGAACTGCTAAGTCTAATTCTAAGTTAAATTTAATGGAAATGTAATCATATATAGTTATATTTATATATTTTATGGGATTTGATTCCCAAAGGCTAGGAGAGGTAAACTCCGAAATTAAACACAAATACGAGTAGCGTCTGTACTTCCAAGAAGCGGCTATGAAAGGCGTCTGTACCCACAGTGGGCGGCCTAAATTGTAGATGTATCTGACCGTCCGCAGGGCATGTGTGCCTGTCAGATCTGAGCTTATGGCGTTATCATCCATATCTCTGGAAACACAAGAAGGTCTACTTTCTAGTATTCAAAACATGAAATCTAAAACGTGGAAAAATCGGTCCTCACGGGGTAACCTTCAAAATGAAGGAAATCCTCCTGTAGCTCCTAGAACTGCAGTAAATCGCACATCGGATGTGGGGGTGCGAAGAATTTCATGCAAAAATAGTGGAAATAAATCAAAGATAAAAGAATCAAAAACAAACGAAAGAAATCGCTCGCAACAGCCGACCTTCAATTATAAGGTTCGCACATTGATTGGGGCATGGAACGTCCGTACCTTGCTAGATCTTGGAAAATATGAGCAAGCAGAACGTGAAATGCTTCAAGCTAACATCCAAATAATGTGCATCAGCGAAACCAAATGGAGAGGACTTGGAGAACATACATCCTCTACAGGGAAAACATTCATATTATACTCTGGCGAAGATGAACACCAAACTGGACCAAGAATAGGTGGTGTTGGTATCATGTTGACTACTGGCGCAAAGCACAGTCTAATAAGCTGGGCTCCTATTTCCAAAAGATTGATATCAGCACGTTTCAGATCCAGAGTAAGAAACATCACGATCATCCATTGTTATGCTCCAACCGAAGACGCAGAGGAAGAAGCGAAACTTAATTTCTACACCCAATTGAGTAATGCTTATGACAGCGCTCCAAAAGCCGATATTAAAATCGTCATAGGCGATCTAAACGCCAAAGTCGGCACGGAAAATGTAGGATTAGAGCGTGTAATGGGCAGGCACGGGCTGGGAACAAGGAACAATAATGGCGAAATGTTAGTTGATTTTTGCAACGAACGACAACTAACAATTGGCGGAACCCTGTTTCCAAACAAAACTTGTCATAAAGTTACATGGGTGTCTCCGAATGGTCAAGTTCAAAACCAAATCGACCATTGCATTATTCAACAAAGGTGGAGAAAATCCCTCTGCGATGTTCGAAACAGAAGAAGTGCAGACATCGGAAGTGATCACCATTTGGTAGTAGCCAGTCTACAGTTACGCACAGCAGCTGTCCAGCGTAGATTGTTAAACCAAACCAGAATACCGAAATTCGATGTCAACGGTTTAAAAGACCCATCAACTTGTCGCGATTTTGTAAATAAACTTCGTGACAGAACCGCAACATCGAACAACTTAATATCTATAAACGACAGATGGGATCATATTAAAAAAGCGTTTATTGACACTGGTTTGGAACATGTGCCGAGTGCGATGCGAAGAAGAGGGGATCAATGGATGTCTCAAGCTTCATGGGATCTTATAGACCGGAGGAAGCAGCTGAAGAATAACATTAATCACCAGCAACATCAACACCAAAGAGACATCCTTCGCACTCAATATCAAGAAGCACATAAGTTAACACAGCGCAGTGTAAGACGAGATAGAAGAAAACATATGGAAGACCTTGCAAAGAAAGCGGAAACTGCTGCTGCCAGAAATGATGCTGCAGAGCTCTACAAAATCACACGGCAAATTTCTGGCCGTAAAAATAGAGCGCAAAAACCAATTGCCGACGAAAATGGCAAACTACTTGTAACGATGGAAGATCAACTGCGAAGATGGAGGGAGCATTTTTGCAAACTGCTTAATGATCAGTTTGTCGAACAGTCAACACCCGTGAGCCCCCAAAACCGCAGATCTTTTCGAGGCATTGACACGGGCAATCCAACCGTACAAGAAATCAAATCAGCAATCAGCTCATTAAAAAACAACAAGGCAGCAGAAATAGATGGTATACCAGCAGAGTTCTTAAAAGCAGACCCAGACACAACGGCATCTATACTTCTTCCCTTATTTCAGGCTATATGGGAAGAAGAAATATACCCGAGTGACTGGAAAGAAGGAGTTATTGCTAAAATACCTAAGAAAGGTAGCCTGACCAATTGCAATAACTGGCGAGGTATATCACTATTATCCGTTTTCTCCAAGCTTATGGCGAGAATAGTACTAGAACGCATCAAAGAAAGAATTAACTCAACGCTCAAAAAGCACCAGACAGGATTTCGTAGCGGCCATTCTTGTGTTGATAACATAAACACCCTACGTATCATTATTGAGCAATCTACAGAACTAAACTCACCATTACACCTAATGTTCGTAGATTTTGAGAAAGCCTTTGATCGCGTAAAGCAGGAGTACATCTGGAAATCCTTAAATAGGAGAGGAATTCCAGAAAAGATAGTAGCCATCATAAAAGCTTCCTATGAAAATGCAAGGAGCTACGTCTTGCACTGCGGACAGCTGACTGAACCCTTCGAAGTGCAGCAAGGTGTGCGTCAAGGATGCATACTCTCACCAATATTGTTCTTAACGGTAGTTGATGACGTTATGACTACCGCTGTTGGTGAAAATGAGAGAAATGGCATACAGTGGCATACATTCAAACGCCTAAGCCACTTAGATTATGCCGATGATGTGTGTCTAATGGCACATTCAAGTAGCGCACTCAACGAAATGTGTCAAGCCCTACATAACAACGGGATCAAAGTTGGGCTAAAAATCAATGTTGAAAAAACAAAGATTATTAGGACGAGCCGCAGCACACATCAAGCCATACTTTTCAATGAAGTAGCAGTAGGAGAAGTAGAGCAGTTTAAATACCTGGGTAGTATATTGACACCAGATGGAGGAGCTGAGCTTGACATTGAAAACAGAATCAGCAAAGCCCGTACTGCATTTGGCGCTCTCTCTAGGGTATGGCAATCGAACGCAATCACCATGCGCACTAAGCTAAGAATTTTCGAAACAAACGTCAAAAGTGTCCTTTTATACGCCTGCGAAACATGGAAAGTCACCGCAACCATCACTAAAAAACTGCAGGTGTATATTAACCGATGCCTTCGTCGCATATTGAAAATCCGCTGGCCACGCATTATTTCAAACAGAGCACTGTGGCAGCAAACTAACCAAGTCGCGATCGATGTCGAGATCCGAAAACGGAAATGGCGGTGGATCGGACATACCTTGAGGAAAGACAATACAGAAATTGCAAAGCAAGCCTTGGATTGGAATCCTCAAGGGACACGACGAGTGGGAAGGCCAAAGAAAACATGGAGGACAACCGTCTTAGCTGAAGCAGGATCACAACAGAAAACCTGGCTGCAAGTGAAGCGTCTGGCTAAAGAACGCGAGCGATGGAAGGAGTTTGTTTCTGCCCTATGCCCCAATAGGGGTTAAAGGAATTAAAGTAAAAAAAAGTAAGTATATAAAATTTCAATTAAAAATTTTTAAAGTACTTATGCTAACGAAATTAAAATAAGTCAATCACTTTAACTGGATTTGTCATTGAATATTACTTAATAGTATGATCATCATTGTTACCCATTTTAAAACTGAGCTTAAGTCTAACTCGTTTCTTATACAGCGTCACAATTTATAAATGCTAATTTAACATACCGTGAGGACTTATTTGGTACAGGAACCGTAAAACTTCTTTTCAGGTTTCAGGTATACGAATATCAGTACCATCAGTCAGGCGTCGCACCTCAAAACTTCACTAACATTATATCAAAAATTAAGTTTAAACATTTTATAAAACTAAAAGCTTAAATTTAATGTTTTAATTATAGATTCAATTTACGATTAATATATTTTAAGCCTAGTTATAAACCACATTAAACCTCAGACCACTATAGAAACTAATTCCTTTAATAAAATTTTAAATTATATAACCGACATTATCATTCTACAATGTATTTGCTATTGTACTTTTCTATAGTACACATATTACCCTGTATACAAAATTCATCTGTGAACTTAAACTTTTTACATTATCATATCTACTTTATGGTCACAGCCATTGGTCCAATGTAATACACTTTTTTATTATAGTTTTTAAATTTCAAATTAAATTTCAACTATTTTGTAAATTTAATTTTTACACAAAAAATAATCAAAAAAAAAAAATTATACAAAATCGCTTTAAATTTCATTTTAATAATAAAAATTCCATATTGTTTAGTGCTTACTTTCACCATTTTGCAGTTTGGGAAGCTGAGCTTTATAACTGCTGCATCTATTTTTATCTCTTTAAATCCTATCAGAATTGTCAATAAATCATAAATAAAAAAAATGTAAAAACAAAAAATGTACATTATAAAACTTAAATCGTGCTTTTTCTAACTGAAATTCCAAACATATGGTATAAAAAAACACTTAAAAATGAAAGCATTCGATACAAAGTATATTGTAACAAAGCGGATGCATGAAAAAACTCCCCAGGAAAAAAACACCGAAGAAAAAAAATCCACTAAAAAAAGTTCCCAAAACCAAAATTAAAAAAAGGCCCAATTTTAAGCACTTTTCTCATATGCGAAAAGTCTCCGAAATATACTATTTTATAAAGGCCTCCAAAAGAAATGAAAAAAGTCCCAAAATTAAATACTTTGTTTCAGGCATATTATTTATGGAAAAAGTTAGAAGGGTTTTCAGACTTAATAACAAAATCAGGGTTCTAATAATTTGTTGGAATGGGACTTCAAAAAACTGATAAATTGACATTTAAGTACCAGTTTTTAAAAGTCTCCAAAACTTTAAAAGTTTCATGTAAAATTTGGAGACTTCTTTCAATTTTTGGTAATGAGGTCTATTTTTCTTTGGGACTTTTTTCATGCAGCCTAATATAAGATGTTTAGATACAATATATACGATCACATTATTCTCATGCTCGTAAAATAGTTTGTAACAAACCATGCGGCATGTACTTAGTTTTATTTTTATGTACGTGCTTTTTAAACCCATGTACTGAATATCTATAGATTTGTTGGAGGTATTTTAGAAATAAAAGACACATAGTGTACCATTTAATAGTATATCGGCCTAAAATCAACCAAGAGTATTAAAATGCATACAAAAATAGCTTTTATATTATTGTTATTTTGATTTCATTTGGTTTGAGTTTAGGTTTTTGTTTTTGGTGTTGTGTTTTGGTGCAATTTAATAACCAAAACGAAAAAAAAAATTAATTTACTTTTTTTAAATATATACATATATACATAAATACATATATATGTGTTTAGTGATGTAATTGTGCTTAATGTCTAAAAGCCTATATTGAACCGTAAAAAAATTGTCTTTTGTAAAATAAAAATAAGTATAAAATAAAAAATCAAAATTAAATCAAAGCTGTGAATAAAATAAAAACTGTAAAATACAAGTTTCACGGAAAAAGATGTTTAATTGTCGCCGTTAATAGAATTGCTATTCGGCATTGGAATTTGAGTTTTTTTGGAGAATGGCACTTCTTGTAACAAATAAATAGAGCGTTTGATTATTAATTGTATTAAATTCCTATTATATTCCATTACACATCCTCCATGCAGGGGAATGAAATCAAATATAATGCAGGAAAAGTCGGACTTGCAATATGATATTGGAAGTTAGTAATAATTCCTTATTTTTTTTTTTTTGATAAATAAACAGGAGTACCCTAGATTATTTTTTTTGTATAGTTTTTGTAATCTCTATTACATTTGATTACAAGTCTTCTGTGCAGGGGGTTCCAATAAAATCTAATACAGGAATGGGTTAAGTTCAAGCAGTTTCAGTGCATTCACTTACTGCAATCCTCTACGGAACAAGAGGGTAAGGAACGGATACTTTACGGACGCTAGTCTTTCCCTACAGACCATTAAAAAGTATTAAAACATTTCGTCTCATAAATTTCAATCCTCGTTAATGATCTTCAAAACAATTAGAGCTTTAGTTTTTGATCTCTGCTTTAAAAAGAGGAAACGAATTTCCATTCGAAGCAGCAAAGGTGCTTCGAAAGGTGGAAAATTGTTTAGTTAGATAAAAAATTAAGATAATTGTTTTTAAAATTGGGAAAATAACTGGGAAAAAATGTCAGGGAAAAGGTTTTGTTTCATATTACCTCATGGTGTATTCTGCTATGGTTATTCTGTTAGTCAGTGAGTCTCTGCTGACACACAATTCATACCAACACTATACTTTCTAATAAATTGTAATGACTGCATATTATTTATCCGTTAAAATTATTTCAACTCTGCTGCAATTACTTCAATGAAAGGTATGAGCCATGTGATCTAAATCAATTCAAACTTATGAGTCCATTAGGGCAGTGTTGATAAAATTAGACAAAATTTTTTAAATATTCCGAATGATTAATCTAAATGTAATCCCAATCAATGATTTTAATAAATTGTTTTAAAGATCTTCTATTCAGAGGATGAAACCAGAGTTTATAGAATAGTTTTATTTGAATTTGGATTTTTTTTAATCTTTATGAAAAAGGTCGTCAAACTTAGACAATTTTTTTTTTTTCGGATTTTAGGAAAATAAAAACTTTAAATTTAATGTGAAAAAAATAAAAGTGAAAGAAATAAAACAAAAATTATAACGATCTAACGATTTCAATTACAAAAAGACATTTTTTTTTTTTCGTGTCTTTTTTGTTTTGGAGTAAATGAACGTGAGGTTTTTAATAGATTTAAAGCGTACGTGCTGGCATTACATTTACAAACAATAAACACGAGGGAAATATTGAAAACAAAATATAGAAAAAATAGTAAATCTCCCGCAAAAAACTTATTTCAATTTGGTTATGTGGGAGAATATATAGAAAAACCTGAAATAAATAGTTCAATGTATTTTTCCATTTAATGTATGCACTTGTATCGTTTTGTCGTTGCTAAGGTGCTTTCTTTAAACAATTATAACTTATAAATGATTGGATTACTTTTTAGCGGCATAATATACTTATGTGGTATACGTCAGAATCTGTTGAATAAAAAGAAATGGTAAAAATATAATTAAAGACCAAATTTAAATACTAATATTTTAAACGGCTTGGTGGCACATTGATCAGAGTGGCGATCTTGCATTCCGAGAGAATAGGTTTCAAATACCAGTAAAAGTGAAAAAAACTTTTATCTGGTTTCGACTCCACTTAGCGCAGATTCAGAAATACCCCGAGATGTTATTTGTCTTATATTTGAACTTTCGACCTTGTGTAAAGCAAGCTTCTAAACAATAAAATTAATTAATTATCTAGATGACATTCTGAAGAGTCCAACTTTAATATTCGTACAATTCAATCTTCGGCTTCCTTAAAGAGCTCCTTGAAGCTCAAAATTGAAACTAAAAGAGAAATAGCACCCAAAGCATTCTTTCGACTGCTCGATTGTCATAACTGTGACTCAGCCTCAAAAGGTTAGAAATAAATGTAATATTAATATATATTTTGGAGTCTATACTGAAGACATATAAGTTTTCTAAAAACAAGGTACTTAGAACATTCGTATTAATATAAAAATTTTGAACTTAAAGCTCTAGTAAAGTGTGAGTTTATATTTATAAATATGATTTCGCAAAAAAATACATAGAAGGCGCTTTAAGAAAACCTAAGCCTTGATCTATTAGCTTTTTTGGTGTCAAGCGAAGAATTTTTAGGAACACAAATTTTCAGATCGCATGAATGCAGTTTGAAACAAAAATCAAAACTTACCTAAACTTTTTAATTCATATTTAACTAAAAATTTAATAAAAAACCAATTTCCAACTAAATAGCTTTTATAAAATATTGCATTAAATATTTCTAAAAGATCTCTAATTATATAATAACATTCAACTATACTTTGAATGTATGCATTTATTTAATTGTCCATTTTGTATCCGTTTATTTAATTGTCATCATGCCTAATTTGACTTATAAAAAACAAAAATAAATTTGAGGTTATGAGATGTTAAAAAAAACAAACAAAAAGAAATTATAGTTTTATAAACTCATTTAATGTCGTAACATCTTTTCAAACACCTTCTGGCTAGAAAATGAAATAAAAATTAAAAAATTGTTTAAAAATAAGACAAAACATAGTTAAATTTTTTAAAAGGAAAAAGCACAAAATTTTAATTTGCCGCATATTAAACCACAACAACCTACGTACAACTTACAAACAACTTAAAAATATAAAACAATACACTTTAAAAAAAAAAATAATGAAAATTTTCACGTCACGACAAATATGGATTGGATTTTGTGATTCACAACAATGGCATCAACACATAAGACAATGTTACAAATCTTACAAAAAATAAAAACAATGAACAAATTAATGAAAAGCAGAAAAAGATAATGTGGAGCACACGTAAATTACATAACTGCGCTAAAGTTTAATGGTCTTTTTATTTAGTATGTATATATTTTATAACAAATTGGTAATTGTAGCAAGTTATGGCTGCCCTGGAAAACTTTATTTAATAATTTGTACGATATTAAACAATTTCTCGTTTTAAAAAATCAGGGATAGGCGACTGCATATTGTTAAGTCTTTATAGATAGATAGGTGGTTTAGAGAATGCTATTATTTGTTAACAATATTGGGCATGTTGCACTGGAATGAATTTTTGAACCTTATTTTAATTTTAAGTTTTAAAATCATAATTTAAAAAAAAAAATGAAAATTAATTTGTTCCTCCATAATTTTAAAAGATCTAGTTAATCAAATCGGAATATTATTACAATTGTTAATTTCCATAATCTTATCACCAAATTTAAATATACCATTTTCCCTTTGTATTGATTCCTTACAGCCGAACGGTTTGATTCCCTTTCCCTTTGCATTGATTCGTTACAGCGGAGCAAAACTTTTCGTGTAGAACTAATTAAAGAATGTTCTTCATGAATCTAAACTCTTATTTCAACAACATGTCATCCTGCCCTTTTGCCGTCAATCAGACTAATGTATGATGTAAAGCATTTATATGGAAGGTGTTAGCACCTGGACTTTGCAACCTGTTGCTCAACGAATCACTTCTATATCTTTAGATCCTCGACAAGACAATTCATATTCGTAATCAAATTAATATATTATACGATACTTTTTATATTCAACCACACTAGCGCTTAGATATTGAACTCTTTTCGCATCCCTGTATAAGTTTCATTCTTTATACCCGTATGACTATATAGTCCAAGGGTATAATAAATTTGCCATTACGTTTGTGACGCAGAGAAGGAGGGGGGGTAGATATAGACTCAAGTGTATGGATCGGAACAGAATCGAAAAATAAATCGATTTAGCTATGTATGTCCGTCCGTCCGTCCGTCCGTCCGTCCGTCCGTCTGTCCGTCCGTCCGTCCGTCCGTCCGTCTGTCCGTCCGTCCGTCCGTCCGTCCGTCCGTCCGTCCGTCCGTCATCACGATAACTCAAAAAGTAAAGGAGCTAGGATTATGAAATTTTCACAAATTCGTTTTTATGCAAAAAACGGAATCGAGTTTTAAATTCAGCCATTTTGGTCCACGGGTTCGAGTACCTGCCATACAACTTCTAATTTTATATGAGCATTACTCTATACCTATGGAAGCTGCGTATCTGAAATTTTGCCAAAAGTAGTTTAGTATAATGGCCAAAGTTACTGCAAAATTTGGTTGGTCTACTGCAGAGCGTTCGAGTAGCTGCCATACAACTCCTTCTTTTATATGAGCTTTACACTACACCTGATGAAGCTGGGTGTCTGAAATTTTGCAAAAAATAGTTTAGTGTAATGGCCAAAGTTACTGCAAAATTTAGTTGGTCTACTGCTGAGGGTTCGAGTAGCTGCCATACAACTCCTTCTTTTATATGAAGATTACACTACACCAAATGAAGCTGGGTGTCTGAAATTTTGCCAAAAATAGTTTAGTGTAATGGCCAAAGTTACTGCAAAATTTGGTTGGTCTACTGCAAAGGGTTCGAGTAGCTGCCATACAACTCCTTCTTTTATATGAGCATTACTCTACACCTAATAAAGCTCAATGTTTGAAATTTTGTCAAAAGTAATTAACCGGATGATATAATGTATATGTTACGGTCATACGGGTATCCCAGAGTTGACACAGTCTACTCTACTATACTCTTCCTCGTTTTATTCTTATATCACTGGAGGACCATGGAGCTTCCATCAAGTTTCTATAACGTACCCTGTTCTATTACTCTGTTTATTTCATTTCTGACAATGTTTTTCCACAGCTTTTAATTTCCTTTGTAATTGATCTTCTCCAAGTTGTTTTAGCTCTATCCACACCTCGTTTTCCCTGGGGGTTCCTATTTAGCACCTAACGCGAAATTTTTTTTGCGATACTTTTTTTGTGTAACAACACTAGTAGTAAGATCTTGAAATTCTTTATGTATTCCTATCAAACTATACTTAGTTGCATGTAATTTTCGAGTGCCCCTTAGCCCCATTCAAACTCTAACCAAATTAAAATCTTATCTAACGCTTTTTATTTGTTACACATCCCTTGTAATACTAATTTTATTAAACAATGCATTAAGTACTTTAAACCCATTATAAAGATCTTAGGTTTTTAACTTTAAAATATTAATCACAAGCAACCCCATTAAAATTTTTAATTTAAATTTTGAAAATATGGCATGTCGAAATTTTATTGAAAAATTCCTAAGTTTATTCTATTTAGTTTACAATTCTTCAATAATTCCAATAATTCTTTAATCATAATTCATTAAATGAATTTAAACAATTATTATTAACCAATACTCTAAAATTTTGAATTAAATTTGAACTAAACATTATAAAAGTTCATCAAGTAAAACACTCAAAGCAAAAACTTATCATAAATAACACATAGCCATCGTTTTTTTTTAAATATGTCAAAGG
The DNA here is from genome assembly GCA_963082915.1 of Dolichopus griseipennis. Classification (NCBI taxonomy): domain Eukaryota; kingdom Metazoa; phylum Arthropoda; class Insecta; order Diptera; family Dolichopodidae; genus Dolichopus; species Dolichopus griseipennis. The sequence continues at coordinate 25,777,824 of OY720443.1, forward strand.
TGGACTTATGTGACATCATAAAAAATCGTCGCGACATTTAGGTAACTGTGTAACAAGTAAAAAAAACCGTTATAAAATTCGTAAGCGATTCTGTACTCTTTTTGTTGCAATTTGATAAAATCAATTTTATTTTTTAGTTTTTTTTTTTGTATTTTTTTTTTTATTAAAAGTTCAAAACATTCGAATGGAATTTTAAAATAAAGTGCACGTACGTAATCGATTGTAATCGATTGACTTATTATAATTATTGAACTTTTGTTTTTTTTTTTAAAGTGATGTAAGGTTATTTTACAACTTTTTTTTCGTACAATTTTACAGTTATGAAAATCAATAAAAACGAGGAAGAGTGTAGTAGAGTAGACTGTGTCAACTCTGGGATACCCGTATGACCGTAACATATACATTATATCATCCGGTTAATTACTTTTGGCAAAATTTCAAACATTCAGCTTTATTAGGTGTAGTGTAATGCTCATATAAAAGAAGGAGTTGTATGGCAGCTAAACGAACCCTCTGCAGTAGACCAACCAAATTTTGCAGTAACTTTGGCCATTATACTAAACTACTTTTGGCAAAATTTCAGACACGCAGCTTCCATAGGTATAAGTAATGCTCATATAAAATTAGAAGTTGTATGGCAGGTACTCGAACCCGTGGACCAAAATGGCTGAATTTAAAACTCGATTCCGTTTTTTGCATAAAAATGAATTTGTGAAAATTTCATAATCCTAGCTCCTTTACTTTTTGAGTTATCGTGATGACGGACGGACGGACGGACGGACATACATAGCTAAATCGATTTATTTTTCGATTCTGATCCGATCCATATACTTGAGTCTATATCTACCCCCCCTCCTTCTCTGCGTCACAAACGTAATGGCAAATTTATTATACCCTTGGACTATATAGTCATACGGGTATAAAAATATCGCATTAAATTTTTAGAGATTTTTAAAAAAGTTGAGGAAGTTTAAAGTCAGTATTAATTCAATTACTAATGGAAGTTTTTTTATGTGAAATACTTTTTTTTAAGAAATAAAATTGGGTCAGATTTTAGAGGCTTTGTTGCTTTGTAGTATTTGAAAACTAATTCATTATAATTTTAATTTAATTTATTGAACTTTTTCAATCCAAAAACTTTATAATTGAACATTTGAAGCAATTGTTGAATTAATTATTTTTGTAATATTAATAAAGTTTTAAACAGTCAAAGTTCAGATTAGATCTATTATAGGATTTGCCATTACATTTGTAATGCTGAGAAGAAGAGAGGATTGATATAGACTCAAACATTTCTATATAACTATTGAATCTGCGTGTCTGGAATTTTTCCAAAACTCATTAACTGGAATAAATTATGTTTATATACGATCATACATGTATCCTAGAGTTGATGCAGTTTACTCTACTACACTTTTCCTCATTTTTAATTATCTTATCCAATTAACTATCGTAACTTTTAAATATGTTGACAATTTTGACTCTTTTTTAAAACTTGAAAAATCGCTTAAACTTATAGTTGTAAGTGATGACTTTTTAGCTGCAGATGACTGAAGATTCATTTAAAGTATTTTGATATTAATGGTGTTTTAACAACTTTGTAATAATCAAGAAATCATTTCCAAAAACTGGTATGGGAATTAATCCCTCATCTCTAAAAGAAATATGAAATAATACCCTAAAAATTAAGGGGTTATTTCATTATTTTGTAATAATTTAAATTAAATTTGATAGCCGCCAGTTAAATTATTGAAGCTAAAATTTGTATTTAACACTAAAATCAAACGAATTGTATGGAAAATCGGCATATCATTTTCATTAAATAATGTGTTAGTTTCTAAAATTTATAATAAAATGTAATAAAAATGGTTTAAAAATAATTATTTTCGAGGTTGGGGTTTGCCACGAATCTCTGCGAATTTATTTATTAAAACTGATTTCGAATATATAAAATTTTAATCAAAAGAATGGTACAGGAATTCGGCAAACCTAAAATTCATACAAAAATAAATTCGAACCAGTTCGGAGTCTCGCACTTTAGTACTATTTTATTAGTAAATGCTATTTATGTGTTATTTGCATATAACATCCATAAAAAGCTAAGGATTATTTAATCAAGCGTATTTAATTGGTGTACTATTTTATAGTGAAATTTTCGGAAAAGTATAGTTGCAATGGTGTCAGTTCATGCTTGTATCCGCCATTTTTGAACGTTCGTTCAATGTACAAAACTAGTTACCAGATCTCGAAGAACTGGTAATGTCATGTGACTTGAGTTAAAGGTATTTTTGTATCTGTGACTAATATTATTCCAATTAAATTTTTTGGTTTATATTTTTTTTTAAATTACGAATGTTTGTAATATGTTAATGTATTTGATATTATTAACATAGAATCAATAAAATATTTTCCACTTTTAATTAAACTTGAGCACACGTCTCGAATAAATGGTCGTTCCTCAAAATATTGTTCTATCCACCGGTTTAAAATTAAAGTCTATTTAAATGAAAATTTGTAATTTAATTAAAACTCTAGAACTTTAAAATAAAAATTGCCTTCTAAAATTCAACTGATGTTAGTAGGTGGTTTTATCTTTACTGTCTATAGTTAAACTACACTGTTTCTTCAATTCTATTTTTAATTTATTTTAAAAATAGACTCTCATTCTGAAATTGCTTCCGCCTGTATTTATATTTAAAAAAAACAAGGAAAAGTTAAAATGAAGAATTTTATGGACAAAATTTTTTCCAAGCATTTATCTATTCCTAGAAATCACAACACCCTCGATTCGTCAAAGTTTATATTTTTTTAATTAATTTTTACTAGAGAAATTTGATAAGATATTGGTAGGTGGAAGTTTTCAAATTCTAAATAATTTGATTTCAATATACAGGTATGCTTAAAAAAAAACATCAATATGGAATTATTGAAATTATAAAGAAAAAATTTTCATAAAAATCACTTATCAAACTCCCACGTATGAATACTTCAATTTTCTTCAATCTTCAAATCTTACAACAAGCATCTTAAATTATTGCAAAAGAAAACTTTTAAAAATTAATTTTCTAGAATTTCCTTTAAATTTTTTGTTTTTTTTAATATGCTAAAAAAATAATATGTGTGTATAAGAAAATATTGAATATCTAAATATTAAAGAAATAAAATCAAATAAAAATGAAATTTAAAACTTTTTCATTGGAAAAATTTAACTTCTAAAAAAAAAACAAACGAAAAAAACTTTTATATTGGCACTTTTATTGTTTCTATTGAGTGGTGTAATAGAAGTTTCAGAAATATTTTTTTATAAAGGTAATGATTTATAAAATATAAATATTAATGTAATACCGAATAATTGGGCTAGAAAAATGTTGAAGCAAAAAAAAATTACTGAAAATGCGCAATTTGTATTTTTGATCACTTCCTATAAGTATGCAAATTTTATACTCATTTTCCTGAGAGTATGAAATTTTCTTCCGTATGCAATTATCTAGTTTTTTGAGGTATTCTAGTCCTTTATATTCCATTTGTGTATTTTATATGTTAAGAATTTACAGTAACATCATTAATTGCGATATTATTTTTTGTAATTTCCATGCCTATTAAGTTATAATTTTATTTTTATATTTGAAAGTCATTAAAGAATTTTGTTTCTCAAAATTTATAAATTGGAACTTTCAAGGAGTACGAAATATATTCTCCTGGTTAAATACATGTTTTTATAACCATTCATGTTTTTATAAGATTTCCTGAAATTATGCTACTTTTATTTTGGTTTACTTCCTGAAAGTATGCAAATTTTTGTTTTATTTTTCCTGGAAGTATGAAATTTTTATTTCCCCCCTGCAAGTATGCAATTCCAACTTTAATTTTTTCCTAAAAGTATGCAATGTTTTTGAATTAAAAAGCATTAAAAATCAAAAATTAAATGTTAATGTATCATTAGCATAGTGTAATAATATCTTTATATATGAAGTGCTTTTCTACGTGCAAATTTAAAGAAAGACTCACGTAGTGGATATAGTTTGTAGTAGTTGCTTCATGGAAACAATTTTCTTAATTTTTCGAAACGGTTTTCTAACAAATTATGACCAGACTGACAAAGTTTTATATCCAAAAACTACAAAACTTTTTTTTTAAAATCAATGAAGTTTATTTTTAATAAATCGAGGAATCACTTTTTTTCAGAAATTCTTTTACTATAATATCATATTTTATAATTTGATGATTTCCTACACTGTACTGTCAAGAGTTGACTCCTTTTACATTAAAATTGAGATAACACATTTATATCTTTATTTTGACAGAAATTTTTGAATATCTGTAGGTTCCTTGTTTGTGAATCCTGTATTTGTGAGAAGCACTAGTGAAAGTACTTTAAATTTTCAATGGTAGGATTGTATTTTCGTTTTTTGGGCTCAAGAAACATGAAACGCAGGTATCACTTAAAGGACTTTGAAATGATAAAAACAACACAATATTTTATTTTTATTATATTTAAAACAATTTGTTTTTCAATTATTTTTAAAATGTCGTACAGGAATTTATTAAACCCTTGAAAATTTTTTTATAAAGAACACTTCAATATTTAAAAATAAAATATATTTTTAAAATATTTTAAACTATCGAGAACATCTCAATGAAAATAAAGAATTTAGAGAATTACTTAAAAAATTCCTAATTTCTCAACACAAACATAATGTTAAAAAATCGGTTTATCAAAATTTCACAAGTAGGATGAAGTTCAGGGTTTTTCTATATAAAAATCATTTTAGTTTAGGGTTAAAATTGGAAAAATTCTTTTAGAGCTCAATGAACTTAAAGGCTATAGTAGAAAATCTCAAAAGTTTAATGAATTTTCAATATGTTGTAATATTAAAAATAAATATTTTTTTTTTGTAAGTATGGATTAGGTATGGGCTTTCCTTAAATAGAACCCAAATTTTTCAAGGTTATTTATAGTTGTATTTTTTTAATATGGAATTTCAGTATAGAACGTTTTAAATAACAAGGAATAGGTATTATTTGATATAAGCTTCATAATTTTTAAAGGAATTGGATTTGGTAAAAAAGGGAAGAGCTCTATCTAAGAAATTCTGAAAAAAGGATGATTTTTGGTCTTATGATTATTTTATGATTAGGCTAAACAAAATATTTCTCACTTATTGGGTCTCAATTAAATATGATTTGACCGATTTCCTTAAAATTTTATCAATTTTAATCTATATAACATAATATAAACATTATACAAACGGATTGGGCCTGCAATTCGGGTTCAGTAAATCCCTTTTTCCCATGTAGAAAATCTCTTTTTTTTACGTTCTCTAAAAGGCTTATAATTCTGATTGTAAAACCCAACTGTAAAACCCTTATAAACGAAACTTTAAAAAAAATATACTAAACCGACCGAGATTATGGAAAGCTCCCAATGTAAAGACCTTATTAATGGCTCATAATTTAATTAAATATTTTTAATATCATTTTAAAACAAAATTATGATGATGAATCTTTGGCTATTTATTGAAAACTTTAGTCTAATATTATATCTTGGGGAGATGTAAAATTAGGTCCATTATTCGAGTAGCGCTTAATCCGAAAGAAGATAATAATTATCTTAATCGTTAATATCCATTAAAATTACTTCCTTTTAAATTTGGGCATAGAATATTCGGAGAATTTTTTTCTTTTTTTTAAGTTCTAACTCTTCACCAGGTAAGCTAATAAGTCTATCTATGTCATAGGTATATTTTGTAACAAGAGTGACATATTCCTATTATTAGAATTGGTCCTAATGAATTTCACATACAATTTAAACGTGAGATAGTTCTAGGCCTTAGTTCTAATAGTTCTATAACATGTAGAAACGTTTTATTTGAATTATATGGTATTCTGCATCTGTGAGCTATATTGTCCAATTAAATTATATGTTTACATAGTAATTTATTTTTTGACGAATGGTAGCTGAGTCGATTTCGAAAACCAGATAAAGGTTTTAACAATTTTACCGGAAATGAATCATGACTTTTCCAATTACAGGTTGATATTCTAACTACTGCACCACCCAGCCGTTTTATTTTAAAGCAAAGCTTCTCGAACTTTATTTCTTCTTTAAAATCCTGTACCTAATAGATGTACGAGGTAATTTTAAAGACCATTATTCTTCCAATAATTTTGTTAACTTATATTATAAATTTAATATCGTTTTTAGAAAATTAAACTAGATTTTTACTTAGATTAATTGTTTCAACATAAATCAACAACTATTTTTTTTTTAACCAAATAAAATATTTATCTTTCAATTTAATTTTAAGTAAATGTTCTAAACTATTAGTTATGAAAAGTAAAAAAAAATTATAAATATAAAAAATATTTGACCCAAATAATATACTTGTAGAAAAATTGCACTTTAATTTGATTAATATTATATTTTATATATTATATATACATAATAACATAAATTTAGTCTCTGTATATGTTTAATATTCTAAAATATTAAAAAAATGTTCATATGTGTACATCATGTAAAACTAGTAACAAAAATGAGCACATTCCAATTTAACAAAATTGTGGGATCTTAAAAAATCCAGTATTTTAAGAATTTTTATTTAATAGCCTCTTCCATTTTAAATGGGATTTTAAATTAAGTCTATAATGAATATAACACAACATTATTGTAATAAAAATTCATTTTTAACGCATAGGGGTTGAACGTCAGACCACATAAAACGACATTGTCAGGTTTCAACTATATTAATTTAAAAGTTTGTCGTATGTCGACCATAGCCTTGGTTAACAATATACGAGGCAATGGTGATAGTAAAAAAATTTTATTTCCATATTTCAATTAAAATTAATCAATATTGCTCCCAATGTAATTTGATTACATAGCGTCAAGTACGTAAAATTTAATTATACTGATTGGATTCCTTTTGCGACCTCCTTTTCTGACAAGCTACAACGATCATGGCCTATACCATATTTATTAGATATTAGTTTGAAAAGTTAACTCACATTCATAACGCTTAACACTAAACGCACAAGCATGACAAGTGACAAAAGCTTTGTGCTAAAATATAATGCGAATGCAACGAATGACAATTAGCTAAAGTTGGCGATTGAAAACAAGTGATGCCGACTTTACAGATTTAAAATTTTAATTTTTTCTGTTTCACAAAAGCAAGGCTGGAGGAATAGTGGTCGTGTTGGAGTCTCTTCATTAACCATCAATGACTTCTCTATCTATGTACAATCCCAGTAGTTTCTCCAAGACTTATACATTTGTGTTGGATCAGATCTGATTAAAAGCAATTCATTATAAAAATATATATAAAAATATTAACTAACATATGAACTGAGACGTTCTTGGAAAATCGCCGTTACATTCTAATCCAGTGAACTTTTTTTCAGTTAAATATTTTTAAATATTTTATTAAAAAATTTAAAGAAATTTTTATAATATTTCAAAATCATAAAAATGTTTAGATTTTATATTTCTTTATTTTTTTAACATTAAAAGGAAACTGAAAAAAAAAAAAAAAATTCAGGATTCAGGATACTTTCAGGAATAAAAAAAAAATGATACAAGAATACTCGTATATCAGTATTTCATAGTTCTTTTCAGCTCTTCATAAATTTCTTGTTGCTCGTAAATAATTTTCAACTGAATAAAACTGATTTACTTCTAACAAAATACACAATCTTTAAATTACAATTATAGGAATCTTCTTAGATGCATTATTTATCCTTGGAGATAAAGTTAGCTAGTTATAACCAATATAGTCCATGCGACGATGTGACGAAGTAAAATATCTCTAAAGACTGTTGCAGGGAGTTGTTACTTAGTTTTTGAGGTCGTTTCATTTGATGTGAAATTCAAATATAGAACAAAAGTCATTGTATGTTATCTGCTTGATTCAGTCACAGTGCCCCCTGTAATAAAAATCGATCCATAAGAAATGAAACCGTATTTTCAGTAAACCTTTTATTTAGCAAAACTAATGCAATTAAATAACATCTTGTCTTAACACACTATAAGAAGATTTTAAAATGCAGTAGTAGGGATTATGAACGTTTAATTAATTATTTAAGTTCAAAAGAATTATACAAATTTAGTACACTAAGACTGACTGGATAATACTAATTTAAAAATGACAACTAAAAAAGAATCAATTCATTCTTAAAATTTGAAATGTTTGTACATCTGTCTGTTATTAAAATAAATAAATAGCTTTTTATGATTTATTTTGAATTTTTGGAACTTATTTTAAAAAAAAATGTTCTTCTTAAATTTCGAAAATAGTTAAATATTATAAGTTGATTATATTTTTATACTATGCATATAACGAAAAATTAATTTAGAATAAAATTTATAGGGTTCATTTAAGTTCTATTTTAATTTACATTTAAACGTGGTGCCATGATATAAGGCCATATGTCACTCGGGTGAGTCATAATATAATAATATGTGATGGGTTTATGACACATAATTTTTAATAGAATTATTCAAATACTTTGATTTTGTAACCGACTTATAAAATCCCTTCTAATTCAAAATCTACCACTTACACAATTCTAAATTTATCTTATATATATCGCAATATATATTATATTTTCTGAAAATGGAGAATTCCCTGATTTTGAATCCAACTTAAAAATACCTCTCCATTCAAAATAACGTATATAAATGTATACCTACATATTAGGTAAAAGGCGTATAACTCTGATATGGTCGAGGTCTGGTCAAACACCCGCGAACGCGACATTCCTGCGTAGTACATGGTTGCGTAATCTTGACTAAAATACTAGGATTACCCTTACATTGTCAATGCAAAATGCAATTAAAAAGTCTTTTGCTCTTGTGCTCAAAATCTCCGTAAAACTCACTTTTTTCTTAATTCCTGAAGATGCAAGCTGAGATGGCAAAACCTTTTTTAGCCCTCGGTAAATACATGAAACCACCTAACCGCCAAAACACAGATTTAATTTTGAATAGAAAGGCATCATGGAGAATATTCCTTTTAAATTATCTTTTTCTAATTTCAAAAGGTACAAGTTCGGATGGCAAAACATTTTTGTATCTCTCGGTATATAGGTACATAACTAAATCACCAAAACATGGTTTTAAGCTTCAATAGTAGGAGATTTTATCCTTTAACAACATCTCTTCTAGTATCTGGTAAAACAATCTGAGACGGGAAAACTTTTTTTATCTCTCGGTAAATACATCAAACCACCATATCTCAGACTAAAACTAGAATAGAAGGTAATCGGGGTGAATATTCTTTTTACAGAATCTTTTCCCAATTCCTGGAGGTGCAAGCTAGGTTGCCAAAACAATTTTTTAAAGTCAACAACCAAGTCACCACCACCAAGACTTGAGTTGAATATTTAAGCTTAGAATTTTACTTTTGAAAATTTTACTTAAACTTCAACAATATTATTAAAACTCCAGCCTTATAGTAAGTTCTGTAGTAAAAGGATTTAACAAACATAATTTGTTCACTACTTAAATCAAATATTTTTATGATGAAACCACTGTCAAGCCAATATTTCCTTTTGATTTTCTACAAATCAAAATAATTTTTAAAAATAATAATTCCTTTATATACTTACATATTACTCTGCATCAGCATAACTGCATCCCTGCAACTTTTGACAAACCATTTAAAAAAAATTTGTCACAATCCTTTTTCAATACCTTACTCCCGTAATAATGAGTACCTTAATATAGTATATGACTATACAACTTCATTGTATAATATTTTGTGGTTTTTTCTTGATGATTTTTCAACAATCAATTTTGTTGCTGCCACAATTTGTAAAAATCAACAACATTTTTATATTTTACTATCAATATTATATTCCACATTCTATTTTATACTAAAGGACACAATAATAAAATATAGAATATCTTAAAATACACTTCAGCAATTTCCAGGATCTTTCTTCTGCACGGACTGATAAAGAATTTAAGGTGTTTATTGTGTAAGAAGTGTAAGTGTGGTTAACCAAATAAACCGTACAGACGTTCCGTTTAAGGAATTGAAGAAAAAATCCAATAGTAAAAACCAGAAAAAAAGTCCAATAACTGCAAGATAAGAATCATCCGTTGAATCCATATCTTCTCTCCAAAAATTTATGCTTTCAATTTTATCAATTGAAACTGCTGACTTGAATTAGTAGACAATCTTGTTTTGGATGTTACTTGAATTGTGATTGAGTAGACATATATAACATATGGAATTTTATATAATTTGTAAAAATTTTCCAGATGCATTTTGGGAACATACACACCATTATAATAAGAGTGTAGGATTTGGCACTTCTTTCAAAATACCTCGTCTAACAATGGACATATTTTTTTTTACTTTCTTCTCCTATTATACTTAGATGTGCATTCCATTTCATTGATTGGAAGATGGTTCAATTTATAAATTTTTGTATATATATAATATATGACCTGTAGAAGGAACTTTATTGAAAACCTCATTCGAGATATCATCGGTGAAGGATTTATAAACTCTGATTATATAAGAACTTATGGTCAAAAAAGATAGAAAATTATCAAGAGGAATCAATTTAATTCAATCTTCAAATTTTATATGTTATCCAATATTTTTTTTGAAATTTTTTTTTTCCTTTTATCGACCGGGAAAATGTTTTTTTTATAATTTTGATTTTTACCCCGAAAATATTGAAAAAAATTTTTATTTTTTTGAAAAATAATATTTTTTCAAGAAATTTGGGTTTATTTTTTGTTAAGAGTCATATTTATATGTTTTATTTGATATATACTCTTGTCATATAAATTTGGTCCTTTTTGAGAATGCCTCTAGGAGTCGAAGCGATATAGTTTGAAAAATCTAGTCCCCAATTCTGTAATAGAAGCTGAAGAAGGATAAACAAATAAGCTATGTCCGAAAAAATCGCGTTTAAGTTTTTGGTGGCTATATCTTCTGAGGCCGGCTTAAGGCTCGAACAATTTTAATTTTTCTTCCTATATTTGGGTTCTAGAATAAAATCAGTGGGCGCCTGTTTTCCAATACGCTGATCCGACAGTTGGATCCCAAAAAAACGTAACTATTTTCAAAAAGACCAAAGTCATTTGAATATACACCAATTTCATGTAAAAATGCACCAAGTTCACGTGAAAATACTGTAAATAGAAAACTTTTGATGGAATGGAATCAAGCTGAAAACTAACAAGCCCTATTCTTCTATCAAATAGTATATAAATATATATTTGCGTGGAAATTTTTTTTGGAGTAAATTGAAGATGAAAAGAGGTGGCGGAATTGATTAAAGATTTTCAAATTTGGTTGGAGATTAAATGCATTTAGATGATTGGAAAAAACGAAAATTGATTTCTTTGGAAAAAAAAAGAATTAAATAGAAAGCATATATATATATTTAAGATTAAGAATTTGTATGGATTTTATTGAATGGAAAATTTTCTGAAGGGATTTGGAATCTCAAATTTTAGTTAATGCATCAGTGAGAAATTAGAAGAAAGAGAAAGAAATAAAATTGAATAAAACAAAAAAAAAAAAAAAATTGTATTCGATTGAAAAACAATTAAATTAAGAAAATTTTATATATTTTGATTCGGATGTAAAAAGTTAATATAGGATATTAAGTTGTTGTTGAAGATTTTTTATAAATATGTTATCTTATACATACTAAGCCTTTACATTCCTCTAGGAACTGCTTGGAATGCTAATACAATTAAGAGTTATAAATAGAGCAGCGGTAACTTAAGTCAATGACCTATTTTCCGAGAATTTATAAAAACTAATAAAGTTTCAATTATATTTATTTTAAAATTAATAAAGTTAATTGATTAAAAAATACCCAACGTAATAAAATTCTTGTTTTCCAAAAAATGGTATAAATTCTAAAGGGTTAAAATATTTATTACAAACTTCTGCATTGATAATACACAATGCAGAAGCTTGTATGATATGATTGAATTACACAAACTTGTAGAGAATTAATCAATATTATTCAATTATTGTAACCATTTTCTGTATGCTGCTTTATAACCACTTAATCAAATTAAAAAAGAGTTAAACTTCTCAGGTCTCATTGATCTTCTATTTTAGTATTTACGTGGGATATGTTTAGTAGATTAGAATTTATAACTTTTATTCCTCACTGCATTCCAAGTTCGGTTCGAAAATTATGGAACTATGCTCAAAAACAGTAATTTAATATATAGTATCTAAAAACTCCCATTTCTATTTTTCGCACATATTTAATAATTAATTATTAGCTTCAGATCAAATGGTTAAGGGCTGGATCAACAGTGGTTAGTGTGCTGAACTTTCATGTGAAGGCCCGTGTACGAATTCTCGTTTTAACTCGTCTCAGCTACCATTCGCCATTGGGTTCAAATTAATGACTTAATCAATAATTAATAATTATATATCTTTAATAAAAAAACCAATATTAATATAACAATATAAACAAATACAAAATTTGAAGAAATAATTTAATTGAATAATATAACTCACAGATATAGAATACCATATAACTCAAATACAAAGTTATTACAATATTAACAAAATAGAATTGTATCTATTGAAAATTTAAGATGTTTCTCCATGTTATAAGGACAAGTTCTATTTCAGTTTTAAATGGTATGTGGAATTCATTAGGATCAATTCTAATAACAGGAATATAATATGACTCCCTGATCCATAATGCACCTATGTTATAGACAGGCTACTTAGCTTAGCATTTGAACAGTTAGCACTTGAAAAATTATATTTTTAACTCCTAATTTCTTTTAATTTCTCCTCTTATATTAACTGTTATTTAAGACTTTTCTAGCTTGAATGTTGCACAATCTCTGATTCTAATTATAATCCTAAATTTAATAAACTACCACAAAAGTCTTCCAATATATTTACATATATATTAAATTTTGATACAATTTAGTTTTTTTCAAATTATAGTTTTAAAAGTTCGGCAACTGCGTCAGGTTTTATAATGCTATCAATCTGTGATCACGAATGTTTCTGATATATAATCAAAAATTCAGAGTTCATCATATATAAAACATTCTTGTGTTAAAATGTGATAGGTTCAACTACCAATTATACAACTGCGTAAATTAATGTAATCATATCTTCAATATAATATGTACTTATTAAATACTTAATAAACCTGAACCCATGATCTAGTCAAATATTATTTTATAGTTAAGGATGATCAAATTTTATGTAAATAAGTTGCCTAATTTACTACCTAATCCAACTGAACTATCTAAAACTCCTCTATTAAGTTCCTTATTTAATATTTAAAACTAATTCAGTATCTTACAGATAATTAATGTCTTATATCGAATAATATTTTAAATAAGGAAATGGAAATCTTTTCTTAGAATAATTCTAATTTAATTCAAATACTAATCATTTGAAAATTGTGCTTCTAGAATTAGTTTAATTAAAAATTTAATAAAATAAATAACATCCAACTTAACGATATAGGTACTGACAGTGTGTAATTGATACTTTTCACAAAACTAAATTTTAATTCTAATGTGTGATTACTAGGAAAGATAAAATTAAATTTTAATTACTAAGCACTGACAATTTTAATCCCATGCTAATGTTAATAATAAAAACTTATCAAACCTCTTCCAATCTACGGGTTTTAACTAATAAAAAAAAAAACAAATTAAATAATAGGTAACTAAAAATATATATTATTTAATTTAATTTATTTTTTCTCAACATTAATTAAGTCTAAAACTTTATCCAATAACATCTGAATAACTCTATTAAATTTAGTAGGTATACTAATTGTCTTAATTTTTTTAATTTTTAACTTTATAATTATAGATATTAATTTAAAATTACAGTTTTATTATATATTTAATATTATTTCCTATAAGATACTAATTTACAGTTATACTATATAATTAAAAATATAAAAAAATTTATTTAATTATATTTAATAAATAAATTTTTCAAATATATCACCATAATTAAAAAAACAACAATTTTTATTAACAAAAATACCAATTGATCACGAATGATTATTCTTAAATAAAAACAATAGGTAATTCTTGCACCAGGAAGTGAAAATATGTATGATTATATATTACCTTTGAGATTTTTTACCTTTAATTTTAATTCTTTACCTTTGTAAAAATGCCATATTTTTAACACATTCATAAAATACCACTAAGATGTTGGGTATTTGATTGTGTTATATACAGTGTTCAACTAAAGCGAAGAATTGTATACAGAATTTCATAAAAAAAAAACGCCTACGACAAAAGTGGTGACAGATATATTTTAAATTCAAATTAAGTTATATTTACCGTTCAGACTTCAGATTGTACAAAGGTATATGTAGGTGATATTGAAGTAATTCAGGAAATTTTATTAAAAATATTTATTTAGACCAATTAAATTCGCAGTTCTTTAAAAAAAAAAAAAAAAACTGTATTGTAATGATTGCGTTTTATTTATAAATTGAAATAAATTATTGTGCCGCTCTAGATTTAGAGATACAGATTTAAAATAATTTTTTATTTTTTTATTTTCGTCTCTTGTTCTGAAAACCTTTCAACATTAATTTATAAAATTTTTTTTTTTTAATTTAAACTTTAAAGAATAAAAAAAAAAATACTAAAATTAATTTTTATCGCCCATCAAAATCAGAAATCAAGGTCTTACCTTTATTACTTAATTTAATTTCATAGTTGATTTTTTGTTCTCTACATTTCATTCATAGGTACGACAAGTCAAAAGTATTCGAGTCTCGAAATTCTAGAATTGTAATTACGGCATTTTATTTAGAATTAAATTAAAGTATAATTTCATTTTTGATAACTTATTTTGATTAGACCTATGAATTTTTTTTTTTTATAATTTTGGGTGATGTGGTACAATAATAATTGTTTACCTGTATTTTTTTTTCTTTTCAGGTATAAAATTCTTGATTAATTAAAAAATTAAGAAATAATAATTACGTAATTGTTATTTGCTGTCAAAATTACAAATATAGAAAAAAAAATTGTATAATATGTTTTCATGTCGAGAAATTCACTGCTGGATACAAAAGAGAGTTATTAATAATAATGTTTTTTTTTTGTCTTCAAATAATTTTGACATGTCTTTTAAGTTTTTTACAAGAAGCAAAAATTAGTATTGAATATTCATTAGAATCTGATGACTATCTTAATTATTACTTCAGCATTTTTGATGTTTTTTTGTTATTGTGTTTCAAATGTAATATTATACGTCTAATTAGTTGAGAAAAAAAAACAAGAAACGGCAACACTTTTTTTTTGTAAAAACAAAATTAAGTAACATGTGAAATGTGTACATAACTTTGATTTCGTTTTATTGGATTAATTTGTAAAGTAAATATTTAAAAATATAACGACATCACCGTTTATTTTTGTTTAAAATAATATTGCCGTTATGTTTCTAAGAATGGCAGAACTTTTACTTCTTATTTGAAAATTTACTATTTGAAGTAAAACCGAACGAAACTGGCATCACTCTGCAGTATAATGTTCGCTAAATAATATTAACGACTAGCTAATACCCGGTGCGCGTTGCTGCGCCTCTCAATGGAGGTTTAATTGAATTTGATGTTACTGCAAAAAGTTAACACAAAACTTCACACGTAAACTTTAATTCACATGTAAATTTTAAAATGTGTGAAAGCAATCTTTTTAAAACGATTTTTCTAGGATTATTCTAGTAATTTTTGAAACTTTCTGTAATTCAAAGCAGTACGAACTACTTTCCAAATTTTGACGTAATTTACTTCCAAAAAATTTTTTTGAAAAATCGCAAGGCCGACTGTTAACAGACTCAACTCCATTTTCAAGTAGCTTCACACATATAAAATTTGAGGTAAACCGGTCAAATCGTTTTTAATTTAGAGTTAAGTAACGCAAAAATCTATTAAAAGCCACTGTGCCCCACTGGGTTAACGGAACTACACTTTCTCTTTGGGCAAAGCAGTATTGCGCAAAATTGGACGTAATTTGCTTCCAAATCACTCAACAAAATTTTTTTGGGGCTTTCTTTTTAGCCAAAGCAGTACTTCGCAAATTTTGACAATATTAGCTTCCAAAATTATTTTGACCAACCGTCGGGCCGACATGGGTTAACAAATTCCATATCTGTTAATAGTGTCAACTCAATTTTCACAGGGGAGCACGTATATAAAATTTAAAGAAAATGGTCAAACCGTTTTTAATTTAGAGTTAAGTATTGAAAAAACCTATAAAAAGCTGTTGGCCCCAATGGGTTAATGCAAGTCAATAAAATTTTTTTCTGGGTTTTCTTTTTAGCCAAAGCAGAATTTCATAAAATCGGACAAAATTCGGACCCAACATTTTTTTTGACACCCCGTCGGCCCAACATGGGTTAATAAATTCCAAAACTGTTAATAGTGTCAACTCAATTCTCAAGGAGCATCACGTATACAAAATTTGAAGTCAAATTGGTCGAACCGTTTCGAATTTAGAGTAAAGTATTGAAAAAACCTATAAAAAGCTTTTGGGCCGCAATGGGTTAATGGAACTCAACAAAATTTTTTTTGGGGATTTCTTTAACGGTAAAGCAGAATTTCGTAAGATCGGACAAAATTTGGATCCAAAATTTTTTTTGACCACCCGTCGGCCCGACATGGGTTAACAAATTTCAAAACTGTTAATAGTGTCAACTCAATTCTCAAGGAGAATCACGTATACAAAATTTGAAGTCAATCGGTCAAACCGTTTCGAATTTAGAGTATAATATTGAAAAAAGCTATAAAAAGCTGTTGGGCCGCAATGGGTTAATGGAACTCAACAAAATTTTTTTTGGGGCTTTCTTTTAAGCCAAAGCAGAATTTCGTAAAATCGGACAAAATTTGGACCCAAAATTTTTTTTAACCACCCGTCGGCCCGACATGGGTTAACAAATTCCAAAACTGTTAATAGTGTCTACTCAATTCTCAAAGAGCATCACGTATACAAAATTTGAAGTCAATCGGTCAAACCGTTTTCATTTTAGAACAAATAAGTTTAAATACTTGCACCACAGCCCCAACTTGGCGGTCCGTTAGAGCAAAATTTTTGGGCCACGATTTCTTTCCGTACCCAAAAACCCCTATATACAAATTTTCATGAAAATCGGCTGGGCAGTTTAGGAGTCTATTCGCTACATACAAACAAACAAACAAACAAACAAACATACAAACAAACATTCCCTTTTATATATATAGATGTCGTGATTCGAATAGGAGATGTCATGATTTTAATAAGAGATGCCATGATTATATTTTGATATCATTTTTATGGTTGTTGAAAAAAACGGTAGCACTTTTTATTTCTGCTTAAATAAAGGGATAACACACATTTAATAATCAGAGCTTAATAGAACACTATTAAAAATGTTATACAGTGAAGACCTTCCAAAAGTTGGAAAATTTTGAAAAATATCCAAAAATTGGCAACACTTTTTTATTTTGTTTAAAAAAATTGTTTATGAAACATAAAATAGGCAGAACATAGTCATTCCGATCTCACATTTAAACGTCGCTTCCTAAATTTAGTGATGTGGTGATTTATTATATTTTAAAAAAAAATAATTATAGGGGCTTGCCATTAATTCATAAAAATTTTTCATCATTTAATTAAAATTATATATTATTATAAATTTTTAATTTAAGATCCAAAGGGCAAAAAAAATACAGTGTGATCAATAGAGTAAATGTGATCAAAGTTTAAATACGCGTTGCCAATACAGCAAAAAAAGTGTGATAAAAAAAACCATTTTTTTATATTTTATTGCTTAGATCGATGTTCTGTTAACTAGTTGAAATTTATTTGAAATAAAATTGTAGTTAGCCACTTGTTTTTGCTTTACAATATTAATAAATGCTAGTAATCATTTTTTTTTCAGAATTTTTCAATGTGTACTGTAAAAAAGTATCTTTTAGATAGTTTTCAAGTTTTAAATATTTAATTAAAAAAAATTTTGTAATAAATCTACTTTTTGCTCTACAAAATCTCAATTTTTTTACAGAACTTCAAATTTTTTTCTTAAATTATTAAACAATTGTAACTAAGAATGATTTTACAGAATTGAAGGAATGCCAAACTTAAAAATGTGTCTATATAATTTTAAACAGTAGTTATTAATTGTTATATATAGACTTTGACAGGAATATCAATCTTTTTTTTATATTTTGTCAGATATCTTTTGGTCCAAGTCAAAAAAAAACATCTAATCAAGTCATTCGATATGGTTACTGTGGTTACGTATTGTTTTTAACTGCCAATTTCAATTAACAAATATTTTAAAGTTTATTGTTCACATAATACAATAATTTTACTTGTTGTAACGATGTTCAAATAATTATAGATTTCATTCTTGTCGAAATATTCTATTGTTATTTGTATTTTACAAGATAATTTTGAAAGATTTATAAATATCTGATTAATTTGTTAATTTTACACGTAGTCTTATTCTGGCTGGAATCACTCTTTAATCACATTTTTCTACAGGTAATTAATTTTAGATTTATGATTTGACAATCTTTTGTAAAAGAGTTTAGGTGATTTGTTAAGGTGATTCTGTTTAGCCAAAGTTATGCGTAAGCAGACTAACCAAAGGTCTCGTGATGAGCAAGCACGCTTCCGCTCCCACATCAACTGTGTAGATCAAGCAAACACGCTGCGAATTATCAACGAACAATAGTTTAAATGGCATTCTACCCTCTACCTGTTTTTCACTTTAAAAAAGTCTTCGACACTGTTAAAAGAGTTGCCATACCTAGAATACTAAAACATAACGGGGTGCCAAAGTAATAATCCGGATAATAAAAGAATTATACAAAAATTCGGAACTAACAGTCCTTCATAATGGGAACATCAGTGAATCCTTCCAGGCAAATACCGGCTTAAAAAAGTATTCACTATCACCACTCCTATTCACTTGTCCAAAACAATGGGCAGAGTCTGTAAACGGTAAAAAGGTATTACTAGACTCTCCATTTGCCTCCTATAAGATTAAGACTCTTCAGACCATAGTATTTCTAGTGCTATTAATTCCGCAATAAGATTTAGACTCTGCAGACGACATAGCACTTCTAGTACAATTAAATCCGCAATGGGTTAGAAGAATGAAGTTGTACTGGTACAAAATTGATAAAGTATTATGCTTTCCTGAATTCCAAGAAGTGCAACTGCAAAAATTAGTCTATGATAATATTTACTTTTGAATTTAGTATTTGGTCAAACAATTTCACTTGCATCAACATCCAATTTTTGCTTCAAATTTAATTTTAAATTAAATTTTTACAAATTTTTTTAAATGTTTTTTTTTGGTATCGCAGTTCGCAGCTACAAATAAAAAATATCTTGATAAAAATTTGTAATAACATTTTTTATTTGCTTAAATTTTCTTTTTTTGTTGTAAAGATACTGAACTTTAACTGCATTACAAATTTAATAAAAAAAAAAAACAGTAAAAACTTCAAACAAAGTTCTGACCGTTCACAACTAAACTCCAGTTGGTTTTGATCCACTGTAAGTGTAAAATATTAGAAAACTTTTACAGCATCAAATATTATTTTGAAGCTAAAAAAAACTATAGGAGAAAAAAATCCAAAATCGCTTCTAGAATCCCGAGTATTCATTATATAACAAATATTAAATATAAAAACGAGGAAAATTATAGTTGCCCTTGTCAACTTCCAGATACCTGTGCGAAATTTTATAAACGCCCTTGGCCAATTACTTCACTTGCTTTTTTTCAATTTTAACATCGTAGATTTATTAGATTCACATACAGTTATTGGGTTCAGAACTTTTTTATAGCAGCTTTTTAAAAACGAGGTCCAAATTACTGAGAAATTCGAAAATTTGCTTGCTATTGATTTTAATTTTGAACCATATAAAATTAGTTGAATAGATATGCACTCTGGTTCCAGCAATCTCAATGTCAGTCAGACTTATTTTTGCCTCAAAAAATCTCAAAATTCGCAATCAACCTTGCCATATTATTTTACTTGTCTATTTTGGGCGGATCCGATACCTTTGAATCTATATCTTATTATGCTTATATTAATGCGTTACAAACTGAGGAATAATTTTAATATACCCATTCCTTTTGTTCACAAGGTTTTAAAAATTAGTGATGGGAAATTATCTTACTCCGCGTTTGTGTTCGCCCTCTTTAACAAATTTATTTGTCACTTTATGTCAAAAAAAAAAAAAACAACAGAAGTTTTTTGCTACCACATACAGTCATTACCCCAGTTTGCAATACGCTGTAAGGGATGATTAGAAAATTTTAACTTCGCATCATATTTTTCACAAAGTTAACTACTTTTTTTCGTTGTTACAAATTTGGTTGTTTTTTTCTTTTTTTTTTTTTTGTTATATAATATGTTAAGGGTTAGGATTGGGTTGGTCCTATCTGTCATTTTTTACAAGTCTTTAGAAACTGGGAAAAAAAATTAAAAAAAATTAAAACAAATAAAAAAAACTTTAACGATGTCATTTGTAATTTAACGGACCATACAATTTGATATTTTACTTTTTTTTGTACTTTTTTTTTTGCACGGTGGGGTAAACCCACGATCATACTACACGTCTGTTAAAAAGTAATAGAATGAAATAAAAATAAAATTAGAGAGAGATAAAAAAGTTTAGATATACATATATATATTTATACACACACAAAAAGTAAATACTTTAAAAATCATTGTAAAAATGAAAAATCGAAAAAAGACGCAGGAAATACCGTTACTTAGAGGGATTTTTTGAAAATCGAACAAATTAAATAACTTATAGTTGGAAAAAAGTGTTTAAGTTGCTGTTATAAAAGACCAATATTCTGTAAGATAAATAATAATGGTTTAGATTAAAAGTAATTGGTATAGTTCAAGAGCTTGAAAACTGTTTTAATTGGGTTTTAAACTTTACTGAACAATGTCATATATTTTACAAAGAGGTTTCATTGAACGTTTTTGGTGTAAACTTTTATGAATCTGTTTGAGCTGGATCTTGATTGAAAAGAAGTTCACCATAAATCATGACATTACGAAAATTTTTAAAAGCTACGCTATAATAATATAATAATGAACCAATCCTAAAAAAATACTCGGAAGATGTTTAGAAGATGCACAAGGTGTTCAAATTCAACACAACTTTTACTAACCTTAGATAATAAATGGCTGGTTAAAATAATAATATATTGCTTATTTTTTGAAGTCAAGAACTTTTATCAAAGTTTAATATACGAAATTTTTAACTATTTTCAAGGAATAACTTTTCTTCCTATATATAAACATTTAATTATCCTAGGAAAAGTTTTCTAATTTTTTTAAGTCGCCTAAAAGTATGTGTCCTTCAAAAATGTAATCATTTATTGAAAAATTGTCCACTTTGCACATTTTAATTTTGTTCAAACAAAAAAAGAAACGGCATGAACATTGAACGGGATAAAAAAAAAAAACAAAAATAATCATAAAAAAAATAAAAACGTGATGGTTTTCTTCTTCATTATTGTCGGAGGGTTATTTAAGAATTACGAATATATTTTTACAATATTCTTTTATAATGTACTCAAAGAATAAAAAACTCGATAAGTTTTAGTTTCACGTTTAAGCTGTTTTAATGGGTGGAACTGTTGAGTTCAAATTTAGTACAAGTAAGACTCTAGGTAAAATGAAATCTTAATTCATTGCCGTATCAAAACTTTTTCTTCTTGTTACTTTTCGATTCTAGTGGATTTTAACCTTTACCTCCTTTACAGTGGAGTTGATTGCAACAATGGACTGAAAACTCATTATGGTCCGACGCAGGCTAGGGACATTAGGTAACATATATCTAATTTTGCAGTAGACTGAATAGAAGGATTCTTATAGATTGATTCTTAAAGAACATACATCTAATAATATTTGAATCAAATACAGATCTTAAACTTAACTGATCATAGTCTATAAATGTGTTAGAAATAGTTTTAAGTTAAATTTGGTACTGCAATTTTGAAACTGAATGGTACCTTAAATATTCTTTCAAAGTTTTATTCTTATGTCTTAAAAATGGACACTTAATTTTCCTTTGAAATTACATTGATTAAAATTGTAAAATACTCATACTTTTTAATAGGACCCAGTATCACCCATAAAGTATCCTAAAGCTGTCAAAGAAACTTTAATGTAAAATAACTTATTTTTTCTAATTTTATGATTTCTTAACTGTAAAACTTTTTTTGTATTTTTTTTCGCTTGTCTGGTAGACTTCAATATTGTTCTAGTTTTAAAAAATTATAGGACCTGAACAATTTTTCTATATCTATTCTTTCCGGTCTTTTATTAATTTTTACTGTAAAAAGACACACAAAGAACATAAATTTAACGAAAATAGAATTATACAATTATAAGAAAATATTGAATTAGTAGCCGACAAAAGATAATAAAAAAAGTTTAGTTAAAAAGAACGTTAAACAATTCCTTCAAGTGGAGCTCCTACCAATATAATTTTATTTTAACTGATTCTTAAAAACTTTAACCCTTTAAGATTTTTCCAAGAACATTTAGAAGTTTAAAGTTTAGTTGCTCTTTAATAAGTGTGTTAATTTTAGTAACTCGTATTTAGAATATTTTGGCTTGTAAAGTTACTTCAAATTCGTCCATGGCAACTGCATGCTCCACGATGTCTCTAATGTATTGCACTACCATGGCAACTGCATATTTTAGAAAATTTTTCGGTAAATAAAATTGTTTAAACTAAACGTTTAGACAAAAAATGTTCATAAATATTTTACTTCATATTAAAGAATTTAAAAATTTTCAAAAAAAGTTGGAACTAAAACTATTAATAATATTTCAAATAAAATAAGTGTTTCTATATCTAAAGTTTTAAAGTTTCAAAATATTTTGAAAAATAAATTTTTGGGAAAAGTTAAAGAAAGTTGAAAACAGAATCAATATAACGCTCTATCAATTTTTACTTTACTTTTTTTCAATAAAAATACTTGTTTCAAATTCAAAGAAATTTTATTTAAAAATTTCACGAATTATTTAGTTGTTATATTCGATATGATTAAATTAATCGATATGGAGTCATTGTCCTACAGATGAATTTTAAAGAATTTATTTTCAGTTATAATGCAACTTGCAATGTTTGAAAATTTTCTGAATTGGATTCCAAGTTCACAAAGTCAAATCTTCCCGATATTATGTAATTATAAATATTTTAATATTAGAAGCGATGTATAAGTTGCAAATCAAATTTTGGACGGACGAAAAGTTTTACCTGCACGAATTGCGAAAAATCAAATAAACACGCTAACATATGCTTATCTCAACAAAGTGCTAAAGATTAACAAAAGGGAAGCGGACTTTTTATTCTAAAATTGGAATATAAAATGTTTGTTAATTTCATTGATTTGTATCAAAGTTCCTTTTTATACCCTACACCTATAGAATAGGTAAAGGGGTATATTAACTTTGGTATGGTGTTTGTAACCACCTAAAGGAAGCGAGCTAGATATGGAAAAGTATATATATTTGTGATCAGCGTGACCGCCTTAGTCGATATAGCCATGTCCGTCCGTCCGTCCGTCCGTAGGCACGATAACTCAAAAAATAATGGAGCTATCTTGATGAAATTTTAACTGTAGGTTACTAGGACTGAAAGTACGGCGGGGATTGCATATGGGCGAAATCGGCCCATGGGTTCGGATTCTGGACCTTTTAATCGGTTTCAGGGCTAACGAACAAATATAAAAAATCACGATAACTCAACAACTAATGACGCTATCTTCATCAAATTTGTGCTGTAGGTTACTAGTAATGAAACTACTTCGGGAATTGCGTAAGGTCGGGATTGGACCATGGGTTCGGAACCTAGAACTTTTTGATCGAATTTAGGCCAAACGAGAATAATTCCGAAACCAATGAAGATAGAACCTCCAAATTTAGTATCAGAGTGTCCCTTCCTATTTCCTAAGTGTCTTGTGAATTTGGGTCCCATTGGAGTAGTGGGTCGGGGACCAGCCACACATTTCCGAAGACCTTAAAGCATATCTTTAAAATTAATAAAGATAACAACTTGAAAAAATGTAGAAGCTTCCAATTTGCCACAAGGGTGTTCTTTACTATCTCTTGCGTGTTCCCCTAATTTGGGATCAATTGGAGTGGTGGTTCTGTACCCCTCTCAGACCTCCCAAGTTTTAAAGGCTTATAATCGAAATTACTAAAAATAGTTACTTAAAATTAGGATAGACCGTTCAAATTGTGTACAAGGGTTAACTAGTACTATAAGTACAGCGCGGACTATATAAGGGCGAAATCAGCCCAACGATTCGGATTCCGGACCTTTTAATCGATGTCAGGGCTAAGGAACATATATAAAAAATCACGATAACTCAACAACTAATGAGGCTATCTTCATGAAATTTGTGCTGTAGGTTATTGGCAGCGAAACTACGGCGGTTTTTACGTACGGTGAGGATTGGACAATGGGTTCGGAACTTAGAACTTTTTGATCGAATTTAGGCCAAACGAGCATAATTCCGAAACCAATGAAGATAGAACCTCCAAATTTGGTATCAGGGTGTCCCTTCCTATTTCGTAAGTGTCTTTGAAATTTGGGCCCCATTGGTGTAGTGGATCGGGGACCAGCCACTCAGTTCTTAGGCCTTTAAAGCATATTTTCGAAATTAATAAAGATAGTAACTTGAAACAAATGTAGAAGCTTCCAATTTGCCACAAGGGTGTTCTTTACTATTTCTTGCCTGCCCCCCTAATTTGGAATCAATTGGAGTGGTGGTTCAGAACCTCTCTTAGACCCCCCAATGTGTAAAAGCTTATCATCGAAATTAATAAAACTAGTAACTTAAAATTAAGTTAGAACGTTCCAATTGTGTACAAGGGTTAACTACTATTGAAAGTATGACGGGACTGCATATGGGCGAAATCGTACCATAATTTCGGGTCCTGGAACCCTTGAAAAGTTCAAGGACTAACAAACGTATATCTTACAAACACCATAACTCAAAAAATAATGCCGGTATTTTGAAGAAATTTAACAGGAGGTTACTAGTAATGAAAGTACCATGGGAATTGGTTGTGGTCGAGTTTAATTTCAAAGCCAAAGAATATATTTCCTATGTCCTATGTGTCTCCGAAATCTAGACTTAATTGTAGTGGTTCAGCTATGTTCAAAGGTACTTGCTGCATTTATGTAAAATTTATTTTTATATTTAAATGAATTATATGAAAAGGTGTAAATTTTTAATTGTATTTTAGAAATACATTTATTGCATATTTTGCGTTTATAAGCTTTTCTATTAGGTATATAAACTAACCATTTAAAATAATTGCAATTTTTAAAAATTTGGATTATTAAATATATTATGCTTTGATTATCTTTTTATCACAAGATTTAATAATTAGAATTTTTTCATTTTGTAATTGAATTGGAATAAATATATTTTCATTTATTTCAAGTTTGTTTGTTTTTTAATATTTTTAAATAGATAAATTAGTAAGAATTTGTAGTATTTTTTAATAGATATTATATTTTATAGGTAATTAGAAAATGTTTTTAGTATTATACAGTTAATTTGGTTAGCTATGTCTTACGATCAAATTAATAACAGCTTATATGTGTTAAAATGACTTATGGATATGTCCTTAAATTTTAACCAAATAGGTGTAGGGTATTTCTAAGTCGGTTGCACCGACTGACTGTTTCTTTACTTGTTTATTTATACGTAATTATAATGAAATTATGATTTTCTACATGGAACTATGCTGCATCTAGAATTAAAAGTCTCAAGTTCAATTGGAAATGAATATTGCATTCTTAAAGAGACCGTTATAATTTATAGAATTAGGTGTTCTTTCTTTCACATCTTTCAAATCTTCAAATAATCTTCCATAGGTAAGATTGTGTTTATTTTGGAGTTTATATCGACGCTCTTATCACTTATCGCAGCTCCAACATAAACGCATCCTTAAACAGTTAAACTAGTTTTGATATAATTCTGAACTCAATTGTCAGAATGTACCCCAGAGTAAATAAAATAAATTAATTAATTTTATAATTAAAATTATATCACAATTTTTAAATTCTATACAATTTCAAATCAATATATTTTATTATTATACATTAAAACGGATAACATACAATTTGTATTCATAGTATTATATGACTTTAGTGTATTCAATTTACAACTTACTCATTATATGTATATTGCAGAATATTATTAAAAGTATCTATATACAATTTATAAAATATTTATCTGAAAACTTTTTTGATTGATATGCTTTAGATACTATTGAATTTTATTGAAATTGTTTTGTTCAATTAAATATATTTTATTTCAATATTCAATAAAATAAAAAATTTAAAATCACCATTTTAAGCATTTGAGGTTTTCAATATTATTATGAAACATTTATAATTATTACGTAGTTAATGAGTGATGAGTGCAACTATTTAAATAGAAAGTTTTAGTATTATTAGAATTATTCAGTTTTTAAACATTGTTAAATTTCATTTTTTACTAAAGACTTATGTTCATAACCCTTCAATGCAAAGTATTCACAATCGATTTAAAATTCGAATACATCTGTGGTTATACTGTAATATTAGTTTAAATATGATGACAAATGACAGTTAAAGATTTTATTATGTCATATTCACACTATGAAATAGAGCCAGGTTCTTCGAAGTAACTAGGTTCATGCGTGGATTTTACCAAGGTTTTTCCAATGTTTAAAACTGCTGTACAAATGAACCAGGTTTTTGAAAGACCTAGTTAAGTTTAAGGGTTATAACTAGGTTCTTGATTAAAAATTTTTGATATATTCGATTATTGTTTGAATTCGATTATTGATTACTGTTTGAAATTTTTTAAAGCCTTCGTGGTTTTGTTCTAAAATGTCATTGTTATTTGTTTTTGAAAATAAAGAAATAGCCGTTTTTTATACCCTACACCTATAGAATAGGTAAAGGGGTATATTAACTTTGGTATGGTGTTTGTAACCACCTAAAGGAAGCGAGCTAGATATGGAAAAGTATATATATTTGTGATCAGCGTGACCGCCTTAGTCGATATAGCCATGTCCGTCCGTCCGTCCGTCCGTAGGCACGATAACTCAAAAAATAATGGAGCTATCTTGATGAAATTTTAACTGTAGGTTACTAGGACTGAAAGTACAGCGGGGATTGCATATGGGCGAAATCGGCCCATGGGTTCGGATTCTGGACCTTTTAATCGGTTTCAGGGCTAACGAACAAATATAAAAAATCACGATAACTCAACAACTAATGACGCTATCTTCATCAAATTTGTGCTGTAGGTTACTAGTAATGAAACTACTTCGGGAATTGCGTAAGGTCGGGATTGGACCATGGGTTCGGAACCTAGAACTTTTTGATCGAATTTAGGCCAAACGAGCATAATTCCGAAACCAATGAAGATAGAACCTCCAAATTTAGTATCAGGGTGTCCCTTCCTATTTCCTAAGTGTCTTGTGAATTTGGGTCCCATTGGAGTAGTGGGTCGGGGACCAGCCACACATTTCCGAAGACCTTAAAGCATATCTTTAAAATTAATAAAGATAACAACTTGAAAAAATGTAGAAGCTTCCAATTTGCCACAAGGGTGTTCTTTACTATCTCTTGCGTGTTCCCCTAATTTGGGATCAATTGGAGTGGTGGTTCTGTACCCCTCTCAGACCTCCCAAGTTTTAAAGGCTTATAATCGAAATTACTAAAAATAGTTACTTAAAATTAGGATAGACCGTTCAAATTGTGTACAAGTGGTAACTAGTACTATAAGTACAGCGCGGACTATATAAGGGCGAAATCAGCCCAACGATTCGGGTTCCGGACCTTTTAATCGATGTCAGGGCTAAGGAACATATATAAAAAATCACTATAACTCAACAACTAATGAGGCTATCTTCGTGAAATTTGTGCTGTAGGTTATTGGCAGCGAAACTACGGCGGTTTTTACGTACGGTGAGGATTGGACAATGGGTTCGGAACTTAGAACTTTTTGATCGAATTTAGGCCAAACGAGCATAATTCCGAAACCAATGAAGATAGAACCTCCAAATTTGGTATCAGGGTGTCCGTTCCTATTTCGTAAGTGTCTTTGAAATTTGGGCCCCATTGGAGTAGTGGATCGGGGACCAGCCACTCAGTTCTTAGGCCCTTAAAGCATATTTTCGAAATTAATAAATATAGTAACTTGAAACAAATGTAGAAGCTTCCAATTTGCCACAAGGGTGTTCTTTACTATTTCTTGCGTGCCCCCCTAAGTTGGGATCAATTGGAGTGGTGGTTCAGAACCTCTCTTAGACCCCCCAATGTGTAAAAGATTATCATAGAAATTAATAAAACTAGTAACTTAAAGTTAAGATAGAGCGTTCCAATTGTGTACAAGGGTTAACTAGTATTGAAAGTATGACGAGACTGCATATGGGCGAAATCGTACCATAATTTCGGGTCCTGGAACCCTTGAAAAGTTCAAGGACTAACAAACATATATCTTACAAACACCATAACTCAAAAAATAATGCCGGTATTTTGATGAAATTTAACAGTAGGTTACTAGTAATGAAAGTACCATGGGAATTGGTTCTGGTCGAGTTTAATTTCGAAGCCAAAGAATATATTTCCTATGTCCTATGTGTTTCCGAAATCTAGACTTAATTGTAGTGGTTCAGCTATGTTCAAAGGTACTTGCTGCTTTTATGTAAAATTTATTTTTATATTTAAATGAATTATATGAAAAAGTGTAAATTTGTAATTGTATTTTAGAAATACATTTATTGCATATTTTGCGTTTGTAAGCTTTTCTATTAGGTATATAAACTAATTATTTAAAATAATTGCAATTTTTAAAAATTTGGATTATTAAATATATTATGCTTTGATTATCTTTTTATCACAAAATTTAATAATTCGAATTTTTTCATTTTGTAATTGAATTGGAATAAATATATTTTCATTTATTTCAAGTTTGTTTGTTTTTTAATATTTTTAAATAGATAAATTAGTAAGAATTTGTAGTATTTTTTAATAGATAGGGTAATTAGAAAATGTTTTTAGTATTATACAGTTAATTTGGTTAGCTATGTCTTACGATCAAATTAATAACAGCTCTTATGGTGTTAAAACGACTTATGGATATGTCCTTAAATTTGAACCAAATAGGTGTAGGGTATTTCTAAGTCTGACTGACTGTTTCTTTACTTGTTTTTTTTTTTTAATTTTAAAAGAAAAATTTTATTTATTATTTAATAAAATGTTGTCGAAAATTAAAATTAAAAAAAAAATTTTGTTTATTTGATTATATATTTTATTTAAAGACAATTTTGTTTATTTATAGTAAAAAATATTGCTGTTATGGAAACATGAAACTATACTAGTTTCATGCACAATGATAGCCTGAACGGTTGATTTTAAAACTAGGCTATTTAGTAGGTTTTTTGCGTAGTGTAAACATGATATTAAACACTAAACAAAGGATTGTGCAAAAGTTCATAATAATCAATTTAAAAATCGAAATTGCAGGGATGCTTAGGCTTCAAGCAAAGTTGAGCGTTCAAAGCAAATATTGCTTACCTAATTTTGAAAAACGCCAGACCTACAACTGTTAAAAATCTTATAAAAATTATCTTTTAACTTTACTTATTTTGATTCCATAAAGTCACTTGAAACTTGAATTAGGCATAAATATCACATATAAAATTGTTTTTAATATTTTTTTTTATATTTTAAAGCGTTAATTTCTTTTTATGATTATTTTATTTGATTTGACGTTTAATTATTTGACAGCTTTATAAAATCAAAGAAATTTTATGGAGATTATAGACTGTGCTCTGAACGCACTCCTTGATAAAAAATAAAAACAAACCGGTTATAATACTTAATTTACACAAACAATGTTTTATAAGTATTACCAACTTGATAATTTTAAGTTGATAACACTCATATAACACTT
This sequence comes from Dolichopus griseipennis, assembly GCA_963082915.1. Lineage (NCBI taxonomy): Eukaryota > Metazoa > Arthropoda > Insecta > Diptera > Dolichopodidae > Dolichopus > Dolichopus griseipennis. Next base: position 25,807,817 of record OY720443.1, read on the forward strand.
TATTTATGCAGGGATTAAAATATTAAGTTATTAACAGTTGGTAACATTTTACTTTCATAAAATTATAAATTTCTTTGAAGTTTCCTTAAGATTAATATTTAAATATTTAAAATATGTTTTTAATAATTATTTATTTTATATTCAATTTAATTTTAAAATAGTTCAAATATTCACTTTGAACATAAATTTTATTTTTTAAAGAAATTATATCTTTTTGTTAAATAATACTAAAAATCAATCATGCAATTGTTAAATAATAATATTAAAAAACATATTTGAATTATTGATTGATTCATATCAAATTCTAATTAAATATAACCCGAATATTTATTCGATTCAAAATTTAAGAATTCCTAATGAATACTAATCGAAATTTAATCGATTATTTTCTAGAAAATATGTTTTTATAAATTCTTTCAAAAATAAATACGAAAAAAAATATTTTTTTAATTTAAAACAATTGTTATTTTTTTTTTTTTATTTTTAATTTATTGAATGCAAATATCTTAAAAATATTATAGTTTTTGAAACAAAATGTAGAAATAATTTCTTAAAAAATTAGATATTGATTGTAAAAATATTTTGTTGAAATAATGAATGATTTTAAATTTATTTTAATTAAATCAAATAAATTTTAGATTTACTTTGAGGAAATTCATTTAGATTTGCAATTTATTGAAGCAAAGAAAATATTTATAAGATTAAAATATTTTGTATTTTTATTTTCAATAATTTAGGACAATCCTATTAATACTAAATTTTTTAAATTAAATTCCTCAAAATTTTTTGAAATGATTATTTTCGAAACAAAACTGTACTTTTATATCATACACGTCCCGGTTGGTTCAAAAAGAGCGAATTTTTATTCGCTTAATATCGCACACTACCCCCAAGGAACATTTCTTTCGAAGCTTTACACTGTTCTTCTTAAAATAAAAAAATCATTGGATATTTCCTTATTTGAAGAAATTTATAAATCCCTTAATTTCGACATATAGATGGAAAAAGTACTCTAAATGAAAATTTGGAAGCCTCGGGAAGTTGCAGGATTTAAAAAAAAATTTAATTGGTGTCCAAGTAGATCTAAAAAACAAAAATGTTAATATTGTTCTTATAGTTTAACTGTAAGACTAATAAGTCTGTACCATAGGTATTCACCGAGCCTAACTATACAATAGGTCCATATTAAAACAGGGAGTCATATTATATTCGTGTTATTAGAATTGATCTTAATGAATACCACATACAATTAAAGCATGTGATGGGATGGTAGTAAACCATATAACATGTAGTAAAAGACTTTATAACTACTCTATTTTATTTATATTGTAATAAATTTATATTTGAGTTATATGGTATTCTATATCTGTGAGTTATATTATTCAATTAAATTATTTATTTATATTTTGTATTTGTTTATATCGTTATATTAATATATTTTTTATTAAAGATATATAATTATTATTTATTGATTAAGCTATTAATGTGAATCCAATGTCGAATGATGGCTGTGTCGATTTCGAAAACCAGATAAAATCTTTTTCACTTTTACGGGAATCAAACCGTAACCTATCGAATGAAAGATCAGTTTTCTAGCTACTGTGCCTGGACGCATGGTTTTTTAAAAGTGGTTTTAGTTAGTAAGTTCAACACTACCCTAACAAAACTTGTACATTTATTTTGGCTGACTCTTCATGTTTTGCACTTTTCCTCCGTAGAAAAAACTCAAAATTCAAATAATCAGTTTGATATTCTATTCTGGTTTTAGAATTTTATCATCCCACGATGTACAATTATATGTTTTTATACCTATGATAAAATTTAACTTAAAAGTATAAATTTCCCTCCTACTATTACTAAAAACTATTTAAATACAATTTTATAAATAAGTTTAAACTTCAAGGATTGATACTTTAAACTTTATTTTAAATACCGAAATTACTTCAAATTCTATTTGTAAATATAAATTAAATTATTATCTATCATAAAACTAACATATTAGATAATGCATTTAATTTAATGAAACATTTCTCAATACAAGAATACACTTTTTTAATTTACCACAACATTAATTAAATTTTGCATTTAATTCAATTGTAATTGCCAGATATAAAATAAAGTAATTAGCTACTTATAGTTGAATTTTTGTTTAAAAATAGAATTTAACTGAAGAGAACTTAACTAAGATACAATTATAATAAAATTTTCATTTAATTAGTTAGTATTTACCTTGAATATTAAAACTAAAACATATTCTTTATCATTGTATAGACATTAAAATTTAAATTAACTACCAGAGGTTTTTTATTTGTATACAAAATTATAACTGAACTAAAATATAACTGTTCAATAACTGCGAAAGTACTCGTATATCTCAATATATAATTACTTGTAATAAAAATAATTAAATACAATTAAAAATGTTATTTTGGGCGCCATAAAAGTTTACACATTCTGTTACCAATTTAATAATATCGTATAGGTGATCTGAATTCAGACCCTGCGAAATAAAGCCCTCATGATATTATTTCCCTTTTTTGGGTTTTATTTCTCTTTTGATTTGAACAACGACTTCTATGAAAAATAAAGCCCCGGGATGTTTTTTCTCCTTCAATTGAATCTTCAAGTTCTTAAGAAATAAATCACCGAGTTATTATTTCTTATTAAATACCTGAAAAATTTAAAACCTGAAAAATTTAATTTTTTAACCAGGAAGCATATTTAAGTTGTTTAAAAAATCAAAGTTGGTTCTTTTTCCAGAGTTTTATGAATTAATGTATGCAAGACTTTGGTTACAAAATTAGGGTTATATTTGAGTTTGAATCTAAATCAGGGGTATTCCCTTTTTCGTAGTAAAAATGTAGTTTATATAAAAAAGGGAATACCCCTGATTTCGAAAAATGTGTAATTGTGTTTTTTTCATTTCCAGGTTCAAGTAAAATGAGAAATAATACCCAATACATAATAAATAGAAATATACCAAGTGAAGTGAGAAATAATCGTAGTTCAACTTAAAAAAGAAATAAAACCCTGGACTTTATTTCTCATATTTTGGAGGTTTATTTCTCAATTACAATGAGAAATAAAACCCCAGGGGGTTATTTCTCATTTAATGAGAAATAACATCCCGGAGGCTTTATTTCATATGGACTTATTTCAGGTCACCTATCATAAATATCGTTGTTATATATGTACGTTTGTAGTTTTACCGATCTAAATTTTTAAAATTCTATATAGCTACATAGTTTTATTTTAAAGTTTAAAATGTTGTTACTAGTACTTATAATTGCATCAATTAAAGCCATATTTTTTTATTTTTCAATATAATTTATTCAAGTTATGCTTTATAAAATGTTGATTTTGCATTTTTAGATCGCCATATTTGGGTGTTAAGATAAAAGTTAATAAAAAAGCTTCTTATATGTAGAAATATTTTTTAATTGAATTTAAATTACTTTATGATATTGAAACACTTTAACTAATTACTAAATTAATTAATTAAATTCGTAAACGCAAGTAGTTTGGAATAAGTATGTGATTGAATTCTAAATATGAGTTCAAGTATTTAGAATTCAAAGAGTAACTTATGTAAGTAGATTTTAAAAAATGCATTATATATGCATAAGTGATTATTATCTAAAATTTATTTTGGCGCCTGATACAATTGGGATTTTGGTGAAAAAATAGAGTCTTTATTAAAATCAATAAAAATTTATGAATATTTTGGGTTTTTTTAAGATTTTTCAACAACAAATGATTGAACTAATTTGAATAATTGTTATGATTTTACTTAAAAATATTTTATTCGAAAAGTCTCGGATTCAAATCCTGCTCAGATCATATCTAATTAAAAAATATAATTTTTAATAGATATCGTATTAGTTTATATAATATAAATTTAACTGCCATACATAAGGTAGATTCCCTCACTTACGATTCACACAATTATCACATTGAATAAATTAATGTTTTCTTAAAGTACGGGGGACTTTATTTAAACTAAATCAAGATTATTTTGCAAAAAAAAATCAACTCTTCAGCAGAAATACTCAAATAGAGCAGTTAAGCCACTTTCAAATAGTGTAGAGTCTATGTTGCACATCTAAATTGGGAAACGTATTACCACCATATATGATGTGTTTCCTAATTCTTACGATTTTTAAAAGGCAAAGGGAGAAGTCTATTTGTTCCTACTAAGTTTCCTAGTTATTACTTAATTATATTAAACAATCCTTCCTATGCTTTTTCAATCCTTCTTAATGCTTCCTTAGCCATTATAATGTATAAGCTGTTTCTATGCTATTACATTGTTTTAGCAAACAATTTTTCTAAACGGGAGTATTAGTTTTAGTCTTTCGAATCTGCACTCTACTCGGGGTTTAAGGTTAACAGGTGCATTTTGATTGATTCCTTCCGAGCAATAATAAATTATTTTGTTTAAATATTCAGTTTCGTACTCAAAGGTTCGCCTTCCGAGAGAATTGGTTGAATTTTAAAAGTAGAGCTAAAGACGATGACCCAATTTGAACTTTGCTTCCTCTACATTCTTCGAAAACCCTGACAGCTAGAATGGAATATATTATTTTAAGTGGAACTTGACTAATCTAGAAAGTATTCAAAGGAAGTCATGTAACGAATTGACGAGTTCTGTTTTTAATACTTTTTTGACTTTAAAAGGCTTGGCGGTAATTTTCAAATAATTCAAAAAGTACATATTTAACACATGCATTACCTTTTTTTGTATTTTTGCATTTTTTTTTAACAAAACTTGTTTTAATACAAAAATTTTACTTTGAAAGGAACTTCAAAGGAACTTCACAAAGCTTCATTTAGTCTACTCTGACTTTGCTTCGTTCAATTACTTTTATGAAGGAAAGACTGTAGGTATAGAGACAAAGTCTCCATTGAGACATCGCCTTGAACTTTTTTATAGTTAAGCTTCAATTTTAATTTTCAATTTTCAACAACATTGTGCTTCAAAGAAGTATTCTTAAGTTTATGGAAATGTGAGTTTGGAACACATAGTTTTTATGTTATTGCATCTAAAAGACATCCTTTCTCTTAATCTACTATGTTTTAATTAAATAATAAATTTATTATAAATTTAAAAATATATATTCTAAAGATAATATTAATTTTATTTTTTTTTCTATTTTTTCAGAATGATCTTATCAAATGGCGACTGTTACTCATTATGAGATGCACTTAGGAACTAATTCATATTATGTAGCATCCAATCCACAGGTAATACAAAAATTACTTATCTAATCTTTTTTCCAAAAACAATTTAATTTAAATTTAATTAAGTTAATAGAATTATTTTATTATAATGATCAATCAATTTTCTTATTTTAGTTTTTCCTTTTCCATAGACATTTTCTCAAAATTTTCCATAAAACATTTCAATTAAAAAAGGTCATTTTAATAGGCATGTCCTATATAATATATGTGGGATCCATATGTGTATGTATAGAATTATCAAATGCCATAGATTCTATATATACGACTTTAAATGGCCCATAATGTACAACTGTTTCGAAAAGTCATCAATTACAAAAAAACAAAAAAAAAAATGGATAAAGAACAAAAGAAAGTTAATCTCTTCACTATATACTATGTCCCTATTCTCTTTTTGTTTCTTATCTGATGCCTGCGATGAGTGTTACTGGCCTGTCCATTAGTGTTGCTCATATATGACTTGATTGTTTTCAAATTATTTTGTATCCATTTTCTTTTTCCATTTTCAATTTTGTGATAAAAATATAAAATGCCCCTTTTTTTTATCCCTTTTTTTTTTTAATGGAATTTTTGTTGGTATCATTTTCAGTCCTGTTTTGGTTCCATTGTTGTTGTTGTTGCTGTTTTGCTTCCAATCTAATGCGTATATACAGGACAATAATAAATCTTTTGTGATTGTCAAAATGATAAAAAGAAACTTTTTTTTTCTCTGTGTTTTTGTTTTAATGCCTTCCTTTGATTGTTTCTATGGTCGGAATTCATTGTTGTTTCCAAAAAAAAAAATTTTTTTTGTTGTTGCTTTTGCAAATTGATAATTAAGTTAAGAGCTGATATACATTGGATACATAGGAATTTATTTATCTGACAATTTTGTTTTTTTTTAGACTGTCCCTACTCGCCCGATATTTTGACTGAAGGGTTCAAGAAAAACAAAATAAAAAAGGAAATATTTTATTTATATTTAACGTCCTTTTGATTGTTGGCATTTAACACCGCGCCTAACTGTATCATGTTTCATAGTTATCAGATTCTATTTTTTGGACCAGTGGATTTTTGATGAACGACTTAATTCTATATAAGATAAAAATTTTTTTTTGAATATTAAAGTGCAACATTTGTTTTGTTACAGATATAGATAAAATTTTTCCAGTGTATTGCTTCACGTTCCTTTAATTTTTTGTATAGAGTTCTCCAAAGGAGGGAAAGATCGTAGTATAGTCCTCCAATAAATAGAGTTCATATAAAAATAGGTTTTTAATTAAGTTTTTCTTTGTAAGCATTTCTTCTGTGTATTTGAATGTTGCATGAAACTTAAATTGATATCTGATGTGATTTAGAAGAAATAAAGTACCAGTATGTAAGAAAATACTTCTTACCAATTCTTAGTCGAAAAATTACTTCTGAGCAATATTTATGTAGGCTTTGATTTCATTAACTTAAGATTAAAATTTCACCACGTAGACTCTCTAATGCTAGCCTTTTGAACCTAAGATACAAACATGTGATGCCAAACCATAATTTCGATTTTAAAGTATTAAATTTCAACAATTTAGAATCCATTTAAAACATTCCATCGAAACGTACTTGTCAGCTATAAGCCAATTATCTATATAAATGTGTAAAGAAGAGCTAAAGAACCAGTTCCTAAAGATCTGATAAAATAAATTCTGGTTATCAGACTATTACACCCTCGACCAAATTCAAAATTTCGGTGACGACAGAACTCTGGAGTTATCCTACAAATTCTTCAGGAAATGCTACCTCTACTTCAATCAGTTTAAACTTTAAAGAGAAATCTGGATGGCTACCTCAGTCAATTATAAATTATTAAGAAAAAGTAAATGGTGTAACGCCAACAGAATTGAGTTCCGCCATTGCAATAAAGCTGTCGAATCTCTTAGTATTAAAGGAGATTAATTCACCCGCATTCAGAGACACCAGAGATAAATCATACAGCGACCCGAAAATCTCAACATTTTAGTAATGCGGCTATATTAAAAAATGTCGTTGAATGATCATATTTTGGATGTAGTTACAAAAGCCGACAAATATTTCGGTTTTTCCTAACGTTGTAAGGCCTACTCTTCTCCCAGCGATCTAACTAATATTTATAAAGCCTTGACATGACCTATGATGGACTATAATACACACATATTGGCTGGAGCTCTCTAAATTTTACGTGCTACACAAATCACTTAGACAAATTTGTCAACAAAACGTCAACCAATTATTATAAACAAATCTTTAAACAAATAATTATTAATTATATCTGATAAATTAAATTAAAATAATAACTAAATAATGTTTAAAGATTAAAAAGTGAAACTGAATTCAAATATAGAAAAGTGAAAACGTTTTTTTATTTGAAAAATCTTAACCAAATCTACGAAGATTAGTTTGGTTTTCTTATTGTCAAATATTGTTGTTTTTTGTCTCTTTCATTCATTTTTGACTTGTTATCACTTAAATGGTAATTACTACCGTGTGCCAAATGAAGAACAAAAAAAACCAAACTATTAAGTGAAATTTTAACGGAAATAGAAATTGTCACAGTTGTTAAAAAGATTGTGTAATTTTATTTTGTGTAGGTGGTTTTAATTTTTTTTTTTACCTTGTTTACGCACATTATTCGTATATTCGTGTAACTTTGTATTGTTCAAAAATTTGGATTTAATTGAAACCGAAGAAAAACATAACAAAGTTGGTACTTTGGTTTTTTTTGAATATTTTTGTAAATGTGGGACATGTTTGAAAGTTCGAAGTTGATAAAGTAGAAAACTAATAAGTATGGAAATTTTTTGACATTTATCTACTGATTGTAAGAAATTGCTAAAGTTTATAACATATTTTAAGCCAATTGATTCATAATAATAACATGTCAGTGTTCATTAAACATATGAAAAATTTGACAGATGATATGTCAGTGTCGCTGTCAAATAGGTATTTAGATACTTAATATAATTTCGAAACTTAAAACTTCTTGGTTGAGATTCTATCATAGAATATTATTATTATTATTATTATTGCATAATCGATATTCCTAATAATCGATTACGCACCTTTTAGCTTAACTGAATGATTCAAAACTTTCGATTTTTGAAATAGTTTCTAAGACTAGTTATTCCATGTAAATTTCAAATTTAAAAGAACAAAAAATAAAGTATAACTTTCAATGTTTTCTTAAAACAAAATAAAAACATTAGTTCAGTTATTAAATTAAAAGAAAATGAAAAGTTTTCTAAAGAATTTAGGCATAGAAATATATAAACTGACAGATTTCAATATTTTAACTCGAATTTTTTTCAACATAACTAGTTTCTTTTAATTAAATTTGAACTTTATAACGACCTCTTTTTCAATAGTTTGTTGATAAGTTTTGAATTTTTTTACTTATCTGGTAAATTTTTTCATGTAATTTTTTTTTGTAGTGATTAAATCACTCGTAAACTTTTTTTTTTATCGCTTTATTTCACTTTTTCTATTTTTTATTTGTAAATAGAAGTAACATAATTTTTTAAAAGTGACTTACGATATTAATTTTTCGATGGCAATGCAATTTGACAAATATCGATTTTAAGTTTGTAATACACTGTTTCAAACTAAGCGATAATTTTGTTTTTGAAGTCGATTATCTATATATATAAAAGCGAAAGTTTGTTTGTTTGTTAGTATGTAGTGAATAGACTCCTAGACTGCTCAGCCGATTCTCTTGAAAATTTGTATATAGAGGTTTTTGGTTACGGAAAGAAATCGTGGGCTAAAATTTTGCTCTAACGGACCGCCAAGTTGGGGCTGCGTTGCAAGAATTTAAACTTTTTTGTTCTAAAATTAAAATGGTTTGACCGATTGGCTTACACCATGTGTAATTTTTGTGTTAACTTTTTGCAGTAACATCAACTTAAATTAAACCTCCATTGGGAGGCGCTGCAACGCGCATTGGGTAGAAGCTGGTTCTAAATAAAAATTGATTCTATTCTGTAATTAGAATATTGATTCTTGTATTAGTTGGTTAGGCACGTTAAATTTATTTATAAAGTAAAAGACTGGATGGCTCAGCGGTTAGAGAGCCGACCTTTCATTCGAAACATCTCAATTCAATTCCATGTAAAAGCAAAAATCTTTAATTTGGTTTACCAATAATTCCAATCCAATAATCCAATAACCAATAATTATAAATTACATTTCCTAAATAAAAAATACATTAATATAACATTATTAACAAATAATTTAATTTAATAATATAACTCACAGATATAGAAAACCATATAACTCAAAAACAAATTTATTACAATATATAACAATTAAAATTAGTATCTTTTGAGGATCTAACACGTTTCTAAATGTAATAAAACCTGCTACTATCTCATGTTTAAATTGTATGTGGAATTCATTAAGACCAATCCTAATAATAAGAATACAATGTGTACCCCCTTTTCCAACATGTACCATGACATGGTGTAGACTAGATTAGTCTAACAGTAAAACAGTTAGCTCTTCAGATTACAGTTAGCACGTTTGTGTTAAAACATCGACTACAGATTGAACCTCTTGTATTTAATAAATCTTTAATCACACTATCTACTCTTGATCAAATTTATTTCAAAGATTCATTACCAAAATTGTTTTGCTTTCATCTAGTTCAGATATCCAATGATTGATAGAATAACAAGATAGATTAACAAATCGTCACTATATCCTAAATAGTGCTTTGGAAACGGAAATAGAAACATTTTGAAACCGAAATCACTTCTTGATTTGTAGAACTATTTATCCTATAGTTGTGTTTATATAGCAGCAATTTTTAAAAATTTAAATAAAACAAGAAAAGAAAGCGAAAGTAGTTAAAACTTATGGTGTAAAAAAATAATGAAGCGCGATATTCCTTTTTCATTTTTTTTTTAATCGTTCTGATGATTTAACAACACTTTTACTATTTTTGTAAAAATGTAAAACAAAATGTGAGAAATACTTAAATAAGCGTAACATTTTTGTCATTAATTTGTTTATTTGATTTATTTTGTATTTTTAATACAAAAGCAAAAGACAACAACGCAAACTAACAAATCAACAAACATCAAAAAACATAGAAGAGTCAATAACTACTAAACGTTTCTATGGTTTCTATTTTGACTTTAATTAAATGATTCAAATATTTGACAGTAATTTTACCTTTGAGGTGTTTTAAAACGATTTTTATTTTTTTTTTTATTTTAATTAACTTTTTAGTTAAATTTTTGATTATGATTAATAATACATTCCTCGAAACTTAATAACGATTAGTTCACGCAAAAATAGCTTGAGGTTATTTTTGTTAGGTTAATTTTGAAGAAGTATTGATTTGTAAACAATTTTTTAAAAATCCATTAAATACTTTTGAGGGAAGTTATTAAAAAAAAAAAATTAGTTTTTAGAGGACGCTCCATTAAATAAGAGTGAAATGTTTTGGAAAATAAAAAAAAATATAAGATTAGATAAGATTTACTATTATGGTTTATTGAAGATATTTTTTGGGAATGATGTTAATTATCCATTTGGAAAATTTGTTAAGTTAATCATTGCAGTATCATATAATAAGCTGCTGCGAACTAATATGGTAGAATTATTGTGTAATTTGTTGTAAAATTAAAAAAGATAGTTTTTTTTTAAATATGGAAGATTTAAGAGAGATAATTAAATATTTAATAGATCTTATGCTTATTGAGATTTAGAAAATATGCAGTAAATTATAACGCTGCCACTGTAATTAAGCAAAGATATTGAATCAAGAGTAAGTCGATTCAATCACGCTTCGCCCAATAAATAATAAAAAATTATCTAGCACTAAATTTTAGGGGTTGATATGGAGTGATATCTTTCTAAGCTACGGAGAGTTATTTGTTTTACCAAATTTTAAGTTTCCATGTTTATTAAGTACGGAAATATGTTTTCTGAAAGGAGCTTAGAAGTTCTGTGAGCTGCCACTCAAATTCTTCTCAAATTTCAGGGACATTAAAGGTTCTAGATTCATTAGATACGAAAATGTGTTGGGTTGACCGTGGGACGAAACCACTTGTTCTGTATAATTTCATGGATAATCATCGTTGAATCGAGACTCAGGAGGTTAGATTCAACATAAACATTAATTGAAATATTAATTAAAATCATTATTAGGTAACTAGAACTTGATCAATAGAAAACTAAGACACCCGACTTTTGATAGAATCTAAACGTCTTCCACGTGAAATTTTTTAGGTGCAAGTAATTAAGATCATCTAACCATTAATTTTAATTTTCCAAAACCTTCAATTTTACTCCAATATGTTCGTATCGCGCAGGTTAGTATGTTAGCCTGACAATTAGACACTTAAATCTTCCGTTAATTAACTCCTAAAGCTACTAGCATATAAAGCTTCTGTTAATTAGTCTTAACTACTTTAATCTTATAGAAAATTAGAACACGATACTGTTATACCTATATTTATGTTCAATTAAGGTTTGATTTATTAAACATATTTTACATTACAATTTGACAAATTGGCCTGGATTTCTTTAATATCCAAATTATGATAATTATTCATTCATTATTAAACCTAGGAAAAGAAATTAATGGTTTATTACTTTAATAATTATTTATTACATAATATAAAACTCGTAAAAGAATTTTCAATATTTTATAGTTTTAAAACTTTCTTTTAATGAATACTTTAATTAAAAATATAATTTATAATTCATGGAAAATCTTCAAATTCTCCTTTGCAAAGCAAAAGAGTAGCAATTTCCTAGGTTTTAAATGAAATAATTATTAAAAATTCAGAATCCATTTATTTTTTGTTCTCTTCTATCTACATTTTTTTTTTTTTGTAATTGATCATTATTTAAGATATTATATTCTACAAATACCCTTCCTCTATAAGATAAAAGGTATGCACAATAAATTAAATTAATAGAACTGCAAGTTAACGCTTATACTGAAATGCTTTGGTGATTAAAAAAGCAATTTATAGTAAATGACGATTCGTTAGATCCTACCAGTTTTTAACCAACCAATGATTTCAACCTTTATATAATTTTATGAAACTTGTATCAGATCAGCGGTCCAGCTCGGTACAATAACAGTTTCTGTATTCTCAATGCTATTTTACCAAGCATCTTATTAAAGATTGCCAGGTTATTTTATTGAAGTCGTACTATTTTAATACTTTTGGAATACTGTACGAGTCCCAGACTTCTTTACAATAGAGCAGACAGTCTTTTATAAAGAAAGATATTGGAACAGAGCATACAAAATATTTTGAAACTGTACACGCTTAAGTTTTATTCGATTCCTAGGTAGTTTGTTTCCTCTTAAAACGAAGTATTAAAGTTCATTAGAAAAGTTAATTGAAAAGTATTATACAGCACAAAAATAGTTTATACACAGTAAATTGTAAACTACTTTCAAATAACCTATTGAATAATTCTACTGTGCTGCATAAACTATAAATCTTCATTTTTAATTTTCATATCTCACATCAGGAAAATTAACTATTTTCTTCCTATTCTACCTTTTTCTTTTTTTTTTCATTTTCCTTTTTTTTAAACCATTTATAGCAATCCACAAGCTATCACACCTTTGATCCGATTATAAATTTATCAGCATCCTAACCAAACGACAGAACTTAGTGGTTTTTAATGAAAAAAATTATTAAAAAAAAAAAAAAAAAACAAAAATCGGACCATTAAATGAAAAATTAAGGAAACGATATGAGAAATGAATAAGAATCAAGGAACAGAAACAAAATACCGAAGTAAAAAATAGCAGAAAAACAAAAAGAGTTGAATGAACAACTTTAAATTGCCCGCAAGCCTTTAAAGAAATAAATCATTACCAAAAGATTCTTTGAACATTTTTAATGATGGATTGTGGTTTCCTTATTCTTAATCTTAAAAGAAAATAATTTTTAGCTATATACAGTCGTTTTCTTTTATGCCGTCTCAAGTTCTGAAAAAATTCTTTTTTTTAGCACATTATCATAAAATTTTGGAAAAATGGGCTTATTAATGTTGTTCTGCTCTGTCCGGCTGTCTGTCCGCCCGATTGTGACAAAACTTCACCACTACGGATAGATGATTATTTTTATGGAAAAGTTTTCTTATATATCTAAGCCCCACCCGCTACGGAGCTACACCTCTTCAATCTAAAAAGTCGTATATTGAATAAACAAGAGTTCTTAAAGTATATTTTCAATTTAGCAACGGTAAAAGACAGCTGCTTTTAAAATAAATGTAAACTAACCTATAAATTCCCATATGGTACTTTAGTTTACGATAATATGAAGCTAAATTTTCGCGAAATATGCAAAATCCTCATAAATTCTAAACGGCTTAAGCTAGAAACTTTCTAAGAAACAGTTAGAATGGGAAGAAATTAGTATGAGCTATTTGAGAAAATTTTTGTAGCCCCCCCTGTTTAAGTGTAAGAAAGTGTAAGAAAATTAAACATTGTGTAATTTTGGAAAAGTGCTTTTTTAAAAACCATGGTTTTTTTTCATCACTTGTTTCTTGTGTTGTTTGTGTTCGTATTTTGTTATTTTAATTCAGTTTTAAAGAAAGTTCAGAAAAATATTCTTCTAAATTCTTAATTTCTACGTGGAATGAATATTGTCTGTATACTATAGCATGTACCTATATATAATAGATATTATTGGGGAATTGTTATTGGTTAATCGTTAAGTGGATTACAAGACAGCGTCATAAGTTTAAAAACGATGAATGAATATGAAGATGACACTCGTATTTTTTTCATCATTAGTTAATTTTATCACTATAACTAAGGGCAAAAGCAGTAAATATTGGTGGATTTGATTTAGTGTTTTATTTTATTTTTATAAACAAGGAAGTTATGATGTGAACCTATTGAATATATATGCTTAGTAATTATATTGTAATCGTTTGTTGGAAAATGTGGTTCTAATGAACTATAAAAAATGTAAATTAACTTTGCCTTGTCTATTGGGGAAATATAATTGCTTTAGTTCATTTTGTTTTGATAGTTCCCAAAAAACTTTTATTAATTTTAATTTTAGTATCTTTAAAATTTGCCTACACGAATATTCTTACAGTAATCACTTAATAATCTTGTTCTTTCATTTCATTATAGTTATCGCCGATGTATGATAAATCGAAGAAATCATGGAGTCAACGGCTCAAAATAACAAAAACAGAAAAATTACAATCTCCAACATCACAACAGATCAATGAATTTGCAACATTTGATTATGGTCCCAGTGGAGCATTATCACGTTCCATGAAATATGCAGAACCATGGCTATATAGTACAGTACGGGGTATTCCAGCTGGCCGGCCTACATTACATTACCACCACAATGGCCATCCAGCAATTTTTGCACCAATACCAGCTGAAGTTGCTGTTGTTATATGTTCTTGTCCAGAATATTTAACTGGTACAAAACGTGATGTAAAAAAAGCAAGTATTTGTAAAAAATGTAAAGGTTCACGTTTACCGTTAGCACCAATTGGCGGTACTGTACGTATACAACCAACTTCAGCTCCAATTATGCATCAACAACGAATAAGTGCAGCTACTTTACGTTTACCATCTTCAACAAAATCACGTCCTTCGATACTGGACACACAAAATGATCCGTATGATATGATGAGAAGAACCAGACTATTGTCACCGGATCCACCAAGAGAAAGTTTAAAAATTTCTAATTCACGTCTCTCCGAAAAAAATTTAAGTTCTTCAGGAAATTCTAAAAATCAAAATGGTACAATGAGTAAAGCTGCAATGGCAAATCGAGGTAGAAGTCGTTATAGAAGTAGTACAGGCACAAATATTAGCAGTGGAACAACCAGTATATCAAATGCGGGTATCATTTCAAATGTAAATACTTCCATGGCTAATGAACAAGATTTACACTTAATAGCTAAGACTGCAACAATTCGAAGTCGTAGTGCTAGTAGAGGAAAACAACCACAATCACAAAAAGCACTTAGAGATCGATGGTCGGATGCTGGTGGCGAACTTCAAATAGATCCAGGAGGTCGTCGTTCAATTTTAGAATGTAATGTTAATCCATATGAATTGATCTCTTGCGGTACAATGAATGCAAACAATGAATTTTCACCACCCGATAATGATGATATGTTTGATATACCAACAATTCGTATGAAAAATAATTCATCTGATGCAGTGGCAATTGCTGCTGCTGCCGCAGCTGCTTTAATTAAAGAACAAAAAAATAGTAGTGCAAATAAGGTTAAAAAATTAGGTTATTCTAATATTCAAGCAATTGCTGGTCAACGTATTGTATTAGGAGAACAAAAAATTAAATCAAAATTAATTTTACAGAATGGTGAAAATTTTTTGTATGAGGATATAGAAGTTCAAGCTCAAATTTTACCATCACCATCATCATCATCTGGTGGTAATAATTCTATAGTCATAGAAAATAAAAATATAGAATCAGAAAAATTAAAACAAAACTCGGTTAGTTTTTCTTCTGATAAGGATGAAAAAATGTCACCTATTGAATTCATGGCTGATGGAAAATCAAAATATCATCCAAAAAGACCACCAAGGAAGAAACAAGAAAACTTAAATAATAATTCAACAGATGAGGACATTGAACCTTCTGTACAAAATAACAACATTAAAAGTAGTTACAGGTAAATATAAATATAATTAATTTTTTTAGTTCGTTATCATAAAAATCCTATTAAAATTTTGTCTCTTTCAGTTCTTCTGAAAATACTGTAATAATAAAACAGTCTGCACCTGAACAACATTTTGAAATAACTACACCAACAACACCAACAACTCCAACTATCACACAACCTGTACAGAAATCACAAACAATTAAATCAATTTTAAAACGTCCTTCATCTGTATCCTCACAGCTTTCTACAAATTCTTCTATAAGTGATAATGATGCCAAAAACACAATCAATCAAACTTCTTCAACTTCATTTAAATCGTATATCAATCAATCTGGAGCAACACATTCAGATTCAGTTACAATTGTAGAAGATGATAACACTGGAATAACTAATAAAAAAATTCTTGCCACTGGAAATTCATTGAAAAAATCTTCTAATAACCAACAGAATAATGAAAAATCAACAATGGATCAATACAATGGTACAAAAGTTAGCTTTAGTAACAGTAGCAACAATATTTCAGATAGTTGTAACACTAATGGTATTAGCAATAATAAAAGAAATAGTGGTGGTAATGGTGGTTCACAATTTTATTTACCAATGCCATCACAACAACAACCCAGTCGTAAAAAAGTTCAATTTATGGTTGAAGATAAAATAATCCAAGATGATCCGGAAGATGAATTTAATAATAATTCTAAAAATCATTCAGAAGTGGAGTTTCACAATTCACATATTATTAGTAATGGAAATAATGTATCATTTATACAAATGGAGGATAATGATATTAAGGAGAATTTACAATCTAATGATTACTTCAGTATAAAAAATAATCACACAAACATTACAACAAATGACGAAGTTTTTACAAAAGTCAATGGAAAATTAATTAAACCTTACAATAGTAATGATAATGATGTCAACAATGATGATATCAGCAATATTAAAAATAAAAATAAATTTAATACAAAAGATACAGTGAATAAAATAAATAATGGCAATAGTTTTGAAAGCAACCAGGATTCAAATGATGACGAACAAAGCTGTCAGCAATTATTATTAATGTTGGAACAACAAAAAATGCAATCACAAATTTTAGACATACTGCAAAAACAAACAAATCATTTATTGCAAAAAAACTCAATGGATTTAAATAATTTTAATGAAACGAATGACTCTGAAAATGATGATAATAATAAAAATTATTCTAGTGCTAATGATTCGAACAGAATGAATATTAGTTTAGATGACAGTAATGAAATTACAAACAATGATTTAAATAAAGGTAAGTTGAAAATTTAAATTATTTAACAAAATATTTTTATTATCATATTATACTGAAAATTAATTATTTTCTTCATTAGCGCAATGTATCACCGGTGATATATATTTTAACTGTCAAAAAGAGTTTGTTTTAAGTCTTTAATATTGCTGAAGAAAAGCGTTTTTGCCCAAAGTTTTTATTTTCAGAATTTGATAAATCTAATCATAATTAAATTCTTTAACTCTATATGAACTTTGAACAAGTTTTTAAATAATTTATTTACATTCTCGAAACTCTATAAAATTGCATTTATTTCTTTCGTCAAATTGCCTTTGTTTGTAAACAATAACAACAAACTTAAATCGCCTTTATTAAGTAAAGACTGACAATCAAAAGGTGTGATTGAAGCGCCTCTTTGACGTTTAACCCAATAAGTTAATTAAGATATTGCTTTTGGGAGCGTATGACTTGCACTAGACATTTAAATCGAACTACCAGCTAGTTGCTGTTATTTTCTCTGCACTCTCTCACGTTATTCATATTGAGTTTAGTTCCATAAGTATTGTTCTGCACCAGGTGTTACTTGGCCAACCACGTGTGTAGAGACTTGCGATTTCCATTCAAAGATTATTCTCGTATGCAAGTATATTTGGTGTTTCGAAGCATGTGCTCTATCCACCTGCACTTCTTTTTTCTTATTTGATCTTATTTTTTTCTACTTTGAAAGTAATATTTGAAGTAATCCGCGAATCACTTCCATACATTAGGATGCATTTTATACATGCCCAAAAAATCTGCTCCCTCTCTGGAGTCGGTTACACATGTCTTCTTGCGCTCCATGAAAATTTACTCTATCGCTGAACTTGTGCGAGAGAACGCATATGTCATCTACGTATTCTAGGTCTTTAAACTGTAATGTCATCAACTGTAATGTATTTCTGAATCAAGATTCGCAACAGTAAATTACATAAATATTCTTTAAATTCCCCACTGACTACAGAGCTTGAAGATTAAAAATAATTTTGATATCACAGATTCCATTTATTTTAAAAATTAACCCAAAATTACTTCTGACCAATTTATAGCCTTAAGGTCTTACGTCATTACAAATTTTTTTGTATTTAATGAATTTCATGCCTCCAATTATCTTTAATAACTTTTATTATTTATTTATAATTTTTGATAAATGATTCATTGAAGTTCATTGACTTTTCTTTATGTAATTCTTCTTCTTCAAATTTCCAAAATTATTTTAATAAATATTTATTTCCTTCTTTTCATAAGAAATTCAAAATTATTATAAGAATTTAATAAATATTTTAATTTTATTCATTAAATTTAAATTAAATCAGAAATAAAAAAACATAAAAAGATTAAATTAAAATTTTTGAAAAATTTTTCCAAATTGTAATTTGCATCAATTATTTTCATACTATTTCATATTACTGTGGGTTCTTATTGTACAAATTTTATGTTTTTTTAGTTTTGCTGCTCATTTCATTTAAAAATTGTTGCTGCATCAGAATTTCTATTTTAAATGTTTTTTTTCCATTTTCTTTCTTTTCTCAACAATTGTAATCGACTTATTTGCATCTTTGATTAAATCTAAATTTTTTTTTCAATTCAATCATTGCTGGGGTGACGGAATAATATAAAAGTGCATTGCATCTGATATAAATTATCAACAAATGCAACAACAAGAACAACAACAACAAATGAAACAACAATTTTGTATATGGCACCAATTCAATACTGATGGATACCTTGAATTGTATATTTTCAACAATATAGATATTTGTTGCATATCTTTAGATGTTGATAAAAATATGGATGGATGAAAATGTTGATGAATAGTGTTGATGTTTGAAGAAAATATATAAAATATTGATATTTCTTCCCAATATACTTTTGAATCATTCAATTTTCTATTAAAATTAAAATAGATTTTAATTTTAATATCAAACAAAAATATCAATATTGCTATTGAATCCCTATATTTTGTGTAGAAAATGTTAAAGTTAATGCTTTTTATTTGTATTTTATTTGTTGAATATTTTATGTATAAATTGTTTATATCAACTTCAACTAAAGTACAGATCCTTGCTTCAGTGCGTTTAATATTGAAAATTTTAAGTGCGGAAAATATATTTAAATATTTTAGATAGGTACTAGTGAAGCAATTTTTTTGATAGTCATAAATGTCTTCAAATTTCTTTCATTGAGGTAATGGGTAAGTAGTTCCGCTGCAGTGTTAAAACTTTAAGATCTTATTAAAAGCATACATATTCATATTTCAAATATTCGCTTCAATTACCTCATGAGCAAATTCAAGCGCCCCAAACACTAACGTTTTAGTTTTAAATCCATCCATCCATCAGCATTGAATTTATCTTTCCTTACTCACTTCCTACCTCACTTAACTGGTTACTCACTCATAGAGCTCTTACTTGGCACGTCGATCTGATGTGACTTGGTTCTGATATATTTGTTTCTTTCCAGGAGATTTGACATTCCGCTAATTTTTTTTTCTTGTGCCTTGGAACATGTGTGGCAGTGACGACCAACTGACACTATAGCTTCAGCTAACAAAGGGCTTTTACTTGACAAGTCAATCTAATCCGACCCGACTTGGTTCTCATCGTATTGGTTTCCTTCAGGAGATATTTTAAATTTCGCCAGTTCTTTTCGGATTGCCTTAAGACATGTGTGGCGGTGATGAATAGCTTGCACTACACGAATTGACTGCCCACACAATCTTTATTTGTAATACTAACTTCGAGGCAAAAACTATCTTTTAGAAATGATATTTGTTTAAGCTCCTACATAGGTACCTAATATGCTCCAGATCAACTACTTTACACATTATTTTTCTGTTTTTATAAATATTTTGTCATTTTATATTATTTACGATCAGATTGAATTTCAATTTTCTGTAGGACTTTGTTTAGACATAACCTATAACAAAAGTTATATTTTTATTGTGGGTATTTTTCTAACTATATACTTGCCACTATGCTATATATACACAATTCTATATCAGTTAACTATTTTTCATTTTTATTTTGAAATTTTTATACGAAATTTTAAACTAGTTATAGTAGACTTATAGTTTTAAATATATTTTTTACTCTAGTTAGACTGCACTGTATTTAAATAGTAGTATCTACTATCTTCACTTACAAGTTATTCCAATAAAGAACTACAAAAAAAAAAATTTATTAGTCTTTAAAACAAAGCAATTATTTATATGTAGGGGAACTAAAATATATTCTAAACAAGTAATTCTATATTGAGTACAAGGAATTTTAATTCTCTTGTGTGTCTTACGCTTCCATATGTATCATATTTAGTTTCTATAGCCAAATGTATGTTCTACATGTATCTTTATAAATATAATATATGTAATTGCATTATGATACAATATGTTTTATATCGCAGCACCCATATCTAAGAATATACATGAAGGATGAATAATATTATAGAAAATCAAATTCAAGTATTTCTATAATATTATGATATACTTGTGATATTGTTTAATGTTGAAATTTGTTGAATATTTTTATTTTATAAATTTAAATGTGCGTAGAATTGGTATGCATGCAATTTAAATAAAACAATCGACATATGATTGAATAGTATTGTATAAATTAATAAGTTTGGTTGAAGCTAATCTAAAGATTTTCCCTTTATTTAAAAAGATCAGGTACAAAAAAATGCCTTTGTTTCAAACCAATCAAATCGTTTTAAAATGTTAGAACACTAGTAATAACGTGAATCATATTTCAGTATACAATACATCTTTAAGAGACAACTAAACCTCCTCGGTTTATCGCTTTCAAACTCTTGTGTTGCTTTAGTCAATATCAATACAAATTTTTTGTTAAATTTCAATATTCAAATTTATTTTTGCTGCAAAGTTTGAAAGAATTTTCTATTGTTTACTTAGCTAATGCTTAGATGCGTTAGGTTCAGTGAAAATCACAAAAGTTTAGAAAAGATTGAGGAGTACGGTTTTTAATCTGCTAGTGATTCCTTCTTAGAAGATATCTCAGATAAAGTTTTTAAATACTAACAAAGGGATCTCTTAAAGAACAATAAAAACAGGTACGCAATGAAGGTTTTTTTTTGTTTTTACGAGGGTTATGGGAAGTATCGAAAGTCACCCATTGGAACTGTGCATAGTTCCTTGGGTAGGAGAAGACCTTTTAAATAAATGTACAGTTTCGTTTTGAGGATGCGAATTGGGAATGGAATAGATCCAGTAGGATAATTGGGAAACATTTGGAGAAACACAAAGGAGAAAGGTGTTAATATTCTTCTTAAATTTCTTCTTCAGTCATACACGTATGAACTACCAGCTTGAGGGACCACATATGACGGAATATAGCATAAGAAATTAATGTCTATAAGCCGTGTTTTGCTATCATAACAATTCGACACAGTAAGGATAAGCATCCATTGCACTCCTTGTTTCACGTTGAAAAACTTTGAGAAGAGGCATTAATTGTTTTATTTCTTTAGAACAGGTGTTCGCCCTCTGATCAAAGTCCAAGTGACCAGACTGTGAGCCAATGGCTAAGTGGAGTGAGGTAGCACTGGGATCATTTGTAAGACGAATAACTCTGCTTTGCACTTTGTCGAGATATCTCAGCACCGATTGGGGAGCATACACCTAAATATTATATTCCATAGCATATTTTCAGATTTAATCAATAAACTTGATTTCTATTAAACATCTTTCAAAAACAATCCTGTTCTGTAAAAAATAATCAAAAGAATATTTATTATAGTCAGCAGATTTTATTTTTTTTTTTATATTTATTAGCTTACAAAGCAAAGATAAGTCTGTTTAAATTCTTAATTTTCTGTTTATTGGTACAATCTATTGTTATCACTGTTAGACGCATATTGACAATTTTTCATTATTATTATTAATTTAATAGTGAAGGATGTTAAAAAAAAACGCTTTTGAAATACAAAGAAAAAAAAATTACAAAACGTCTAATTTTATTAAAGATTAATATTAGATCCGATTGGATTTTGCATCGTTCCCATTTAAAATAATCAAATATATTAAATTTTCTACTGCTGTTCTTGAAAGAACACTATTGTTGTTAATGTCTCATTTTACGTCGTTTATAAAAATATAAAAAAAAAAAAAGAATTCAGTAATAGGATTTATTTTGCAATGACTATTTTAGAATTGCATTTATATAAATAATTTTAAAGAAAATGGAAGAGAATATAAAGGAATGATCAAACTCCAAGTGGATTGGAAAAAACAGAAAAGAAATTATTTAGGTTAATTCGTAATAAATTGCATTCAGTTGTTGATATTGTGCTTATTGAGATGTATTACACTTTCTACAATTCATTTTATTTTTTTTTTTTATTGTTACGTAATTTAAATTAAAATTTAATATAAAATAAGTAATTGAAATTTGCTTTTAAGCTTGTTTATAAAGAGGATTATAATAAAATATTAATAAATTTTTTTTTTTAATAGAATTCTTAAATTCCTTCACTTACTTATCGCAGGAGAGGAAATACCGTTATTTCAATACAATATTTATATTGTTCTTGAAAGAATGGATATACTTAAGAAGATTTAATCTTATCTAAAATTGTAAATTAATTTTTAATACTTTTGGATGGTTAACCAAATATTTATCTCTATTTGGTTTTAAAAATTTTTATCTTGTTTTAACAACTCACAGATGAAAATCTGAAAGAACCAACAAATTCAATTATTATTCAATTTTCTGTTTGAATTTAAATTTTCCTTTTACCTTAAGTAAATTATTGTTCTAAAAGTGACTTCTTGTCAATAAAATTAATATTGCCAAAGTGAATTTACATTTTTATTAAAACTTTATAATTTAATAATATGTCATGTATTTCTTAAAAATTCTTTATAATGTAATAAAATTTTAATTCAATTATTAATAAATTCTTGACATCTTTTGACTTTATTTTCATAAAGTTATTTCAGTCTTTTATTTAATTTTCGTATCTTTACTTTGTTTCTGTCATTTTGAAAATGCAAACAATCTACATTCCTTGAAGCAAAATATTGTGAATTGATATTAAAACGAATATAAGGTATAAATTAAATCAACTTTCAGAATTACCCTTTTGAATTTTAAAATCGCCTACTATTATGATCTGTATTGATATTGAAACACCAACAAGAAATTATATCATATGTGAAAATAAAAAAATACAAAATAAATAACACCTCTTCATAAAAGAATGCTGGATTAACCATGAACTAACACCGCCTCCATATATAGACAATAAATTATGCAATTTCATATATTAAAAATTTATTTTTAAATTAAATTTTTTTTTTCAATTATTTTTTTAAAACAAATAAAATTAAAAAGAAAAAGGAAGGAAATCCTGTAAGGCGGTTTTACAGTGTTATGGACTACAAGCGCATACTTTTTATTTCAACAATTCTATGTAGTAGAGAATATTTTATGGGACATTAGTTCTCTGACGCTATTCTTATACAAAATAAAGAGTGTTTAAATTTAAGGCAGAAGAAATCTTTTCATAAGTTGTTTCCTGTAAATCCCTGTTGAGGTTGGTTTCTATAGCAACAGTCATATTCAGAATCAAGGTTTTGTATTTAGAGACCTTCTGTAATTAGTGATCGACTTTTGAAGTATGTAGTCTACTAATTTTAATCAAACCGAACTTTTATAATCTATTCATCGGGTGGTTGATTTTCAATGTTCGCTTCCCAAAACGTCGTCGTATCCAAATTCCCGACTTATGCTCCGTATTTCTTTTTCCTCCACTTTTTTTAGTTTAGTGAACATTAAAAACATTTCTATATAATAAAAACTGTACTTACACTAAGTTTTTAAGCCATTCAACTACTTCGTAAAATGAAACATAGACTATCATTTTACAAATTTTATGCAACCCCCATTCCTATTTTTAATTCGTTGCTTTTGGGCTAAAAAGATAAAGAAGTTGAAGACATTAAAATTATTCATATTGTCACTTAAATCTAACGTATGGAAAAAAGAGAATTCCGAAGGATAGAATTAAAACCCACTTATTCCTCTGTCCTATTTTGATTATATTTTTATTTTTAGAACTATCTTCTGTCCCCATCTATGACTTTGAATTAAGATTTGTCTTTACTTATAATGAAATGCTATAAATAGAATGGAAACTGAAGAAATCATAAGTAATGTTTAAAAGGATTCATGTGATTACAATCAAAAGTAATGATATGAGTTTGAATTGATGGAAAAATTTTAGTTTAAGGCGGAAAGTCTTTTTTTAATTCATTGATATTATGGTAGTATCTATGAATAACACATAAACACATAAATAATGTCATATTATCTATGGATTTGATTGTTGTTCAGTTAAACGTATATAGAACTCAAGAATAAAAATATTTTACTGAAATTTTAAAATGATTAAATGGATAAAAACGTATACAAGTAGAAGCGATTTTTAAACTGTCGAAATATTTTCTAAAATTTTGTTAAAAACTTTCTTCTAGAATTTAGAATCTTGGTATATCACGTATTTAAATTACCTAAATTATTTCAAAGGCGCGTGGTATCTAACTTTAATTGGCGCAGTTGGTAGAAAAAAAGTATTTCGTAAAATAAACATGATTGGCAACACTAATACTTATCAGTTTTAGAACCATTGTTTTATATATTGTTAATATTTAAAATTATACGCCAATATTATAATAAAATTTAAATTTATTGAATTTTGATTCCAGTTTTCTGGATTTTTATCAAATTTCACTAAAACAATATACACTCCATAATAAATATGATATTCTGATGATAGAAGATGATGGGAGATACCACAAAGTATTCTTTATTTTTATTTTATAAAATATATATACATATATTAATATGAAATATATTATGTGGTCTTCATTAAAAATACCAAGGTTTGACTAAAGATTATTCTGCATAGACAAACTTTTTTTTTGAAAAAAAAAAACAATATTGTTCATAAGTGCATTGAAGTGCAAAGACTTTTACACGAAATTTATGCAACCAAGCATATTTTAGTGCATCAGAAATAACAACAACATAATAAGAATAAAAATTAGGAATTGTTTTTATATTGTGTAAAAAATATTGCTTTTTGGATTTAATAAGATTTTTGAGTTTTTTATAACATTGATGCGGGAATCAAAATTTGAAAAGTTTAACTGTAGGAAAGTCACAAATAATGGTCGGAATAGTCACTCAAAAGTCAAATTCTTATGAAATAAAGCGTTTAAAAATTTTCTAAGGAACGCTCAAAAAAAGTTTGATAAAAAATTTTTATATTCAAGGGTCTATATAATTTTAACTTGTAACTAACAGGCCCGAGAAAATTTTGTCTTCAACTATATGATTTCTTATCAGCAAAGGTGATTTGTAAGCCAAACCTGGAGCAGATCAGATCAATTTAAAAAATATCGTAAAATTGTATAATTATATCGTGATAGTTTTAATCGTAATATAAAATAAAATTTAATAAAATATATTAATAACTGTTGTGTAGGAAAATAGTTGGCGCACAGATACACTTGTCTATTCATATTCCTATCCAATATCTACAGCTGAGTAATCAAAGGCTTAGTGAATATAACAATTCAAGATTCTAATGACAAAAGTAATGCAAAGTTTCGAAATCGAACCATGCGTTCGCATTCTGAAATTTTCCGATCGAACCAAATGCAAAATAACATACCTTCGAGATGAATAAAGATAGAAACTTTAAATTTGGTACATGAATACTTCTTTCACTTTCTCTTGTGTCCCGAAAGTTCGAAATGAAAGTTGGGGTACCTCCTACATACCGCCTAAGACTTAAAACCATATCTTTGAAATTAATAAATATATTTACTTTATATTTGGCACATATTTTGTATTCAGTCCTGCTTGTGTTATGTCCGTAAGATTTGGGATGAGTTAAAGTAGTATTTTAGGTACCTGCCAGGCACCTCTAATAAGTATAGATTTAAAATTAATAAAAATAGAAATTTCCAATTTGGTACAATAGTGTTCAGTGTTTCCTTTATGTTTCTTAAATTTGGGAGTTCCTTTAACTGTGAATTTTTCAGATGAAGGATATTACTAAGGCAGCGGTATCGACTTACTATAGTTTCATTACTTGTTGTAAAAAAATTAGGCTACTACAAAGAAATATGTATAGAATTTACGTGTAATCTTATTCCCATTGCTCTCCTATTCACCAACCATTCAAAATCACACATTTTAATATTTTTAAATTTTAAACTATATGAAAATTATTCTTTTAAAAACCAAAATTTATTTTTTAATAACTACAAATTTTTCTTAAATTTCACCTGACGAATTTATCTTACCTGCATAATATTTCGAATGCAAATTGATAAGAATATTATGTATGTAGATGTGATTTTAAAAATGAATTTAATTCAAAATAAATAAATTCCACGAAAAAAAGAAAACAAAGTAGTGGATTGTTTTTTATGGGGGTTTATTTAATGAGCATCACTTATAAGATTGTATACGATATTTAAATTATATATTCAAATATGACAGCAGCATTTCTTTGCTGTGGTTTACTACTGCTGCTTCTGCTGCATATATTGGATGCAAAAAAAGTATAGAAAATAAAATGCATATAGTGAAATTAAAATAAATTTAATATATACGGGATTAAATATTTATGTTGAATATATACAATGGTTAGTTTTTCTTCATTTTACCTTGATGCATTTATGAATTTATTTATCAGTTAGTTTGGTATATAGTATGGTTACTTATGCAATGTTTAGTGTAAAACTTATTAAATAAATAAAAATGCAGGACAAAAATTGTTTAATTTACATGTAAATTATTATTCTGTTTTTTTTTTTTTTAATTCATTTTTAATTAAGTTTCATTTATATTTTTTTCTTAATTGAGTTTTTACCACGAAAGGATTTTTTTTTAGCAAATGCCGTTAGTTTGGTTTAAGATAATTCATAACTTAAATGAATTTTTTAATCTAATGATCATGGGATTACAAAGAACTATCAAATTGAGAAAAATAAAGACTCTTAGTACCAATTCGAAAATCCAATTTACAAACTTTTAACATTGTTTCAATTTA
Source organism: Dolichopus griseipennis (assembly GCA_963082915.1). Classification (NCBI taxonomy): domain Eukaryota; kingdom Metazoa; phylum Arthropoda; class Insecta; order Diptera; family Dolichopodidae; genus Dolichopus; species Dolichopus griseipennis. The sequence goes on from OY720443.1 coordinate 25,835,079, forward strand.
ATTCTACAATTTGAATTTAAAAGCTTACATTCCAAACTTATTCAAGTTTTTTATGAGAATATTTTTTGGAAATAATTTTGAATCTAAATTAGATTTCAGATATAAATAATTTTTTAATAGAACCAAACGATTCTCTATTTTTCTGTTGAACTTTGTTTACCACAGCCCACCCAGCCCCAAACAAATTCTATAAGGTTTCTAAGCATAATGTTAGACTATATCCAACTAAAATAACCTCGGTTTTGCCATATATCTTAAATACTAAAGTAGTGTTTGGTTTTGGAAATCTGGATTTGGATAATGTAGAATGAAGGTGAGGGGATATTGAAAGAGTGATTAAGATAGTTTCTAATGATGTTTTTTGATTGTTCCTACAATTTATGAACTACAAGCCTCATGGAACATATATGAATTAATTGCCAACTTAAAGCAACTCATGAAATGGTAAAATCATTTTATAATAGTTTTGTACATGTAACAAACAAATTTATTTTCAAACTATGTTAGACCTTTTCAACATTTCCACAGTGTGGATTTGAGTATTTGTCGGACTTTTTGTTTAACGAACCTTGTAATGAAAACTTAATTACTTAGAACAGGTACTTAGAACAGGTCCTCGTCTGTACTTGGAAAGATATTTAAAATAGGGTAAAAAAACAAACTGCATGGAGATGATTAAATGGAGTGAATAGTTCATACGACGCTATATATAGTTATAATTCAAAAAACCAAAAGTCTCCGGGAATTGTTATTCTGATAAGTAGGTACATATGACCTCGGAACTTTTGACAATTCGCCGTACATTTAATAGATTCTTAAAGGTATTGGATGACCTAAATTGAGTTTGTAAATATTATTGTACGCATTTTCACTGGGCTGCTAAAGTGTTATTAAAGATTATAATCTGTAAATGAATAACATATTAATTTAGACGTTCATTAAAATAATGAATTCAATTTTCTACAATTAAATCAAATTAAACCCTCAAATGCAATTGAAACAACTAAATTAAAACTTAATAAAAAAAATTTTTATTAAATTTAAAAAACAAATACCAAAATATTTAAACAAAGTCTTGAACCGTTTAAAAGTTCAAAATTTAATTAATTGCTTTTCACTTATTTCCCGAGTCTACCAAGCTTTTTGTGAATATTCTTATACGAATAAACAACATAATTGTTCCGGCACTTTAAACCTTTCACAGCATGTTTTTTGTAATGGATAATATCTATATATATAATTGTAAAATTCGTAGAAGGGTCATTATAAAAACCTTATACTCTGAGAATTGTGACATTTTTAAAATTTATTACTTATATATCCTTCTTTTGCACCAAATATACACAAACAAGCACTAAATACTTTGTGCATGTGTTTGTTTGTTTGATTCTTCGTAAGAAACATAAAATAGTTTTTCTCCTCAACATTTCATGTTGTGTGTGCGTGCACCCTTAACAACTCAATAAGACGTTTTGTGTATATATTTTTCTTTCCTGGATAAATATTTCGTCCAGGACTTATTGGACTTTCTAATGTTGTAGTAAAAACCTATGGACTCTGTATAATAATATAAAATTAAAAAAAACCATTGTTCATTTTTATATACTTTACAGTTATGTAACAAACAACTATATATTATATAAGAAGTATGTCATCATATTTTTTAGAAAATCGAGGTGGATATAGGTGTCTTACTTAGGATACATGATACAGGACATTTAATCATATGAAACCATTATAAACTATTAATGTAGAAAAATTTATTATTTTCTTATGATTACAATTTTTTGCGAATTTCTTAGCCTTGGAAATTTTATATTGAAGAATCAAGTTTTGGGATCAGTATAATGATAAATGAATGGGGGAAATAATAATTTCAGAACAATAATTCAAATATTATACATAAAATACTTGTATAAGTGTACATTTAGTAACTTTATTGAATTATAGTATCTTTTTACAGTATATGTATTTGTATGTGATATGTGTAAACGAGGGGACAAATTAATGTGTAATAAAAATAAGTGACAGGTATTTAAACAGAATAAAGTTTAAATACTTTTAAAATTAAAAGTTGGGTAAAATAGAACAGTGATATCTTTAGTGAAAATAAATAAGTTGAGATTTCTATTTTATGTAATTGTTGATTAAATGAATTTTTACAAAAATATCAAAGAATTTTACTATATTAAATGACAATAATTGGTTTATAGATTAATTATAATTTAAAAAATCAAAAGAAAATTTTAATTACAATTTTATTGATTAATGAAAACTGTGCTCCAATTAATTTCCTATTAATTTCTGAAAGAAAACCTTATAATTTCCATTTTAAATTAATTATATATTTTTAATATTATATTTAAATTAATATTATATTTTAAACAAATAATTTAATTTGAATAATATAACTCACAGATATAGAATACCATATAACTCAAATACAAAATATTACAATATAGACGTTTCTATATGTTATAAGGTGTAGCACTATCTCATGTTTAAATTGTATGTGGAATTCATGTAGATCACTTCTAATAATAAGAATATAATATTTCCTCCCACACCCCTTTTCTAACATTTATTTATGGAATAGACAAGCTTATTAGCCTAACAGTTTAAGAGTTGGCATTTAAAATAAAAATTGCAACTTTATAAAGGTAACATGTCGAAGCCAAGACAATTACAAAAAATATTTTTCATCATCTATCACCTATGAGTAAAAAAACTTTCAAATTATTGTAAAATTCTAAAAATATATGACAGTTGCTTTATTAAAAATAAATGCATTTTTAAAAAATACTTCTAATTCTGATTAATACAAATTAACACTGGAATCTAGTAAATATTTTTTGGAAATTATCTTTTTAATTAAATTTTCATAATTCTTAAGCATTAATCGCATCATTTGACATTTCATAATACTTTATTTGCATAATTAAATGTCAAAACTTTATAAGCTATGTTTACCCTGTAGTTAAATTAATTTCTATTAATGCTCATGTTATGAACACGCCTTAAACTCATCCAAAATATATTTTATTGTAAAACAAAATATTAAAATATCTTAAATTAAACAATTTTGAAATAACTATTATATTCTAGACATTTTCAATCACAACATGCACTCAAATCGTCAATGCATTCAATTATTCAAGCTATTAACACGATCTTTAATTAAAATGTTCACATTGTAAAAAAATTAATAAACATAAGATTTACCTTATATTATATTCCTTTTTAATACTGCACTTACACCAAACTTCTCCTAAAGAAGCATTTCTAATAATATTTGCAATTCTTTATTTTCCTACAAAAAAAACTCAAAATATAATAAAAATGACACGCGAAGTTTTTACTAAGTTAAAAATTATTAAATGTTTTATTTTCTTTGTTTAACAATACCATTTCTTTTGCTACTTTTGTAAATTTTTTTATTTTCTTTGCTTTATTATTTCTAATAACTTTTTTTTTTACCAACCAATTGTACTAAATTGTATACAATTGTACTTTAAAATATAAGAAAAAAAAACAAAAATTAATCAAAAAAATAAAACAAAATTAACAAGAAATATGAAAAATTTATATATTTTTTTTTTTAAAAACCATTTTGAATTATTAGATTTGAAGTCGTTAGGACACCTGGATATATCCATTATGATTTATATTGTTTATACGAGTTAGATTATATCCAATTTTTATAGTAGGTACTGCCATATAATATTGGAATGACTCTCCGACTCCGTGCTAAATAAAACTAAGACATTGTATGTAATACAAGAATACAAGAATAAAAGATGTAGAGTATGAGTGATAAAATTTTTTGGTTATGTTTTTATTGTTGTTATTGTTTTTTTTTATTTTTTTTTGGAATTGAATTCGTTATCCTTGAAGAATGAAAATCCTTTTTAGAGGACAAATAAAAGTTCGTCTTTGGCAATAATAAATTGCATCACATAGAAAAATTATTTATATTGTATTTTGTGTTTGTATTTGTTTTTTTTTTTTTGTATTAAGGTTAAAATAATTTAAAATGACGACGGTCTTGTAAATTGGAGAAATTTTTGAGTTTTTGGGTTATTTTAAAACAATATTTACTTTTCCATTTATTTGTTTGTTTGTTGTTGTTTTTGGTGTTCTTGGAAAAATTTGGTGTCACTTCTAAATGACTCTGACAATAATAAAGTTTTATATGCAATTTTTATGTGCTGTTTGTGCTGTTTGTTTGACAGTTGGTTGTTTTTACACAAAAAGTAAAGAAATAGAATTTAATTTTTTATATTATTTGTTTTATATTTGGTATCATGCAACGATAATTACAACCAAATTGCATTAGAAAAAAAAATATACATATATATTTTAAATTTGATATATTTCTTTTGTTTTTTTTTTATATTGGGTATAATTTGTCTAAACTTTTTTATTTTTATTTAAAAAAAAACTTGTATTAAATTCTTTTAGAACAAATTGTTCTTTGTCTTTTATTTTACCTTAAAACTTTTGTGTTCTTGAACCATTAATTATTTTAATAGGGTATTGTTTTGGAAAGTTTTTTTTTTTTTTTTTAAGTTAATATTTGTCTAAAAAATTTTTTATAATCCGAGTAAGATATGATAAAGAAATAATAAATTAAAAAATTAAATTTAAAATTCAAACTTTAGCTGTGGTATTTTCGTATGAATTATGAACTAAATAATATATTTTATGCACCTGAGTCCACTAAAGAAGAATATTTTTAAAATAGAGAGGGATTCGAATATTATTAATCGCAAAATCATATAATTTGATGGGATAAAATATATTTTAAAGCAAAAGATAAGTTATTTATATATAGATATAGTTATTGGTTTTGCAAGAGGTTTTCAGATAATTGAGGATTTTCAAAAATAAAAGTGTTTCAAAAAAAAAAAAATGGATTTCCAAATACAGTTCTGCACTGTTGAATGGAAGGACGGACTATTGAAATTAATAGGAGGGCTGAGAAAAAGTTCGTTGCACTTTAAATTAAAAGTTTTCCACTTTCCATTTGGGACTTTTCCAACAACTTTTTAATAGTGAAAAGATGCATTTCTTTTCTGTGCTGTTTCAGTACCTATTGAGTACTTTTCCAAATTAATTAAACTAAAACTATTTAACAAATTATACAATTTGTTGTTGTTGTTTGTCATGGGGGATAGAATGTGCCATTCTAACACGTAGGTCTTGCAGACGTCCTGCATCCCACTTCAAATACTTTTTATCAATTTATAAGTAATATTATTTATTTTGTTTATATTATTATATATTTGTGTATATATATCCGTATGTTTATAGGTAAAAAGGGTATACTAAATTTGCCATTACGTTTGTGACGCAGAGAAGGAACGGGTGTAGATATAGACTCAAAGGTATGGATCGGATCAGAAACAAAAAGTAGAGCGAACCAGCTTATGCACGTACGTTGTACGTCCGCACGATAACTCAAAAATGTTCACATCATCGAAATTGAAATACAGCTTGTTTGCTTCTTCGTTTTGAGTCTTATAACTTTTAAGTAAATATGAAGTGGCATTGTATTTTAAAGAATGTTAATCAATTTTTAATACGTTAATATGATTGACAAGTTCATGTTAGTATTAGTACAAGTATTAATAACTTTAAGCGAACCCACGCATTTTAAAAAACAAACAAATAAATTAAAACCGAAGTAATTAATAATAACTTATCTTTAATGTACAACTTCGATATTTAATTAATCAACTTTTCAAGTACTAAATCATAATAATAAAACATTAAAAAAACCCTTGGATTAATCGATTCTAATCAAATAATAAAAAACCAATTAGTAAAAAAATGAAAACTTTTTTAATGAACACGTACATTACATACGGTACATCACTACAATATATTTCACCTTTTTCATTATTAGATACTACAATTACTATTATTAATATTTCTATTAAAAATTAATATAGTTAACACAAAATAACATTGAAAAAGGTTAAATTAGAAACGCATGCTATAATTCCATTTATTAATTTATTTTCAGTAATAAAATTAAAAGTTTTTTAAAAAAACCACAATTTAATTTTATTCGAATTCAGGAAGCTTTTAGTAAAAAAAAAATAAAATAAGACCAGTAATTACTTCAAATTATCACTAAATCAATACTGACTTTTATTAAAAAAAAAAAAAAAAAAAAATTATAAAACAAACTGTAAATTAAACCTTCAAAATAAAAAAAAATTAAACTCTAGATACTTAAAACGCATATGCAATTAAATTAGATCACACCATAGGTGAAGATTTAAAATGAAAAATTAGAAAAAAAAAAACCCAATCACATCATCTTTAAGAGTTGTTGACTTTGAATTTAATTTTATTTTTAACTGTCAAATTGTGACTGATGATTACTTTTGGCAGAATTAATTTTATTTTTTTCTAATATATTTTTATTGAGATCAGTGGTACCCTATATTTTTATATACGGAATCCATGGCATGTCATAATGCTAATTATTAAATGTACATTATTATTATTATTAAAAAAAATCATATTAAAAGTCAAAAATAACGCCATAAATTGTAAACATGACCAAATGCAAACATACATACATACAAACATACATAACCTAAGATCATTATGGCACGAGTTTTATTATTTACACATTAAATTAATAAATGTATTAAGTGTTTTTGTTTTTCTTATTTAATTTTTTTAAAAATTTAATTTAAAATATAAAAGTAATTGCCTTGAAGAAGCATCTAGTTCCTATAATGCTTTTATTTGAAATTTTTTACGTACTAATTATTAATTAATCGGAAGTTTGATAAAAGATGGCAACACATGTTTATGATTATATTAAAATGTAGTTGTATTCACTTGTATAATGTGAATTAACAGTTAACATGCATACGAATATAAAAAAAAAATGATTTTAAGTTATAAAACTTCAATAAAATCTTAAAAAATAACTGTTTTTGTCTCTTTCTATCATAGTTGGATTTTAGCTTTAGTCTCATTGAAGTATTTAAAATAGAATAACTTTTTTAAGTTATTTAGTTGATGACTTTTCAGATGCAATTTTGTTATTTTTTTTTTTTTTGTAATATGATTTCTTTGTTTTTAGCGCAATTTAATACCTTACACGAAGGTTAATTTCCTTTCAATTTAACCTGGTATTTTTAAAAATCTTTTGAAATGCAATTAAAAAAACAGTTTTTTGAAATTATAATAAACCGACATTTTCTTATCTACTTTGAGACAAAATAAGTGTAATTAAAAAATGTATACAGAGATAAAAAATACTGATGTTAATGACAGTTAACTATAAGATAGTTGCATACTTGAAAAAGTGCAATATTGAAAATGTTATAAGTTGTCAAATATTTTTCAAAAGAACAGTTTTACAAAATTTTAAAGATTTAAAATCTTTAAGTTAGAGAAATTCTTCACAAAAATGTTAAATACTTGTAGTATTTAATTTGGAACTTATAAATAAACAGCGTTATAATTAAGATTCAGGTACATCCCGAAGGTTTAGGTACATCCTGGCCCGTATCAATGACAACTCTTTATTTCAGACATTAACTTAGAAGGAATTGTTTTTCCTTTTTGGATTTTACTGTATAGTTATATTAGGTTCTTATTAACGTCTTAGAAAAAGGCCATTGGGAAGGGCCCCTTTTTTCTAAAGACTTACTGAAAATGCAACAAAATTTGATTTAAAATTTATTGTAGTTAAGGTACATAACTTTTTTTTTTTTTTTAAGCGCTAACTGTTCAACTGTTAAGCTAAAAAGCCTGTCTATACCATGTTGGAACAGGGGGTCATGTTATATTCGTGTTATTAGAATTGGTCTTATTGAATTTAATATAAAATTTAAACATGATATAGTACTAGGCCTTATAATATGTAGAAACGTCTTAGATTTACTATAGTATTAATTTGTTTGTACTTGCATGGTCGAATCACAAAAACTTTCTTAAAGGTACTCTAAGATATTCTAAATACAAAAATTTTAGAGGGGTTAAAGGTACTTGAAGTTTCATAGGTATTATAACAATTAGCCAACAAATATTTCAATCAATAAATATTATCAATTTTTCATATTATCACTTGCTGTTGTTTGATATGGAAGTCGGAGGATAGCAAGTACCATCTTAAAATCTAGGCCTTTCGGCAAGTTGTGTATCCAATACTTTCAATACTTTCTATTAATTTATAAGTAATATTATTTATTATTATTTTTTATTTTATATACTTTAAATTATATTTGGTCACCAAGAGGATTTTTATTCAAAAAATATTATATATAATTTTTTTCAATTAAAATATTTTAAACCCAGTATCGAACTCACATCCCTTCGATTTTAACATTTAATTTAAAATTTAATATAAAAAAATATAGTATTTATAATAAATTTAAAATAAAAAATTTTTTTTTATATTAGCAAGCTTTTTAAATTTTTTTTTCAAAATATTCAATTTGTTTATATATTATTAGAACAACAAAATTATTAACAAATTTTTAATTTAATATTTATTAACTCACAGAGTATTTTTGTATAATTTTCTATATAAGGTAATAATTTTCAAATTAAAAATTAAGGAAATTTTGGAAATTTTTTCTCGATAATAATTCTCTTATGATGCTCTGAGAGATAGTTAACAATAATTTTTGTAAAGTTGTTCTTTTGAAACATATGGAACAACTTATAATATTTTCAAATTACTATTTATGAACTATGGATTCAATCTATAGTTTAATTTGTCAAAAATTGTGAACTATAGACTATAGTGGGCAGTGGCTCACATAGTTTGATAATCAATTATTAATAATTATTTATTACATAATTGTATGGAATGGACTATGTTTAGAAAGCTGCTACAATGTTTTTTTTTTTTTCTTTATGCTTTTTTTTTACACAATAGTATGTATTTCAATATGTTTTCTAAAGACCATGCTAGCCTTAGCTTTTTGGTCACATTTTTTTCTCAATAATAATTATTACAATTTACAATTCAATTTAATCAAAGAGAAAGGGAACAAAAAAAAATTAAAATAGAATATAATAAAATATAATAAAAAATTAACGGTAACGTTGTAAATGTCGATTTAGAAAATGTCGAATGGGTGAAAATTTCGACTGTAAAAAAAATACCGACTGAGAAAATGTCGACAAAAAAAATGCCGACTGAGAAAATGTCGACTGATAATTTGCCTACAACTGAAAATATTAACAAAAAATGTCGACGTAGAAAATGTCGACTGATAATTTGCATACAACTGAAAATTTTAACAAAAAATGTCGACGTAATTAAAAATTACGAAAAAGTTAAACTGTTAGCTCCGGATACAGCCTACTTCTTTTACGAGCATATTTAATTTTTTGGTATTGTGCTTCATTTGAGGGCAAATAAGCTCGTGAAATTGGTGTACACATTATTGTCGCTGACTGTAATATTTTACAAGGCTTCGTAATAGATTCTGCTGCATTCTGCCTAATCGAGCTGTTTACTTGATTAACATCCTTTTCATACGCTGATGGTTCATGTGTATTTTCCTTTGCTGGCGATTTCAATTATGTGTAAATTTTCCGTCTTTGAAATTCTAGCGGGACAAGAATGGCTTTTATTTTTTGTACACCGCCAACAAAAATTAGTAAAACCTCAAGTAACTATTATACTGAAAAAATGTTGAAAATATGATAATCTTCACTGAAAAAATGTTGCCTAAGAAAATGTTGATTGAGAAAATACTGCGCAAAATACTGCATTTTTTCAGGTCGACATTTTCTCAGTCGACATTTTCTCAGTCGACTTTTTCTCAGTCAACATTTTCTCAGTCGACATTATGACCCGGATCCAAAATAAAATTACAAAACAAGAAATTTTGTTTTTTTTTTTTTGTATTTTCTATTCTATTTTCTAAAATTTCTAACATATATAATATATATATCTACAAATACAGTTTGTGATTAATTTGTATTTAAAATAAATTTATATATAAATGGCATTGGAATTTTTAATTTAATATTTATTAACTCACAGATTTATTTTGTACAATTTTGTATAAAAGGTTTATATTTTCAATTTAATAATTAAGGAATTTAGGATATTTTTTCAATAATAATTCTCTTATGATGCTCTGAGAGATAGTTAACAAAAATTTTTGTAAAGTTGTTCTATTGAAACATATGGAACAACTTATAATATTTTCAAAAACTCTTTTTGAACTATCGATTCAATCAATAGTTCGATTTCCCAAGAATTGTAAACCGTATTGGCTCACATTCACATATTTTGATAATCAGCCATTAATAATGATTTATTACAAAATTTCATGGACTATGGTTTGGTAAGAGAGCTGCTACAAATTTCTATTTTGTAGATTTTCTAGAACAAACTATATATTTATATATATATATAATATATATATACATATTTTTTAATAATTTTGTATTCAATTTGAAAAATAATGAATCCAATTTAAAAATTTATAGAATATATGCAGTTTTAGAAAGGCTTTATAAAATTCAAGAAACGTCACGTTCAGCCCAAAAATTAAAGATTTTTTGTTAGTATGAAAGTATGGGCCTGTCGAAGTATGATTAATATTCAATTCCTTGCCAGTATTCCAAGACTTAAACTTTTAGGTCTTAATGCAAGTCAATGAGTATTATGACAATACTCGAAACGGCGATTACTTATGACAAGATCCCTGTTAACTTATAATTCAGAAAATAAGCCAAAAATCCCTTGGAGATTGCAACTAAGATAAATAGACCTCTGAATACAATTCTCAGTTACAGAATATTGATTCTCGAACTAAGAGTAACATTAATTATAAACGTTAAAAAAATTTAATGAAACCTTAATTAAACTCTTTATAATATTTTTTAAAAATCAATTACATATATTTTTTAAACATATCTACATATTAGCATAGATACCATTTACTACGTACTCGTATGTGTGACACTAGAAAATTTTTCTTTTATATTTTAATGAAAATTATGGAAATTTTTAAAACATAATGTAAGCGCACGAATTATATCTTTATTCTTCCTGTAATTAAATGCGACATGTCGTGAAGATGCATCGTATAAATTCTTCTATGAATTTTTTAGATTATTATTATAATAATCTTATACATGTTATACTCTATAATGTCAAATTATGTTAATATAAAGGTTTTAAGTTACAATTCAGAATAACTTTATTTGAAGGAAAGATGAAAAAAAATTTCACAAAATAATTTACATAAAATCAAGTATACATTCATAAGAGGAATTTGTAAAATTTCAAAAAAGAAAAATAAAAAAAATAAAATGGAAAACTTATAAAAGAAAATAGAGAAAAATTTTCTATTAACAATTCATTTTGTTTTGATATACGAGTATTTAGGTTTAGTCTATAATTAAACTAAATAAACAAACGTTGGTTTGTTTTTAAAATATGAAAGAAAATTAGTATAGGATCTCCTAATGACTTTCTCATTAAAATGCTTTTCTTTTAAGTAATGACTTGTAAAACTAACAACTCTCTAAAAAGTATTAACTGGATCACACGTGATTAGTACTTAATATGGGTTTTTAAGACTTAATTGGTGGCGCGAAATAAAGCCATACGAAATAAAGCCATATCGAGAATTTTTTTGAGTATGGCTTTATTTCGCATTTGAATGCAAAATAAAGCCATATCATTTTCTAAAATTTTACGAAATAAATCCATATAGTAAAATTGATACAAATTCTAATTTAATAGTAAACGGTATAAGAATTCGGATACCTAATTCATTCAAAAAATTAATAAGTTCCTAATTTTTTTTAATACACTGTAATAAAACATGTTAAATAATATTATATTTTCATTACGGGGGCTGCCGCCCCCGAACCCCCGCTAACTCAATTATTGAAGCTAGATTTTGAATCCAACACTAAAATGAAAAGAATGGTATAAGAATTCGGATACCTAATTCATTAAAAAAATTAATAAGTTTCTAATTTTTTTAATACACTGTAATAAAACATGTTAAATAATATTATATTTTCATTACGGGGGCTGCCGCCCCCGAACCCCCGCTAACTCAATTATTGAAACTAGATTTTGAATCCAACACTATAATGAAAAGAATGGTATGAGAATTCGACATAGCTATTTCATACAAAAAATAATCAACCCTAATTAATAAATATAAATATTCTGGAAAAGGGGGCAATCCTGCTTTTGAATCCAACTCCAAAATCCCTCCTAATTGAGAATCCCACACTCATATTCTGGAAAAAGCGTAAAGCCCTGCTTTTGAATCCAACTAACAATCCCACATATACACATATATAAATATTCTGGAAAAAGCGGCAATCCTGCTTTTGAATCCAACTCTAAAATCCCTCCTAATTGAGAATCCTACATATACACATATATAAATATTCTGGAAAAAGCGTAAAACCCTGCTTTTGAAACCAACTCTAAAACTCCTTCCTAACTATTTAAATAAAAAAGTTTGGAAAATTAAATTGCTTCTATTTTCACAAATAAAATTACATTTTTAAATGCGAAATAAAGCCATATGGCTTTATTTCGCAATTGAATGCGAATTAAAGCCATATGCGAAAAAATTGGCGATATGGCTTTATTTCGCATTTGAATGCGAAATAAAGCCATAATGTCATTTTATGGCTTTATTTCACGGCGCCACTTAATTTAAGTTAATGATTAACTTGTAGTGCATCCTTTTACGATTTTTACTGATTTTATGCTATTGTATAAATTTGCAAGTATCTTGAATTCACAATTTGGGCATTCGCTTGTTTTTGTGACTTTGAGCAACTAGTAGATAATAGAAGTTAAACCTGGCTTTTGTACTTGAAATACGGTTCTGAATATAAAATTTAAAACTTCAGAATTAAAAAAATTATCTGTATATTCTATGTAATAAATATTGAAAGTTTCAAACAAAGGCGAACCAAAGAACTAATCAAAGAATTACTAAATATCGCATTAAATTTATTTTTTAAGATACAATTGGATGCACTTAAAAATTAGCCAATTGTAATAAAATTTATTTTTAAAAATTTAATATTATCTTTTTTTTTGATAATACATAATTTGTTTTATTTTGTATTTTTAATTTTGGTTTTTTTTTTGAAAAATTTTATATTGAAAAAATTTTAAAAAAAATTTTAAAATTCAACTCCGAAAAAATAAAATAAATGGTAACCATGGTTACAGATTTTCAATTAAATATATAAAACAAACTAACAATAAAAAAATGTCATGCATATGATGATATATAAAAATTCTAAGAAATAAATATCTTCTTAGATGATATAAAAATATTGCATGCGAGTTATAATGCATGTCGCAAGCTATAGTTTTTATATTGATTATTGATAAGTTAAGATATTTTTAATTATAAAATAAAGATATGTTAAATATAAATTTGTATGAATATTGTAATATAAAATAAATTTAAGTACACATATAAGAATTAAGATCTAACTCAGAGAACTTCTGGCAACACAGACTTCCATCTGGTCACAACCAATTTTCAAGAAGTATGAAAATGTAGGTTCAATGAAGTAAGGGTTTAAATATAATTTAAAATAAAGGGTTTCGCATATTTAATTAAAAGTTAATTAGTGCCATCTCCTACTCATCTAAGACAATATGAATTTGTTGAAAAACTTAAAATGAAATCAAAAGTATCAGAAATTTATTTATCCAACCTAAAAATTAACGTATTTTTCTAATATTTTTCAAATAGTCTTAAAAGTAATTTCCCCAAGTATTTTACTCTGTCCTTGAATACGTCTGTCCGCCCGTATTTTTACAAAATTGTTACACCATTTAAAATAAAGAAAATATTTTTAACTTCCAACTAGGTCTTCTAGGTAGGTTGTGTAAAAAAATTAATTTCATGGAAGAACATTTTTTCTTTAGCTGAATCCTTTACGGAGCTGCAGCCCCCAAAACTGCTTAAAGCCTTATACCTAAATTATTATAAAACAAAGTTCTGAAAGAACATATAGATTTGCCAATATAGAATTCCCAAACAATATCAGTTTTTATAAGATTTATAATTTTAGATAAAACAAATGTATAGGGTTGCCATACGGTACTTTAATTAACAGTTACACGAAATTAAAATTTTGCAAAATTCATGACCTTGCAAAAGGTTTGAGTAAGGAATTTCAAATTTTGAGAGAACTTAAATCTTCACAAATATTTTTTTTTTATGAATACTTTGTCGTATAGACTTCTGTTTGGGAGCTGTAAGAGATCGAAAACTGCAATCGATTGTTTACGACTGCTTTTTAATTATAACGGATTTTCTTAAATTGAAATCTAAATAATTTTATTCATAATTTTATCAAATCTATGTATGTTACATACTCTAGGATCAAATTTTAAATTAAACATGTTAAATTTAAATTCCTTTACAAAAAAAAAATTCCTGACTTCAACACTTTGACCTCATTTTCCATTATAATAGAAAACTATACTTAAGTTCAATTAACATATTGAGTAGATTTTATACATATGTTAAAGAACTTATTAAAAAAAATGGATCTATTAATATAATTTGACTCAAGAATATTATTTTGCTAAAATTAATTGAAAACTTAAGTATAAAGATCTTTTACCTACTAATTATTAATACCTTGATAAATAAACCCTTAAGACAAAGAAATTTTATTGAAATATTATTAAATCTTAATTTTCACCTTAATTCATATTTTCTTTACTTAACAAACCATTTAAATTAATTCATTTATATAATTAAGTTTTAATTATTTTATATTTATATTTATTTGCATTTATTTAAAAAAAAAAACCAAAACCTTTAAGCGTTTATACTATTGAAAACTTATTGTACATGAATGGTAATAGTTTTAAGATTAATTCATTGGATTCAATTCTAAATTAGTCATCCATAAAATTTGAATTGATGCAAAAAAAAAAAAACTATAATTTTAATAGAATTTAATTTAATAGAATAATTCGTTTTTTTTATTTAATTTTCCCGACTATATTAAATTTATTAAGATAAATTTTAGAAAATTATTTTAAATAACCTTAAAAAGGAGTTTTTTAAATTGTTAATACAATTCAATCCTTTATAAATAGTTTTTAATCTGCGTAAAATAAAAATATTTTACACTATACTATCATCATTACATAGTTTTTGTTTGTATCTTATAGATACAAGAATCGGTTTAAAAATCAGATTCATTATATAATTGCAAATTATTTAAATTCTATTTAGTCTTATCTTTAAGTAGAACCAACCTTGGACTTTTTCTTACGTATCTTTTTTAAAGTATATTAATCGGGAAAAAGTTTTAGATTTTCCGTTATTTCAAATTTCGAATTCAATACAAATCCTCAAAATGGTTTGCCAATACAAAAGTCTTTTTCCGGACAAATAAACGGTGCTGATGTATGCAATAATGATAAAATAGAAAAGCTTGCAATTAAGATCTACACGATGACCCACCGTTATTTGAACAATTAGGGTTCAAATAGCAGTAAAATTAATTGAAGATCCAGGGTTCGAATATCAGTAAAATGAATTGATGAAGCTATAGCGTTTATCGTTGAGTACTAATAAAAGATTAAGTGCAATAATTGAAAATATACAACCTTATTATAACACAATTTAAACAAAACATTTTTAATTTACGTTTATAACTCACAGATACACAAATTGAATTGCTTTAAATTGGATATTCCTAATGTGATAAAGCTTAAAATGACTCGATAAGTACTTGCAAATAAAATACATTAAGATGAATTCTTAATATAAGAATAATATATTTCTAGTACCTTCTCTTTATCTTCTTATTCCATTATGTAAGCCGATACGTCCCTAATACAGTTAAAAAAAAACAATAATATTTTTCTGTCATAAATTATAAGAGATACTTTTTATACTAGACGGTAGTTTTTCTAATATCGAACCCAACTCCTGATCCCGATTCTTCAATGATGATAAACATAACATACTACAAAATTTTACTACTTTGAATACTATATAGATATAATTATATATCTACTTATATCTACTTATAACAGTGGCGTAGTGATGAAGATGCCGCCATTCATGTAGAAGGCAATCATTATATCTAATAAAAAAATATCGTAAAATTGTTTGATTATATCGTAATAGTTAATATCGTAATATAAAATATGATTTAATAAAAATATATAACTCTTCTATACGATAATAGATGGCGCACAAAATTCATTATCTTATACAATTGGTTCAGTCGAGTAATCAAAGGCTTAGTAACTATAACGATAAAAGAAATTGAAGCCAAGCCTAAATTGACTTGTGGAATGTCCTATACTCCTTAAAAAGGATATCTACTTATGTGTGTGTATGTTATTTAAGTTTACAAAACCTAAAGCGTGTTCAAAATAATTTCCAGATAAGAATCAGACGAAAAATTTAAGAGTAAGACACTTGCATTAGTTTTTCTTAGACCCCATTTTAAAAAGAAAAACAATTTAAGAAAAACTTAAATTAAAAAAAAAATTGTATTTTACAAAATAAATAAAACATTTCTTCGAATAAAATTAACCCAAATCTATTATACCCCGGTCATTTTAAGTATTCAGAAGATGAAAGCAATGAATGAATGAATAAAAAAAAACAAGTAATAAATAAGAAGTAGATACCAATTGCAGAATGGATTCATAAAAGAAAAAGTATTATGTGTATTTACGTAGGTACCTTGAATTATTTGTAAAAAAATGAAAAAAATTTACCTGAAGGTAAAATTTACATTTATAAAAGTTAAAAAAAAAAATATTATTCTAATAAGTATAATAATATATAAATAGAATTGCTTTAAACTTTCTTCTTTAAATTTAATTGAAATTACTTGCTATTAGGAAGGAAACCTTGATATACAATACAAATTCTTTCATTCAAAATGAAAAAAAAACTATTTACAAATTAAACTAAGATAAATGAAAACAAGAGGATTCCCCATTCTACTCATCAAATAGGTACACTCCTACTTTAAATTCAAAAGTAAGTTTTGTTATTTATTTAATACTATTTGTATTCTCCCCTGGCTTTCCCTTCCTTAATATTTCCAAATTCATTCAATTTATTTTCACAGTATATTTAAATTATGTATATATATATATTTTTTATATACATATATATATATATATATATAAATATATATAAATATATATATATAAATATATAAATATATATAATTATATATAAATATATACTTTTATCTAAATAGAAAGGGATTCAGAAGACCCTGAAATCGAAATACTTAATTACTAAAACCTTATTAGATTACGGAGGTGGTAAATATCTCTTAGTCCATACACAGAGAAATACCTATACTAAAATCATCAGGCTCAAGAATATGCAGCATAAATGTCGGGCTTAAAATGAATTTATATATGTATGGGTCATTTGCAAGGCAATGGAAAATATGGCGATGATCACAAATTAACACAGTTACAAAACTAAGAATTTTAAGAGCAGTATTGCTGTAAGGCAGCGAAACATTGTCGGTCATTCAGAAATAGACCCAAAACTTCAAGTTTTCCTGAACAGATCTCTTCACATTATACGTAGGACATTCTGGCCACAGAAAATTTCACACCAAGACTTGTAGAAAATGACATAACAGAAACCCTTAGAAATGGTCATCAGAGAAAGAAAGTATAAATGAATTGACCACACGCTAAGGAAAAATAGCCCGATTGTCAAGAATCCCCGATTGAAATCCCAAGGAAAAGAAAGTGAGAAGGCTAAAATCCTCACGGAGAAGAACTACAACAAAGACATCGAAGCAGCAGGAAAAACGGAGACGCTAATCAAGACGCTAGCACAAAATAGAATAAGATACAGAAAGCTTTGTCGAAACCCTCTGCTCTCTTTGCACATTAAGCCAAGACCTTTAAAAATTTTACAGAAATAAAATCTGTCCAATAATTCATTCAAATAAAATTAAATTCACAATTAGCAAAATGTTGTACCCTGGAACCTGCTCCATTTGGTTAACTCAACTTTAATTTCGATTCAAATTAATCTAAATTTGAGTTTGTTTAATCACGTAAAATCTGATCTAAAGTAGACATCAATGTTCGACAAGAAAGTTTATAAAGAACTGAATATTGAAATTTATAAATATAAGGGAAATAATAGAATCAATAAGATATTAATATTTTACTGAACTATACTTTATAGAAAACATTTAAAACAAGCACAAGGTTTAAACTAATAAACTCCCCTCAATTTAATTGCTGATTATATGAATAAACAAAAAATTAAGCAAAAAACTAGAAGATTTAAAAAAAATTAAATACTTTCTTTATTTTTTCTTTCTTTCTTTCAAATTCTTTAAAACACTTCATGTACTCACAATCAATTTTAACCATTATAAAATCATCCCCATCTGTATACCTTCTAAGGTACCCTATTTAATATTCTTCTTTTACGAGTGACTAACCAATTTGGTAAAAAAGGGTGAGTGTTAAATGTAGGGATGAAAATCAAAGGAGGAAGAGAAGTGATAATAAAAGAACGTAATATAATATCTAAGGTGAGAGGTTTTGTATAAAAGTTAAATTCATAACAATTCTATAGGTGAAATGTACTATAGGAAGGGCAATTACATAAAAAATTTGAAACCTAGTATTTGTGGTTGAAACTAAATGTTGTAATTTGTAGTTTTTTTTTTCTCCTTCTTTTCTATTTATTTTTTGATTTTCTTTATATTGTGTAGGTGTAAGTGGTTATTTTTTCTTAAGAAAATAAAAACAAATTGAAATTTTCCAAGTTAAAAGAAAATTAATAGTAAGAATGCCTATAGCATATTTTATTATTTGTTTCTATTTTGATTTTAAAATTTTTTTACATTTTGGAAAAAAAAATATCTTAAGATTTACTTTAGTTTTTGCACCGTATAATGCTCACAGAGTGGTTTAAAATTAATACGTTGCTAGGAAATGGATGGCTCTGTATTTTAATCTGTAAAGAATCTATTAACAAGCAAATCAGACGCAGAAAATAATTTGGTAGTAAGTCTGAAGAAAACCATCACAACCAAAACTGAAACGTCTTCGGAATGAACTGCTCATTTTACTACAAGAACGAGCATCCTGCTCTAAATTGTGTAAATCATAAGACATTGATTATACTCTTTTGAAAAAAACAATTCAACTATTTCGTCAAATGTTGTCATCACTGAAAAAGTAAGTGGAGAGAGAACTACAAACGCTTAAGGTTGTTTTAATGCATACTTTTAGGAGGCTGGCGTATTTTAGGCGAAAAGTAACTTATATCTAGGGTAACTTACATATGGTAAAATATCATAGAAAATAAAATAATATAATGATTTCTTTTCTGATTCTTTAACTCTTCTATCAAAAATAGAATTTAAATAATTATGTAAAAATATCAATCAACTACAAAGAATCAATCTGTTAAATTAATTGAAAATAAAAATGTGAAAGCATCTTAATTGTAAAAATTAAACCCTTTATTTCCAAATAAAAAATTTAAAAAAAAAATCTCTCAAATAAATCTTTTAACAATTGTTTTTATTTTCATTTAAGTTCTCTAAATATCAATTAAATTTAAAAAATTTCAATAATTCTTTAATTAGAATCGACAAAAAAAAAACAAAGTTGCCAATTAAAATTGAATGCAACTTGCAACAAAATCTTCAATTTTTAGTACATACAACAATTTAATACTCTATACTATTACTAAAATAATCTTGCAAACCAATTTTCATGTTCACTTTAACATACTTGAAATTTCCTCCCTAAAAGTATGCCATTCTCCTAAAAATATGCCATTCTTCTAAAAATATACCATTCTCCTAAAAGTATACAAAAAAAAAACCTAAGTGTATGCAATTTAAAAAAAAAACATTTTAAACCAATAGCAAGAACTAAAACCAATAAAAGAAACCAAAGAAACTTAAATAAAAACCAAAAATACAATACAAAACATTGTTAATATTTGGACTCTCTCCATTTCTTTTCCTGACTACATATTTGTTTTCTCATAAACTTTTGTTTTATTTTCTTTTTTTAAAATTACTTGCTATTCGTTTACTAAAGCACCAACTTCCCATATAAATTTCGAATACAATTTATAAAAGAATTCTTTATTTCCAAATATTGTAGAATTTCATTTACGGATGAATGAATTGAACAAAACAAAACATTTAAGAATTTTTCAAAGATTCATACAATAGAACAGAGAGAACGGATAGAAGAAGAAGTTCAAAAATAAAATTGTAATGAGTCAGGTAGGTGAAACACGTGAACAAACTTTTTTATTCCCTCAATTTACTTTTAATTTGAAACCTCACATACTTTTATCCACCCAGAAACACAAAACTTAAGTTTTACATGTCCATTAAAATGTGATTCTAAAGTAAAGAAGAAGAACTCAAACAATGAGAAAACGGGATAGGGAGGAATAATTGAAGGAAGATAAAGAAATACAAACGTGTACAACTACACTTCAAACTTTTATATACTTCATTTTTAATCCTTATTAAACATTGTAAGTTTGTTATATGAATTAAAAGTATCTGTAGATATAACCTGACCGTTCATTTGTAATATATATATATAAAACTTTTTTTTTTTGGATTTTTTTTCTTATCTATTTACTTTTAGGTACCACCTTAAAAGTAGGATCTTTTGTTTTCTAGTTTTGTGCTTCATTAACAATTTTTTGAATACTACGTAGGATTTATTTACTAAAAGGATCCTTCAAAAATACAGGTACACAATATGAAATGTAAAAATACAACTGAATGATTGAATAAATAATATTTTTGAAATTATAATTAAAAAGAAAAGAAGCTGTTGATATTAAATGAGTCGTGCTGTCCCACGTAGTGTTTGTCATTCGACTGGGGAAATGTTTATCCACGACATGTTATGCACTGAGTAATATAAAATTTCTGCAAAATATCCTTATGGCCAATAAATAATGTTTAAAATCTTGATTTCATCTACACGGCTTTATTTTTTTTTAGAGAGCCCATATCCAACTTGTTAAATCAGGCCAGAAAATTGCATATGCCAATTTATTTATTTGTATCGGGTTCAGAGGTTATTTACTCTAGGTTCAATATGAAGGCAATTTGTTAAGAAAAACTTATTTCTCAGATGTTTTTTTGGGGTTATATATATCTAGTGGTTCAGTGTAGGCCAGGATGTAAGTATATATATTACAAATAGAACGGTCCGATTATATGTACTAGGAGAAGCTTTTTTAAAGCATTTAATCAACAGTTCATCCTAAAGTTATGCAAACAAATTGTTATAAACCTTTTCAATGTATCTTTGAGTATTCGGAAAATTGTGAATGAATATAATTACATTTAGAATGGAGCCAATAACCTGTAAACCTTTAAAATGGCAATGGTATCTTATTATATCATTTATAACCCCTGATAAAACTACGCCACTTACAAAATCTATTTGTTTATTTTTTTTTAATTCAAATATTACAAAAAAAAAACTTAGCAATAGTATCACCTTCGACTACAAAGGCCATTATGGGCGTGGCTAAGAATTAAACAAAGTGCGAAATCTATTTTTGACATTTCTTCAGTAAAAGTATAATATTTGCATACTTTTAGGATACTACATGTAATAAAAGCTTAAATAATAAAATGTCATTTAATAATTCACAATACGTCAACTAAAATAACAGTAAATATTTAGTATTTATATTACATATATTATTCCCTATAATTTTTTTACATTTACAAAATAACGTAACATATACATAAATATATGTATATGTAAATCCTTATAATTTTTTTTTTTTGTATTTTGGTTGTACAACATTAACTATTATTTTGGGAAGCAGCTGGGCTATAAACCTATTCTAAAAAGATTTGTTAGGTTGATGGCCGTAAGTCATTGTGGTTTTTCTATTATTTTTTTTTTTTTTTTATTTTTTTTTTGATTATTTTGTACTTTAAATAATCATGAAAGATAGGCAAATTGTATATAGTAAATTTTTATAATATCGTTGCTGTTACATTTTTTTTTGAAATATGTTTCTGTGTATATGTGTGTATGTTTAAGTATATATATATGCATGTTTAAGTATGTATATATTTATATATGTATTTTTTTAAATGAAATGAAAAATTTAAGTGGGTAACCGAGAACGACAAGTGAAATTTCGTGACCAGAATTTTTATGCACAAAATATTCTATATAGGTACCATGTACAAGAAAGAGATAGAACAATAATAAAAGAAAAGGAGAGCCTATGATATAATATATACAAATGAATGTAAATAGAGCACATTTCATTCAGTTTTTCCCTTGAAACTCGTTCGGTTTTTTGTGTTTTTTTTTTTTTTTTTGGAAAGGAGAAATAAAGAAAGAGATGGAAGATGAAAAAAAACCTAAGAAACACTGGTTAAAGAAAAAAGTGTAAAGAACTGTTTGTAACTTATTGTATAGTTTTTTACTTTGTTTTGAGAGAAAATTCCATGGTGTTCTTATAGAAAAGAAAAACTGTGATTTGAATTTTGTTTTGTATGATAATTTTGTTTATGGAAAATTCGAAATTTTTTTTTTTTTACTTTACATACCATTATAAATTTTCATAATTTTTCCTGAATAAAAAAATTTTTCCTAAAGAAAATTTTAGGACTTTTTATTGTACAATTTTCAAGAAAAAACAATATATTTCTAATGTAGTTCAAGGTTAGTATGTATTAAAAAAAGAAGGAAAATTTTAATCTAGATTTTTTCAATTTATTTTGGTTTTTTTTGTTCTTGAATTAAAAGAAAATTTTAACAAAAAAAAACGGAAGCTGAGTTTTTTTTTCGATTTAAAAAATATGAAAAAAAAATATATAAAATTAATGATTTTCAATGAATTTTATATTCATATTCTTTTTCCATTATTTTCTTTTTGATCTCATTTTGTAATGATTGACCTGGAAAGGATTGGGGTTTTTTTCATATTATCTTTTGGTATAAATTAAAAATATTAAGGGTTATACAAATCGATTTTACAATAATTTTAGTTAGAAAATTTAAAAAAACAATATGAAAATTATCTAAAGAATCGTGTCTGATTGAAAGTATTTGAAAAGTATTTATTAAAAAAACAAATGTTTGATATAAAAACATTGCATATCTTTAGGCGAACTATTTTTCACTTAATTCAAAATTAAATAAATTAAAATTTAGTATGTTGTTTAATTTGTTAAGGGCAATTGATTGTATCGATGCAAGGTCAGAACTCCTAGGGAAAACACCAGTTTTGACTCAGCGTGGTGGGTCATAACTGCATTATATACAGTTCTAAGCTAAGAGGTTATTAGTAATATAAAAACAAATATTAATTTTAATTATAGAATATCAGTGACGGGTACTCATTTTGGGGTTTGATTCGAAATCAGAGTATTCCCTTTTTTGAAAATTAAGAAAATAACAATAATTTTACATTTAAACTAGATTTTTATAGGCTATTTTGAAAAAAGGGTAATTCTGATCCCTAAGGCACTTATGACCCTGCATCGATTGAATCATTACTACTTTTTTCTAATATTTATTTGAAGAATAGTTTTTGGTAACCAAATTAATATAACTTCCCACCATAGTTAACTGAAATATAAAGCTTTGTATTAGATCGGGGCGTCATATAATAAATCAAAAGTTAAAGATAGTAAAGCATAGATATTAACCTGACTTTTTTTTTAAATAAATTGAAAATTTCCGACGGTTTTTTTCTCATAGTTAACTGAAATATAAAGCTTTGTATTACATCTGGGCGTCATATAATGAATCAAAAGTTAAAGATAGTAAAGCATAGATATTAACCTGACTTTTTTTTTAAATAAATTGAAAATTTCCGATGGTTTTTAATTGGAATCGGACTACGTCTTTAAGTTACCAAGGAAAAGTTTTTGAATTTACGGGGCCAATTTGCAGTTCTTGAAGCTAGAGGTCACATAATGGATAGTAGCATGATGGATGTAGATTTGTCGAATCATAATGGATCAAATATAAGATGACGTATAGTTACATATATGCAACTTGACTTAGTGTAAGTACATGTAACGATTAGTAAGTTGATGGATTGGAATGTGGAGTACTTAAATTAATTTCGCTTTTTAACTTAATATCTGTATGGAATTTTGAGCAGTTTTAATTTATATTTCTATCAGGTCAACATACTGTGTGAAGAACTAGCTAAAACTGATACCCTGTTACATTTGGTAACTGCAATTTTTTTCTTTTCTATAGTCTTTCTTGGATCCTTAACTTGAATTCTAGCTGCGCCAGTTAAATCAATTTTAAAAATTTTTTTAAGGTTAATTTTTTTTTATATAATATTGCGTTAACTTCCAAGGGGTTCATAACTTAATAATTAAAACAAAATTTTAATTTTTTGTGAACAATCGCTTTTTTATGATCCATGATTTCCTTCCCACCGAAGAACTCTTAAAAAAGTTGCATTTTGAATTTACTTTATTAACAATATTTCTATTAAATTTTCCACTAAAAAAATATTAATAAAATACAAATATTAAAAAAATTTTCTTATTCAACTTTAAACTATGAAAAAAATCTTAAAAATATTTTCAAAATTTTCCTGACTTTTCTTTTCAAAAAAAAACAAACAAAACAAAATTCTTTTTAACAAATAATATTATATTACATTTATCTTGGGAGGATGTATAAGGGAATTCCTACCCAATACTCCTTCGTGTGAATAATTTCATATTTATTTGTTGGTCGTTAAGTCATAAAAGTCTTTTAGCGTTTTCTAGAATATTAATGAAGTTAAATAATATAAAATAAAATAGAGAATAAAAATACAAAATACACAAATATGTTGGTGGAAAGTGAAAATTTAAATTCACTTTCAAGGATATAATAAAAAAAAAAAATAAATCAAAAAATTCTTATAATACGCTCACGCACCTTTAGTTCTACGAACCGCGAAAAAAATAAACGAAGGAAAATAAAAAGTTTTTCCTCTTCCAGAAAATTCGAAAAAAAAAATTTATTGAAAATAATTTTATATTTATTTTTGGAATTTAACTTGATGTTTTATTTAATTTTTCTGGAGGCTTTATTGTTTTATTCTTTTTATTTTCAAGTGGATCTTTTTATTAAAAGTCTAAGAGTCGTATAAATAGTCTTGGAAAATTTTTGAAAACCTTAAATTAGCTGTAGGTAAATGTTAATTACAATATTTCCAAAATTATGTACTTACTGAAAAACTGTTTTCAATCTGTCTTTAGTCCTAAGCCTACTTGGAATTTTGGGACTTCAAAAGAATTTTGAAAAATTTTGTCCGTGCACTGTCTACCGTAGATCTACTGACCAAATGACCGACGATGCACCTTATATAATTATACATTATTTAGTTAAACTTAAAGCATATCCAAGCAGGTCTTGCTTGTATCTCATATAACAGATAAGTTACATGAAGTATTTCAGAAATTTTTACTTCCACAAATTGATGCAAACTTGGAGACTTTTGAGATATTCAAGACTTCAAGACTTCAGAATGCAATATGCAGCAGAAGGTATAAGGTTTTTTTGGTTTAGTTCATATATCACGGTTCTTTATGTCTTTTAGTTTCTTCATATCCAGTCTCTTCAAGCTTTCCAAAAAAGATAAAAGTTATTCCTCCACTTTTTTAAAACTCTCCAAAATAATGTAATTGTAATATTCTAAGATTTCTAATCCTTTTTTTTTACATTATACTATTTTTTAAGACTTACTAGTTTCATAACTTCTTAGATCCATTTGATTTGAAATATCTAGCTTGATCACTGCTTAAAATATCTAACGGAGTGCCTGCACAGAACCAACTTTGGAACATCTAATCTTCATGTAACCACAGTGCCATCATATTCCTTTAAAGGAATAAACCATCGACACTTTAGATTTAAATGTACAAAAATTAAAGATATTAAAATTTATTTAAAATATTTTCAAGAAAAATATAAATACAACCTTCTTAAAAAATTTAGAAGTTATTAAACTTACGCAGTGAAGCGGAACCTTTATTTATACGTCTTTCAAATATATGGCAAATACCTAATTCTGAACTGTTTTAAAATCTTTAAACGTGCATCAAATATCGTTATCCTTGCACATATCCTTAAAAAAAAAACAATTGTTCGTAATACAATTGGTTTTGAATTTCTTTTCTTATATACATTTCTTATTGTACGTATGTATTTCTTTCTCTTTCCTTTTTTTTTGTCTTATTCTTTTATCTCTTATAAAAATAAATAATTGGCTATAACCCAACACGATTAATATTCGAATTGTAGAATCCTGGATACAAAAATATTATTATGTTATTGTTATTTTGATTTTTTAATTTAATTTCGGTCAAATCAGAAGAAAGGTTGCGCTTCAAGGCACTTAAAAGATGCTTCGATTTGTTTTTCTTTAAGGATGACTGCTTTTTTTAGATGAATATTTATTTTTTATTTTTTTTTTTCAAGAAACAATTTAAAAATAAATCCCCCATCTTGCTTTTGTTTTGTATCCCAAGCATTTTTAATTTAATTTCTTTTCTAATACAAATATTTGTGGTAATTGCAATCGATTTTAATAATTGGTAATATGAATTTAATGAAGCGTTTATAATGTGTGTTTTTTTTAATATGAAAAAATATGTTTTTTAAATATATGAAAATAAAACAGACATAAGTAGTTAACCTGGCACTCTGTCATGGGAATTCTGAGCCAGAAAGAGATAGCAATAGTTTGGCGTATTGACCTACATTTTGATTAATTACCCCGGAAGTAGGTCAAGTTATGTTAAAAGTAGGTGATCTTGACGTCGGCGGTGCCGGTAATTAGGTCAGACAGGTTTAGAAGTAAGTTAAACAACTCTTGTTGTTTATATTGTAATAGGGAATCATGTAAAAGTAGTAAGTAAAAATATTTCAATACAATGTGCGTATGCAAATTAGCATGCAAAGAGAATATAAAGTCAAAAGAAAAGAAAAAAAAATTTTAAGTCACAATCACAAATAGCAAGTTCATTAAAATGTAAAACATGTTTTCTGTCCAACATGTATATATATTATATGTATGTAATAAGTAGAAGAAAAAATTTAAAGTCACAAATAGCAAGTTCATTATAATGTTAAACATGTTTTCTGCCCAACATGTATATATATTATATGTATGTAATAAGTAGAAGAAAAAAGTCATCGTTTTCTGTAAGGAATGAAAAAAAAAAAAAATCAAAACTATGGTTAATTGCTTTTGGTACCTATTCATAATCAACATACAAATAAAAATAAAACAAAGAAGTTACTGTGTTTAAATAATTTTTATTTAACTGAAAAAGCTTTAACAATTTTACGATGATCAGATGTTAAAATTCTAGAAATAGTGACACCAACATTTTCAATGCGTCTTTGAAATCTACTTCTATCACATGCGTATTGATGCCAATGACCTTTACGAGCAGCTCTGTAAGCATAGTCCCATACATACATGACTTGAATTTTGATATCTGTGCTGAAGTGAACTTTTGTAGTTTTATTATTTAAATTCATATTGTATATGTATGAAGGTCTTAATTTAGAATTTTTTCTTTTAAGAGATACATATATACATTAAAGCAATTTTTAACTGCACATCTGAAATTGTGGTTTGATAAATGTATAGGACATGATGTTTTAAAGTTATCAATCTTTTCTAATGGCGGCAAAACTCTGCTTAAATCTTCTATTTTGGCACTGTCAATGTACTTTTGAAGGAAAAGTTTCTTTTGCTCTCCTTTGACATAGATTTTTTCAGCTGGTTCTAAATAGTGTTTTAATATACATTTTACATCCAAATATTCAACTAAACCGCTACCCCATTTAAGTCCATTTATTTTATTTTCGCAATACTGATTGGTATATCTGACTTCTCGACTAAGTTCTTCTGCAGGGTATGGTGGTTTAAAATGATACACAGTCGGAATTAAACTTCCTTTTTCAAGTATGGCTAGTTCTTTTATGAAATTTTGTTTATCATTTCCTAATAAAAATTGAAGATCGACTACTAAAATTTGTTTAACCATCTTGAATGTTATCGGTGGAATAACCTTTTCATTATTCGAATTTCGGTTTATATTAATTTTTAAAAATAGTTTTTATATAAATATAGGTTAGTAATATTAGTTTCCGCTAATACAACTATGTTGTTTCACCCATTTACTATGATGGTGGCAGGACCATCCTGCTGTGGTAAAACCACTTTTATTCATAATTTAATTAAATATAAAAAAGAAAATATACAACCAGAAATTAATAGAATTGTTTGGTGTAATCCAGACAAAAATGCTGTTCCACAATACATGAAAGATGTTGAATATAGTAAAACTATACCAGATTTTAATGATAATCAAGAACCCTTGTTGATTGTAATCGATGATATGATGTTAAATTCTCATGATAAGTATGTGTGTGATTTATTTATTAGAGGTTCACATCATAGGAATTTGTCTGTAATATTTGTAACTCAAAATATATTTCATCAAGGTAAATTTTCAAGAGATATTTCACTTAACTGTAAATATCTAGTACTTTTTAAAAATCCAAGAGATAAATCACAGATATTACCTTTAGCTCGTCAGATTTATCCAAATCAAATCAAAGCATTTGAAAAAGTATATAATGAAGTGACGTCAGACCCATACGGCTATATATTAATAGATCTTACTCAAGACATTAATGATATATTTCGAATAAGAAGTGATATATTTGGAAAAAATTTCTGCTTTTGTACAAGAGATCAATTAGAAAAATTTGGGGGAGAATATGAAACGTTTGAAAACCAATCGACACATATTGCATCTATTAAAAAGTTCTAAACCAAAATTTCAAAAAGTAATAATAAAGCATTGTGACGCCGAAGTAATAAAAACTTTTAGTGAAATTGCTTTAAATATTTTAAAAGGTAATTGTAATCTGAGTAGAAAAGCAACAACTCAATTACGAAAGTATAAAAAGGAATTGAGATCACTCATATGCCGTAAAAAATCTATAAATAGCAAAAGAAAAATCATTATTCAACGAGGTGGATTTTTACCTACACTTCTTGGTGCACTACTTTCAGGAATAATAGGAAATTTTATAAAATGAATAATACAACATTTAACAAAATGATTATACTAAAACCAGAGGTTTATGAGAAAATGAAACAAAATGCAGACGTAGAAGTGAATGAGTTGGATAAAGCTATGAAAAAAATTCTGTTAAATAAACATCTGACAGATACACAAAAATGGTATTTATACCGTCAAAATCTATTTAAAGTAAGAAACAAAAATAGAGTTCTTCCAACAAATAAAAGGGAGCAGGTAAAAATTACAGAAACAAAAGGTACTCAAACTCGTGCAAAACCTATGTATGTAGATGTAGAAACTCAATCAAATATTCCTGTATATAAGAATGCTGCAACACAAGCTTTTTCTCAAGAAGATATATATGCAAAAGAAGTTGAGGAAGTATTAGATGACGAAATGGAAGAAGAAGTTTTTAAAAAAGCATTGTCTGCTGCTTCAGCTGGAGAACGTCTAAGAAAAAGAAAATCAATTAGAAATCAAAATGTACAAATTTTTGAAACTGATACAGGAGACATAATATCAGTTCCTTTAGACAGCCCAAGCCCACCAACGAAGAAAGAAAAAACTATAAATAGCAAAGAGTTAAATAGTTCAGCAAGGCGTGTTTTACGGTCAGCAGCAGGTAATACTCAAACAGAGCTTAATTTTCCAATTCGTAAAAATAAATCAACAAGCTCATGGACAGCATACAAGTAAATGATGAATTTTACGTCACTTTACTAAGCGATTCATCCATGAATTATTACCCTGAAAATACATTGTCGTCTTTTACAAATAAAATGGATAAATACATGATTGATTCAAATTGGAAAGTCGGTATTTCTGAAATATATGTTAATAATTTTATACCAAATGTTTACGGTGAAGAGTGGGATAAAGGTACACAAATTTTTATCTCAGGTATGAAAAACGATATGCTTGGTGTAGGAACTACATACATACCATACAATTCAAAACAAATGTTATGCGACTGGAAGATATTTTTAATACCAACATTAATTCAAAATGTACGACCATTTCCTGGTTATTCTAGGAAAGAAGTTGTGCGGCAGTTGATTTGGGGAATTTTTAATTTTTTGAATGATGATAAAAACTACACTGCATCAGATAAAAAGGATGAATTTCCTACAAATTTGACCTATACTACTATCTGTTTAAGTAAACCAAAGGTAGATATTAAGATCAGAACAGAATTCGCATATACTTTAGAGGAACTTTTAAAAACATGTTTTCAGCAAGTATTACTTAAGGTAAAGGAGCTTAAACAACATAAACCTCGAGTACTTGAAGCTTACATACTTTTAATTAATAGTTTAGGTTTATTTCCTGTAGGAAAACCTGATATGTTTTTTATATATACTGATATTATTAAACCACAGAATGTAGGTGGAAAAGATGTAAGATGTTTAAGAACTATCAACATAGAGAACACTTTTACAGACATAGTGAAGGAATATAACAATATTCAATATTGCAATGTGGAAAAATCATTTGATAGTATTTCGGTATTATTATGTGATAAATATGGTTATAAAATAAATTTTTGCACCAGCAGTATTCCTACAAAAGTTGTATTGCATTTCAAAAAAGTATAAATAAAAGGAATTTAAAAACATTATATATTATTTTATTTAAACATTATGGAGAGAGCATACTATAAATATTATTTAGTTCAATCAGGAAAAGGACTTGACGATATTGGTCCCTTGTTACATTCAGTTGTACCTTACCAAAGGGGGCGAGGGTTAGGAAGCTTTTTCGGTGGACTTTTCAGATATTTAAAACCAATATTTACGTCTGGAGCCAATATATTAAAAAAGGAGGTTATTAACTCTGGTATTAATGCATTGTCGGATATTGCAACAGGTGCAAATTTAAAAGAAGTTGTACAAGATCGAAGTAAAGAGATAATTAAAAATGTAAGACGAGGTGCAGTTCAAAAACTCAATGAAATGTATGGACAAGGGAAAAGAAGAAAACCTATAAAAAGACCACTCATTAATAATTTAAATTATTTTACGTCAAAGCGACGCAAAGTGAGTAACAAAAAGAAGCAAAACGATATTTTTGGTTAATTATGATTGAATGTATGAAGTCTGAGTTGGATATTTTTAGAACACAACCTATTCAGTCAAGTATATTACGATCTGAAGAAGTTTCCTACAACCCTATTGCTTCTTTAGATAATCCATCAGTCATAGAATTTGTTTCATTAGGTCATGGGGATACATATAGGGATCTTTCTTCTGCATATCTTAAATTGAAAGTACAAATTTTAAAAAAAGATGGAACTCAATGGAATAATGATAAAAACACTGAAGGAAAATTAATTCAACAACCAAGTGTAGTCAATAATCTTTTACATTCATTATTAAAACAATGTAACGTTCAGCTAAATGGAAAGAATATATCTCCATCCGATGGAAATTATCATTATAGAGCTTATATTGAATCATTATTAAATTATGGTACAGATGCCGCTACTACTCATTTGGAATGTGCAGGATGGAATCTCGATAAACCAAATATAGGAAAACATGATAATAATGGTTCAAAAGAACGTCAAAAATTATACCAAAATAGCAGTGTAGTAGAACTTATGGGAAAACTACATTTAGACATGTTTAATCAACCTACACTTCTCATAAACAATGTTGATATTCGAATTCTTTTAACACTTGAAAAACCAGACTTTTACTTTTTTGCAGATGATTCTGACGAATCTCAACTAAAAATTTTAGAAGCGACTTTATTTATGAGACATGTAACTATTAATCCTAGTGTACTATTAGCACATAATGCTGTATTGGAAAAAACTAATGCCAAATATAATTATAAACGTGTAGAGGTAAAAAGTTTTACCATTCCGCAGAATAGTTCATCAGTATTACTAGATAATGTTTTCATTGGTCAACTACCAAACACAATAATATTTTGTATGACAGAAAATGCAGGTTACTCTGGAAAAAGATCAAAAAACCCATACAATTTTAAACATTTTGATATTTCACAATTTGTTTTAAACGTAAATGGAGTTCAAATACCTAATTCAGCAATTGAAACCAGTTTTTCGGATGAAAATAATTGCTACACAAGAGCATACAGTACACTATTTTCAGGTACTGGAATTAACCATAATGATAAAGGTCATCAGATAACAAAGGCTATGTTTAGTAATGGATTTTTCATGTTAGCTTTTGATTTAACTCCAGATGCATCAGGAAATGAAGTGTGTCAAGGTTTATTAAATCAGGGTACAGTTAGAATTGAGGCAAGGCTATCAAAACCGCTTACATCTACACTAACTGGTATTGTTTATGGAGAATTTGATGCAAGCTTACAAATTGATAAAAACCGAAATATATTTACAAACCTATAAATACCACACATAAAAATGAATTTAAATAATTGACAAAATGTCGCTATCTTGTGCACTACTGGATGTAACGTTTTGTTGTGATGATAATAATACCTTATTTGCAAAAGATATTTGTATAGTTGGTATCAAAGAACCTTGCAAAAAGTTTGTGAAAGAGCTCAAGTATAAATTTCCAACTAGAGAATTTATAAATGATAATTTTGAAAATCATTCTTTTGGGACTGTGTATAACGATAAAATAAATAAAGAGCTCTGTCAAATACTAGAAAAATTTGATATTATTATAACAAATAAAAAATTTAAAAAAGAGTTTTTATCGAACTACATAAAAGAAGCAACCAAGGTATATGACTTGAGTCAATTTGATTAATGAACACACTGGAGATAAATAACGTGTTGAGATGTAACAAACAAACGAGTAAAATTTTTAAAGGAGTTTTTGCTTTAGATCAACTCCCCAAAACAATTAAAAAACAAACTTTTTTAATTGTAAACACAGATAAAGCAAAAGATCCAGGAACACATTGGTTGGTTATTTATATTCCTGAACGTGGTTGTATCGAATATTTTGATTCTTTTGGCAGAAAACCTGATAAATTAGAAATTTTAAGTTACTTAAAAAATCAATGTGTAGTTTTTAATGAAAAACAATTACAAAGCAATTATTCAGATGTCTGTGGACAGTATTGTTGTATTTATTCATGGTATAGATGTTGCGGTTATAGTATGAATACCTTTTTAAAAAAATTTAATAAAGGTAATCATGTAGAAAACGACAAATTAATTATAAATACCTTTCAAAAGCTTTTTGGAAAATACAAGTCGTTACAAGTTTGTGTTCCTAAAACGTATAAGTATTAAAACACTATAAATAAATGTTAGTAAAATTAAAGAAATGGAGGCATTAGGTCAGAGTTATAATTTATTGCTAAGTTATACATATTTCCTCAATAAAAGTCACACATTAAAAATTTCTGTTGGATTTGACTGTAAGACGTTTGAAGCTTCATGCATATTTCATCGTATTGGTAAAAGGGAGATTGTCTTAAAATATCACGAATGGATTAAATTTTATTATCAATTTAACGCAAAACTCGATATGCAGATGATAAAAGACATAAAAGAGAGCTTACATCATGGGTTAAGATCTGTGAATGGGCAAAGCATAAGTATTAACAGAGAAGAAGCAGAACTGTTTTACAATTTAACCGATTTTATTCAAGCAGTGATGACACAGTATAAATCTGCTGAGTTAAATGTAAAAGAATATGTTGCAGAATATCTGAAATTATGTGATGAACAAAAAGTATTAAGGTTACAGAAAGAAATTTATATACCAATGCAGCGTTTTAATGTACAATGTAATTATTCAAGATTATTTTTTGAAATCCCTGTAATGTTAAAACAAAAAATTTGTAACAATCTCCTTAAATAAATAAAATAAATCACAATGAATAATATAACAATTTTTTATTTTTATTTATATAGTTATTTAAATAGACTAAAAATTATTTCTAAAAATATCTGCAAAGTAGTCAGGATCTCCCTGCTGATTATTTATTCCCCAGATTTCGTTAAATGGAAGTCCTTCCTCATCTTCAGCAATTTCTTCTTCCACTTCTTCTTCCTCATTTTCCGATTCAACTATGTGAAAGGGAGGTATAAATTCCTCCGTTTCTGTTAATTCTTCATCGTCTATGGTGGACGTAATTTCATTCTCTTGTATTTGGCTTTCTGTATTTACATAGTCCGTTTCATGAAATTCTTCATCGTCTATGGTGGACGTAATTTCATTCTCTTGTATTTGGCTTTCTGTATTTACATAGTCCGTTTCATGAAACGGATATGTTGTAGAATCAGGCTGCATTTTATTGAGTTGCTACTAATATTCAAAATGGAAATGAAACAAAATTGAAAATAAAAGCCCAGTTATATACTCATGTAGAAAAGTATAAAAGCAAATTAAACTCAATCAGATGATTAGTTTAAACCATGCTTTGGTCTATCATTTTATGTATAATAATTATTATATCATTACCTTTAACATTTTTATAACAAAATGTCAAGAGCTCAAATAGTGGCTGAAATTCATAGACAGGCAAGACGTAAATTTCTTAGAAGAAAATTCAAACAAAAGGGTTTAAATGACACATGGCAAATTGATTTAGTAGAAATGTTACCATATGCAAAGTTTAATGAAGGTTATAAATATATGTTGACAGTCATTGACACTTTTTCCAAATATGCCTATGCTGAACCTGTGAAAACAAAAAATGCTGAAAATGTTTTAAATGCCTTAAAATCGATTATTAGTAGAGCTAAAGTTATACCAAAAAACATTCACTCTGATCAGGGTAAGGAATTTTTTAATTCACAATTTCAAAATTATATGAAAGAAAAATCAATCAATCATTATCATACATTTAGTGAATTAAAAGCATCAATTGTTGAACGATTCAACCGCACATTAAAAAATTCGATGTGGAAAAAATTTAGTTTAAACGGGAATTATAATTGGTTACCTATTATGCAAACAATAATAAAAGAATATAATTCTACAAAACATAGTACAACAAAACTTCCTCCTGAAAAAATCACAAAGAAAAACGAAAAAAATATACTTAAAAATGTGTATACTGAACCTAAAATTATCCAGAAAAATAAATATAAGGTTGGAAATTTTGTAAGAATAAGTAAATATAAAGGTCATTTCGAAAAAGGTTATCAGCCAAATTGGTCATCTGAAATATTCAAAATTGCAAAGATCAATAATACTTACCCTGTTACATATCAGTTATCAGACTACACTGACACACCAATTTCTGGAGGCTTTTATCAAGCTGAGCTTACACCTGTAAAATACCCAGATACTTATCTTGTTGAGAAGATTATTAAAAAACAAGGAAATAAAGTATACGTAAAATGGCTTGGATTTGATAACAATCATAATACATGGATAAATAAAAAAGATATTGTTTAACTATTGAATATTTTATTATTTTTGTTTTAAATAAATATATATGTACAAACAAATACAAACTCATATTTTATTGTAACTTTTGTCTCTTATACCCATATGGTACAGAACTGTGATCTTCTAATATTCGGCGCTTTTCTGATCTTGGTTGATATCGCTTAGTTTCAGTTGTTGTAAACACCTCATGATTTTGGGTCCTTTTAATATTATCGGAAATTACGAATATATCTGTTGTGTCTTGAAAATTTAACACAGCATCTTTAATACTCTCAAAATTTACTTGTTTTGCAGTATTATAGTTTAGTGAAATACCTTTAACTTTACATACTACTTTTTCAGTATTATCTTTTGTACAATATACTTTATATGCATAATTTTTCGGTCCACCACTAACAAATTCTGTAATATAACTACCAACGCCATAACATTCTAATTCATCAGTCATATCACCAATGTATTCTCCTAATGCTGGATCTTTTTCTCCTGCTTTGCTTATGTAAATGACAGAATCCGTGTCATAATACAATACTCTATCATTAAGCTCTTCTAAATAACTATATAGCTTAAGTCGTGCTTGTGTTGTCGTGTATGCTGCTATGCACACATTTATGGTAGGTAAAGAATTTGCTGCTTCATCTTTATATTGCCAGCTAACTATTATGTTTTCTTCGTTTATTGGTAATATTGAACACACTTCTACAGAAGGATTTGTTAACAGCTCATACAATTGGAAAGGTTGATTTACAATCATTGTTTGTTGTTGGTTTTCTCGCTGCCCAAATTTACCCCAAAATGAGTTCAAAATTAATTTAGCAAATGATCTTAATCCAGGGTTATTAAGAATTTTTTCATAATCTAACTTAATTTCCTCTAGGTT
Source organism: Dolichopus griseipennis (assembly GCA_963082915.1). Classification (NCBI taxonomy): domain Eukaryota; kingdom Metazoa; phylum Arthropoda; class Insecta; order Diptera; family Dolichopodidae; genus Dolichopus; species Dolichopus griseipennis. The sequence goes on from OY720443.1 coordinate 25,871,439, forward strand.
TAAAAAGTTTTCTATATAATTTTCTTTTTCTTTTTCAGTTTGGCAGATATTAGGCCAACCAGAAGCTTCTTGTTTAATTTTTATAAATTTATTCATCATTGATGTAAATAGACCGTCAATTGAATTAATTTTATCATATTTTACTGTTTTGTATTCCCAAACTTCGTAAGTGTTTATAAGTTCGTAACCCTTTTCAATAGCTTTTACGACTTCATCAATGACCCAAGTTCCTATTAATGATCTTTCTGTGTCAGTATGATAACAATATTCTCCTTGGTATTTTTCTTCACTACAACTTCTACAAAGTGAAAACATTAATTTATTATTTTGCTTTAGTGGAAGAACAGGGTGTAAAAGAAGTGGTGGGGGTAACATTTTACACTTAATTATTCCATCAATGGTTGATATATTTAATTTAGAAGTATTTTCTCCTATGTAAACTGTTGGATGCTTAATAGGAAATTTTCCTCGTTTGCAGACATATGGATATAGAGAGCATATATCTATATATTTAATTTTTTCTCCTGGTTTACATTTGTAGTATGTGTAAACATTTCCAGTCCTACCTCCGTAAAATGCATCTCTAGGATTTAATGGAGCTGTGTTCAATAGTTGATGATTTTTCAAGTATTTCATGTTTATGTTTTTGTTTAGTTCCTCGCGGAATTCACATTCCCACATCTCAACAACATTGTATCCAAGAAATTTTAAGTGTTCAGATTTTGATAGTGTTTTTTCATACCTCCGATTTAATGTGTCACTAGAATCTTTATGCAAAGGTGTATCCCTTTTAGTAGTCAGACATTTAGGATGTCCGTGGTAATAGCACCCATAAAAATCATATACCTCTTTAGTATCCTCGCAATACCCGTCAACTTTAACACCAGCAATTATTTTTTCTCTTCCGTTAATTCCACATTGTAATTTAATTTTACGAGAATCTTCTTCCCAAATAAGCCATTGCATAGCAATTTTTGATTGATTATCAATTAATCTATAACCTTTTTTCGGAATGATGCCTATTGTGTTTGGAATAAGAAAATTTCTTCTATATGCTAAGTTACATGCTGAAGCTATTGTTGTAGCTTCTAAAAATGGTTCAACATTGCACTCTTGTAAGAACATTTTTCTAAAAGTCAGACAGGCTTCTGTCAAAATTTTTACATCGTTAATGCAATATTCTATCAATTCTTTCTGCATGTTGAAATTAGAGTTTTTGTTTTTTTCATACCACTGTAAAAATTCACTCCTTTCATCCTCCTTTTTTGTGTCCGGTGCATAATATTTCATTGAAGGTAAAGTTCCAATATAGTTTTGATTTTCCACTTTATTAAATAGATGAGGAAAGTATCCTTTTTTTAATTTGGTGGGTAAATTAAAAGCTTTCGGTAACTTACTAAGTGCCATTGGAAAATAATTAAGCGAGTCTATGAATTTTATATTATCCAGTAACATAAGAATAATTTTTGTTCCTCTCATAATTAATTTTGGTTGAAGAACAGTTTTAGTAAGAATATAATTTAAAACAAACTGATGATCAAACGCTTGTCCATTATGAGCAATCACAATAACCTTTTTATATTGGGTTCTTAATTTTATTATATGATCCATGAATTTTGATATTATATTTTCTTTTTCAAAGCATCTTTCTCTTAATCCACATTTTCTACAATAATATAATGTTACTTCATCTATACAATTATCACATCTTTGTTGTAAAATACATAAATTAGGGGTATGTTGTTTTGTTTTTGACAAAGTATTATCCTCTTGTCTAGTTTCTAAATCATAAAATATGTAAATAAAATCCTTTTTATAATTTTCTGAAAGGTTTTTGACTTTTTGAATAAAGCATTGATGATCTTGCATGACATGTTCGTTACAAATGCTACAATAAAATTCCCCACATTTATGACTTCTTTTTGATTTATGAACTTTGAAACAGCTTTTGCATTTTTGTATTTCCTCACACATACTTAATTTTGTTGATGTTGACGCCTTGTGATTGTCTAAACAGGTTTGACCTCGAAATGTGCGATTGCATTCTTTGCATAAAATATTTTTTATATTTTTAGGGCACTGAGGTGTTTTTTGGCAGCAAGGACAGTTCTTTGAACATCTATGTTCATTTTTGACATAATACGGAATATGACAATCTTCACAATAATAGCTACAACAAAAGAAAGCTGTAAGAGAAGTAATAACATTGTAATGATGATCGTGATAAAGTAAGTTGATGCTTTTCCCGTCATTATTTCCTTTAAAAATTACTTCTCTTCTCCTTGCTTCTCCATATTTGTACACAACAATTTTATGTTTATTTAAAAAACTTTGAAATTGCTGCAACTCTCGTATTCCACAACCTTCAGATGGAATTGAAACTCCAGAATTATTTACTAAGTATAATGCCGTTAAAGTTTGAAGCTTTTCCGTATCATTTAATATTTTTCTATATTCGGCAAAGTTTTCAACTCTAGCTATAGCAACAACTAGTGCTCGCGGAAGACATAGGTTGTCTTTATTTTTTATGCGGATGATTGATGATTTTCGTAGGCATTCATCAGTATAGTTTATATATTTCGATGTGGATCTACCTAATCCAGCTGGTAATTTAACCTGTGTAGCTATAATGCAGAAGGTATCTGTACTTAATCCTATAAATGGAAAATGAAAATATTATTAATAATAATAAAAAAGGAAAAACATGTTTATAATTTACCTTCGGAATTGCTTTGAAAAACTTTAGATATAATATCCCAAACATCCAGAAATTTTAGTTCACTGGCTGTTTTGAAATTTATGAATGCAGGGCCACGTTCCTCAAAACTTTCTCCGCAGAAAGTTAATCCTATTTTGTCTGTAGAATTTATATCACTAGTTATATGTTTTATAATGTGATATACTGCATCTTTGATCCAGCTGGTGGGTTCAACATTATCTGGTACCGGTCTTATAGTAAATTTAATTTTACGTCCACGTAAGTTAAATCTCTTAACGATTTCTGCACGGTCGCTTTCAATTCTATAGTGCGTTACATTTTCTGATGAGTTCAAAAATTTTCGTAGAATAACTTTTTTAGACATTGTTTCTGCTTTAAAATGAATCAGACACTGTTACATTAAAATAATAATTTTCTTTATATAAACTTTCACTTAAAATAAAAAATTAATCGGAAAATACTCTACAACAATGTAATCAGAATTTAATCAATTATTATTTCCTTTTTATTTCTATAATCTTGTCTTAAATTAATGATAAAAATTTGTAAAAGCATAGCTGTATGCAAAAGATATTTCAACAAAGTATGTCACGACTCACGTTATTCTTAAAATAGAAATAGAGAATTAATCGAAAGAAATAAAAAAATTCTACAACAATGTAATCGCAATGCACTTTAGTCAATTATATATTTCCTCTAAGTAAAATTAAATTTTAAATTGAGCATAATAAAAAATTATAGTCTATGACAGGAATTATGACAGGAATTTAAATTAGTATTTTGCAATACTGCGTTTGATTGTCTATGTCATTTCAATAAATTATAGTAGTAAAAACGTGAAATCCTGTTTCTTAACTTCTATTCTTCTGTACGCTGTAAATTAGTATAAATATATTGAAATTTTGTACAACAGTTACACTTAAATTAAAAATTTTAATCATACAACATGGCTCAGGAATTCCTAAACCTATATATGAGCAACAGCGATGATGTCGCTGCATCTGTCCGTCTCCCCGCTAAAAGGAGAAAGACGAAAAATAGCGAAGTTGAAGAAACCCAAGATGAGCAACAAGATCAACAACGGCAACGTCTCCAACAGCAACAGCAACAACAACAACAACATCAACTACTACTACTACAACAACAGCAACATCCAAAACAGCATCAACAACAACAACAACAACAGCCAAGTAAACGAAATTTTTTATTGGCCTTTAATGAAAAGGCTGAAACAAATACATGCTATAAAAAAACCTTTTTAAAAATTGAAGGAATGGAACCAAATAGACTATATATATTAAAAAAATTAAAACAAATAAATACAAGATACGGTGAAAAATGGGTTTTCGAAACTCAAAATTTTATCATTTTTATTCCTCGTAAATATGAGGAAATTTGTAATAAAGAATTAGAGGAGGGTATTAATACCTCCATAATTTATTTATATAAAAATGAAAAGGGGGATTTACTCCTCGAAGATTCAAATTTAACTTTTCCGCTTGCTGATAATCAGTAAACGGAAAAAGTAAATAAATAAAATTTTTAATTCTAGTTAAAAATTAAATAAAAATTGATAAAACAAAACAATACTGTTTTTATTTTTAAGTTTCAGATACCCAGGAAAAATAAATAAATTTTTCTTTAAAGTTACAATCTACAGGTGAAACAACATAAAATAGATATGAAAGATACATTTTATTAACTTATATCTTCTGTTTCTTTTTAATTTAAAAGCACTTCTTTGATTTCAGGTTTATACTTTTCATATTAAAGGTGCAATGCACCTGCAAAATCTTACATAAGAGATGTACAAATAATCTAAACAAATTTTTATTTTATTTGTTGATTATGAATAGGTACCAAAAGCAATTAACCATAGTTTTGATTTTTTTTTTTTTTTTTTTCATTCCTTACAGAAAACAATGACTTTTTTCTTCTACTTATTACATACATATAATATATACATGTTGGACAGAAAACATGTTTTACATTTTAATGAACTTGCTATTTGTGATTGTGACTTAAAATTTTTTTTCTTTTCTTTTGACTTTATATTCTCTTTGCATGCTAATTTGCATACGCACATTGTATTGAAATATTTTTACTTACTACTTTTACATGATTCCCTATTACAATATAAACAACAAGAGTTGTTTAACTTACTTCTAAACCTGTCTGACCTAATTACCGGCACCGCCGACGTCAAGATCACCTACTTTTAACATAACTTGACCTACTTCCGGGGTAATTAATCAAAATGTAGGTCAATACGCCAAACTATTGCTATCTCTTTCTGGCTCAGAATTCCCATGACAGAGTGCCAGGTTAACTACTATCAAGCGTTGTTGATATTATCCAGGAAACTCCTAATTAAGGGATAGATTAAAAATTACAGTATTGCAGTGATTTTGTAA